>CM017323.1:17673503-17758318 GCA_006937295.1 Carpinus fangiana | reverse complement strand
AAATTTTAAAAACCACCTCATTTTTTAGTGACACAAAAGGACTTCCAGAATTATTATAGATACTTTGCTTCCAAATTAACATTAAGACGCATTCCAAATTTAAAATTAAAAAGATTTGACATAAGAAGTGAAAGTAGCTAGTTATAGAAGTATTAAAAGAATATGAAGTTTAGCCCAAGACCCCAAAGACTTGTGTAGGAGTGAAGAATATTCAAGAATGAAGGGTTGCGTTTTGTGTGTTAGCAGCTGCGTTTTGGTACGTCAGAAGCTAGCATTTTAACTGAATATGGGCCGACGATATCAAGACTTTTCTGTGTAATTTTAGTTAGGTGGGTTAGCATTGTAACTGCATACAGATGGGCTGGGCTCTCTATATCTAATCCACCTGTGAAATTTCAAGTCATTGAAGAAGAAACACGCTTGTTAGCATGGAGATTGGGCTCCTTTTCACCTTCCACTTGCCATACATTAATCAAATCCAAATCAAATCATCTGTTGGCATCATCAACGGTGGTAGTTTAATGATTTCAAGAAATTTTTTAAAGTTATTAGGCATGTAATAGGATGAGAGTTTGACTCTCGAAATTGAATCTTCAATCCTATTAGCATTAGCCGCCTTAAATCTCACTAGTTCTCTAATGGAGTTAGGTTAGACTGTGGCTCAGTCGAACTTAAGGGAGCATATGCGGTTCCCATCGTCTATACCCCTATTGTGTGGCTCCAAGCGGATAAGTGATACTATAGTCATTCCCAATTAAAATAGCTAAAGTTAGTTTCCCTCGCTTGCCTTTCATGAATTTAATATATATATGTTGGCGTTTAACAGCATATTACCATAAATTTTTGGCTGTTGCTTTAGTGCAGGATCTACATGCACTCGTTTTTTTTTTTAATCGTAAGGATAAAGTTGGAAGAAGTTTTATTCAAAAAGCATGTACTTCTCGCATGCTATTTAGAAAACATGTTATTTACACATGAAAAGTGACATGTCATTTTATAGAATAGTTTCGAAGAATTTCCTACAACTTAGTTTGGAGGAAAACTCTATCCATGTTTTAAAATTTATCCAGTACTGTACGGCGCATTACCCTATACTCTATTGATGTATCCTTGGCAATCGTTTTTTTTTTTTTGACATATCCGCACAAGAAGAAAGAAGGGGATTCGAACTAATAGCACCCGCTTAATTAGATGTAGTCCCAATCAATTGAACTATTCATTTGGGACCTTGTCTATCGGATTTTACCCTAATGCTCTTGGCTACAGATTCATGATGGTTTTGCAGCTCCATCTTTTGTCTACTGTCGTACATTTTCCTCTTCTCTCCTTTTTTTTTTTGTTGGTCTCTTTTATGGTTCAATCAAAAGCATGTATTAATAGTGTCAAAAAGCATAATTTGTCATAGCACTAATCCAAATGAGAAAAAGTTAGGGTACTAATTCTTTTATTAACAGATGATTATTAAATTGATATATAGCTCATTAGTCAGTGCTCGTTACATTTTTCTTACTTAGTTTTTTTTTTTTTTTAAAAAAAGAGAGTTACACATTAGTTTAGTAAGCCTCTGTTAATAAAAGAATTAGTACCTTGATGAAATTTAGGCCATTTCTAGGCATCGTAACTCTTGAAAAATGTACCTATTAAATATGTGGCATTTTATCGAAGCAAGTAAAAAAAAAAAATTTATCTCAAAATGTTATTTATTTATTTATTTTTGTAGAAACGCTTATTCTTTATGAAACTAAAAGATAATTTTTTGCTCAAAATGTTTTTACAACATAAAGAGCACAAAAACTAATACAAATATATTCAATTTTTAACTATACATTAAGCATTGTAAAAAAAAAAAAAAAGATTTAAATTATGTAATTTAAGAATCTATCAATTTTTAACTATACATTAAGAGAGAATTACATTTTTTCTTAAAAATTTTAAAACCCTTATTACGTCAGTTTAAAAGTTTTTTGAGTTTATTTGTTTGAATTTTTAGCACTTCTCATATATTTTTAATACATCACTTTTATATCACATTTAAAATAAAATAAAATAATATTAAAAAGAAACACCTTCAAACTAAGATTGTTTTTCTTAGAGTCTGAATTTGGGTAAATAAATAAGCGCATATATATATATATAGTTTTTCTATACGTGTGTGCGAGTGTTGAGTGTTTATGTAAAATAAAA
Organism: Carpinus fangiana; assembly: GCA_006937295.1. Taxonomy (NCBI): domain Eukaryota; kingdom Viridiplantae; phylum Streptophyta; class Magnoliopsida; order Fagales; family Betulaceae; genus Carpinus; species Carpinus fangiana. Next base: position 17,756,134 of record CM017323.1, on the reverse strand, counting down.
AATAAAAATTTTTATGTCAAATCATAGTGTACTTATACTTTTTAAAAGTCAAGTTTATAGATTTTTTAAAGATGTTAATTCAGTTATGTTTGCGATATTTAGCTAAAACCATTAATTAGAACTAGGATAATCAATTGGTCAATTTTAAAACCTAAAACTGGTCACCAGCTACTAATTACTCGATTATGTAATAACCTTGGTAAGCAGTTATCCGGACCAGTAACTGAGTCTTTTAAATAATTGGTATTTTGGGCCTATTTTGGATATTACGCCTATTTTTCTTGGCTTAATTTAATATTTTTTGGCCTTTAGAAAAATAATAATAATAATAACAAGAAAATTAAGACTTTTTTGGCCCAATTAACTAGGCTTTGTTGTGATTGTTAAAAAAATAAGGGTTAAATACCCCATTAATCCCTTGAATTTATAAACTTTTTTTTTCCCCCTTAGGTTTGAAAAGTAACCAAATTAGTCTTTGTAGTTTTGAAAAGTGACTAAATTAGTCATTCTGTCAATTGACTGTTAGTTGACTTAACGGACTGACATGTAGACCAATTAAAAGTTGACACATGGCCACCTAATTAAATTTTTTTATTTTTTTAAAGAAAAATTTTTTAAAATTTTTGTTTTCAAAAAATAAAAATTTTAAAAAAAAGAGAGAGAAAAAAAATAAAAAACTTGGGGTGGCTCGGCCGCTCGGCCACCCCCTTGGCTCCAGAGGGTGGCTGTAGCCACTTCAAGTTTTTTTTTTTTTTTTTTTCCTCTTTTTTTCTTTCTTTTTTTTTAAGAAATTATTTCAAAAAAAATTTTCTTTAAAAAATATAAAAAAAATTAATTAGGTGGTCACGTGTCAACTTCTAATTAGTCCATGTGTCAGTCTGTTAAGTCACCTAATGGTCAATTGACGAAATGACTAATTTGATCACTTTTCAAAATCACAATGACTAATTTGGTCACTTTCCAAACCTTAGGGAGGAAAACAAAATAAAGTTTTCAAACCCTAGGGACTAATGAAGTATTTAAACCAAAAAATAAAAATAAAACCTAAAGTAAACGACGTCATTTTACATTTATATATATATACCTACTGGTATGTAAATTTAAAAACTAGGGTAACCAGAACGATAGGGCCAGTTACCAGTTATTTCCAACCAAAGGCAGAACTAGAGATATGTGTTTTTGGGGGGAGAGGGGGGGGGGGGGGCAAATTCTAAAAAAAATAATAATTTGGGGGGTCAAAAATTAAATTTTATAGGAATTTTATAATTTTTTTGGTGTGGGACCACCTTGGGCCTTGGAGGTCCAAGGTTGGCCGGTTTAGTTGGTAGCCGACTATAACTGTCTGGATTTACAACCCTAGATATTTGAATAATGTTACAAGTCTATTTTATATCATTTCAAGAATGAAGTAGCTCTTAAAATCACTATTAAATTTATGATTGATCAATATTAGATTTGATCGAATGGTAATTTTAAAAATCACCTCATTTTTTAGTGACACAAAAGGACTTCCAAAATTATTATAGATACTTTGCTTCCAAATTAACATTAAGACGCATTCCAAATTTAAAATTAAAAAGATTTGACATAAGAAGTGAAAGTAGCTAATTATAGAAGTTTTAAAAGAATATGGAGTTTAGCCCAAGACCCCAAAGACTTGTGTAGGAGTGAAGAATATTCAAGAATGAAGGGTTGCGTTTTGTGTGTTAGCAGCTGCGTTTTGGTACGTCAGAAGCTAGAATTTTAACTGAACATATAATGGGCCGACGATATCAAGACTTTTCTGTGTAATTTTAGTTAGGTGGGTTAGCATTGTAACTGCATACAGATGGGCTGGGCTCTCTATATCTAATCCACCTGTGAAATTTCAAGTCATTGGAGAAGAAACACGCTTGTTAGCATGGAGATTGGGCTCCTTTTCGCCTTCCACTTGCCATACATTAATCAAATCCAAATCAAATCATTTGTTGGCATCATCAACGGTGGTAGTTTAATGATTTCAAGAAAATTTTTAAAGTTATTAAGCATGTAATAGGATGAGAGTTTGACTCTCGAAATTGAATCTTCAATCCTATTAGTATTAACCGCCTTAAATTTCACTGGTTCTCTAATGGAATTAGGTTAGATTGTGGCTCAGTCGAACTTAAGGGAGCATATGCGATTCCCATCGTCTATGCCCCTATTGTGTGGCTCCAAGCGGGTAAGTGATACTATAGTCATGCCCAACTAAAATAGCTAAAGTTAGTTTCCCTCGCTTGCCTTTCATGAATTTAATATATATATATATGTTGGCGTTTAACAGCATATTACCATAAATTTTTGGCTGTTGCTTTAGTGCATGATCTACATGCACTTGTTTTTTTTTTTTTTTTAATCGTAAGGATAAAGTTGGAAGAAATTTTATTCAAAAAGCATGTAATTCTCGCATGCTATTTAAAAAACATGTTCTTTTCACATGAAAAGTGACATGTCATTTTTATAGAATAGTTTCAAAGAATTTCCTACAACTTAGTTTAGAGGAAAACTCTATTCATGTTTTAAAATTTATCCAATACTGTAGAGCACATTACCCCTAGACTCTATTGATGTATCCTTGGCAATCGTTTTTTTTTTTACATATCCGCACAAGAGGGGAGAAGGAGATTTGAACTAATAGCATTTGCTTTATTAGGCGTAATCCCAATCAATTGAACTACCCATTTGAGACCTTATCTATCGGATTTTACCCTAATGCTCTTGGCTACAGATTCATGATGGTTTTGCATAGGGGTGTTCAGGTGAGGCGGTTATAACCGTCTCGTTAACCGCTAACCGTTTATAACCGCTTTTTAATAACTGCTAACCACTTTGTAAAGCGGTTATTAAAAATCGCTAACCGCACTCGCTAACCGTCTAGGACGGTTGCGGTTAGCGATTTTAGGGGTATGAAAAATCGGTTATAACAGCTAACCGCCTTTATTTATATATAATTATATAAAAATATATTAATTTATTTATATTAATTAAATAAATAAAACATCCAAAACGGCGCCATTTTAATTGGCGAATAAGATAAAACCCTTAGGTTTCATCTTATTCTCCAGAAGCCGCAACCCCTCATTCAGACATTCACACAATGGATTTAGGCATTATGACCATGTACGTAAAATAAGCCCAAAAAATAACATGTTTTTCGGCCAATAGGGCACAATAAGCCCAAAAAATATGGCAAAATAAACCCAAAATATATGAAAAATGAAGGCCCAAAATATAAAGAAATCCCAAATGCCTATTTTTAAAAAATCGGTTATAACCGCTAACTGCCGGTTATAAAATAACCGCTAACCGCCTAGGCGGAGGCGGTTATTAAAAATCCGATAACCGCCTAAGGCGAAGGCGGTTATTGCAAATAAAAGCCAATTATAACCGTTTGAACAACCCTAATTTTGCAGCTCCATCTTTTGTCTACTGTCGTACATTTTCCTCTTCTCTCCTTTTTTTTTTTTTGTTGGTCTCTTTTATGGTTCAATCAAAACCATGTATTAATAGTGTCAAAAAGCATAATTTGTCATAGCACTAATCCAAATGAGAAAAAGTTAGGGTACTAATTCTTTTATTAACAGATGCTTATTAAATTGATATATAGCTCATTAGTAAGTGCTCGTTACATTTTTCTTAGTTAGTTTTTTTTTTTTTTTTTTTTAAAAAAAAAGAGTTATACATTAGTTTAGTAAGCCTCTGTTAATAAAAGAATTAGTATCCTAATGAAATTTAGGCCATTTCTAGGCATCGTAACTCTTGAAAAATGTACCTATTAAATATGTGGCATTTTATCAAAGCAAGTAAAAAAAAAAAATTATCTCAAGATGTTTTTTATTTATTTATTTTTGTAGAAACGCTTATTCTTTATGAAACTAAAAGATAATTTTTTGCTCAAATTTTTTTTACAACATAAAGAGCACAAAAACTAATAAAAATATATTCAATTTTTAACTATACATTAAGCATTGTAAAAAAAAAAAAAGATTTAAATTATGTAATTTAAGAATCTATCAATTTTTAACTACACATTAAGAGAGAATTGCATTTTTTTTAATTTTAAAACCCTTGTTTGTCAATTTAAAAGTTTTTCGAGTTTATTTGTTTAAATCTTTAGCACTTCTCATATATTTTTAATAAATCACTTTTATATCACATTTAAAATAAAATAAAATAAAATAATATTAAAAAGAAACACCTTCTAAAAGAAATGGTGCTCTTTATATATATATGTATGTATTTTTAATACATCACCTTTATATCACATTTAAAATAAAATAAAAAAGAAACACCTTCTAGAAGAAATGGTGCCCTTTGATTGAGCTTGAAAGGCGGTGGACCAATGGTGGTAGAGCAGCTCCAAATTCCAACTAGGAATTTAGAGTATAGACGACGACGTAGACTACAACAAAAATCTCAGCTCTCTTATTCTTTTTTTTTTTTGGGAAAGGGATCTCTCTCTATTCTGATTGGACAAGAAAGCAAAGCATCGACACAGCTGGGCCCCGCAAACCAAGTCGTTTACGTCAATGGCATTATGGCTCCACTCAGATCAATCATCATCATCGCTGGCGCTTGCTTTCCAATCTTTGCCGTCCAAAATTTCTTCTGCTTATCTTCTTCTTTCACTGTCTAATCTATAACCCAATTTACACGCGGCGGCTGGCTCCAATAATACAATTTAAGAAGAAACACAAGTACTGTAGATGAAAGCTACTGCCCCCTCGTAGATTTCAATACGTTTCTATAACTTTTCTTTTTTAGGAAAAATCATTATAGATTCATTTGAAGGATCATGACATAATAGAACAAAATTTTTTAAAAGATCATAACCAAAGTTACATCGTTATAAGTCATAAATACATACATAACAATATGATATTTAAGACTTATTTATGACATCAAAACTAATTAATCCATAAATATAAAATTATTCACATAATTAAATGTGAAAGAAAGTTACAGAAATACAAATCATTGAATTAAAATACCCTTTTGTTTTTTTGTTTTAGAAATTATTTACTCCCATCAATTCTGATTTGTCATAATCAGAATTGGTATGCACTCAATTACAGCAAATACTTTATTGAAATACATAGGCCAGTTTTTGTTTTCGTTTTCAGTTTTAGAATTTTTGGTTTTTGAAATGATTCTATTTTAGATTTTCAAGTTTGACTTTGTTTCTAATGTTGAAAAATTTGGGTTCGAAATTCTCGGTCCAAACAAAGAATTCACATTGGTTTCTTAAAAAATCCAAACTCAAAACAAAAATATGTCTATTCCAACGAGGCATCTTGTTTCTAGCAAAAAAATACTTGAATTTTAAAACTACTTTAAGGTTTTCTTTTGCCTTAAAAACTACTTAAGATTTTGAGGGAGAGAAGTAAAGACTTTTTTTTTTTTTTTTTCCTTTCTATATCTTCGACTAGTGTAGTGGAAAAAATTGCTAATTCAATTGTTTTTACTAGATTAAAGTTGTAATTAATTATAACCGTCAAATCGTAATTGTGAGTAACGATTAACCGTAAGATCAAACTGTTGACTTTACTAATGTTCAAGTCCATCTTAAAAGCATCCTACTATGCAAATTAAATCACTAGATTATATGATCATGATTGTCCAAAAATAACGGTCATGACCAAATCGCTTTGAACTTCAATGCTTTGGGCTAAGTTCACTATCAAAGCGTCACTAGCGCCTTAAAGCCCGGCACTTTGCAACATACTTAGAGCATACATTCAAAGCAAACCAAAGTATTGCTTGATTTAAAAAAATAATAATAATAACTTGGTGCAAATTGAGGCTTATAAAATGACACAAGTGAGATTTGACAATTGCACCTAATAATACTCAAACTCAAACTCAAACATCCAAGCCATGGCCCATGTGACAGACTCAAACTAAAACTGAAAGTCAACAAAAGAAGCCTATAGAGTATGATGATGATGATGATGATGATGATGATGCCTACTAAAATCTGTTCAGTTCAGATAATGAGGCATGAATTCGAATATGGGAAGCCAGAAAATCCCGCAGGAGTTGTGACATTATTCCACTTGGTGGGGCTACCGCCATTGCTGTTGCTGCTCTCCCTCTCCAAGATGAATGCCCCTTCTTCCGTACCATCACCTCTGCCACCGCCATTACTGGTCATCACGAATATCCGCTGCGGCTGCTGATCTTTGGCGTGTCCGAGAGCGGTGACAGAGATTGGTGTTCCTCCATTTATGCCGCTGGGAATCTGAGCAGAATCCACCACCTTCCACATCATCTGACTGTTGTTGTGGGATAATTCCTTTCCTCCCCCATTCTCTTCCTGCTGTTGTTGGCTTCCCAAGAACCACCACCACTGGCAGCCACTGCTGCTCGTGACGGCGGCGGTGACGCCTCTGGGACTAACACTCCGATATGGCCAGACCCCTTCAATTTTGGACCAAGATTCTGTAATGGGGTCATAGCACTCGGCGTCCGACCGGAAAAATCCTTGGCTGTCGGTGCTGTACCCGCTGAAGACCCAGAACCTGGAATCCCCCTCCCAGGAGATTCCCTGGCACTCGTCCCTCTCCTCTGCCATCGCCGGTAGCGTTCTCCACTCGTCGGCATTTGCGTCATACACCTCGGCTGATTGCAACGCATTCTTCTGATAGTCATGCCCCCCCGCCACATAGACCGTCGATTGTCCGACAACCCCACATGCGAAGAAAGAGCGCGCCACTGACATGGGCGCCGCACGTCTCCACCGCGCACCGCCGGCGCCGATCAAATCAAGGACATACACATCCGGCACCGGTTCTAATGTGTTGGGGTCCCAGCCCCCTAAGAGCAGGATTTTACCAGATGCAGGAAGTGCCACGCACTGGCAGAACATGGGGATCCTTAACGATCCGCCGGCGCCGGAAGGCCTCATCATCCGGTGCCAGGTCTGGTGGGTGGCGTTGAAGATGGTCAGCCCATGTTGAACTAGAGACGGCCTGCTGCAGCTCTTTTCATCGACCCCCTCCTCCTTTTCGGAGCTCAATTCATCAGAGGCAGAGGACTCTGTTATTGGTGGCGGCGAGGGAGTCGGAAGAGGTTGAATCATGCACACCATGTGCTCGGCGGTGCCGGATCTGCACCTTTCTTGGTAGAAAGAAGGATGCATGATCAAGCTTCGCCAACTCTGGCAAACCAATTTCATGTTGGAGTGGAATTTGTATGGTACTCTCACCAAACAATCCATGGCTATCTCATCAGGCAAGCCCGGAATCAACTGCTTTTGCTGCTGCTGTTGGAGTTTCTGAAAATTCTCGGTACTGCTCTCTGTTTGTCCCATTTCCTGCTTCTCTTACTATATATTCAGCAAACTTGGATCAAACGATCAAAATCAAAAAGGATACAAAGCAGAGCTATGTATTATAACAAGTATACAGATTGAATGAGGAGGAGATTTGGGTATGTTTTGAGTGCGATTGAAGGATAAATCTTGTTCTTAATCTTGTGTTGTGTGTAGAAGGGATGAGGGCAGAAAGACAGTCTCGTTGGCGACTCTTTCAAGACACAGAGGAGCATATATGGATGACAAAGAAGGCACTCTGCTCTGCTTTGGGCCGGGCTTGAGGGTGATGTTGGATGATAGAGATGCCCTTTAAATTATTATATAGATAATTGTTTCACTCCCATAACTACCTTTCAATTATCTTCTATTGTCTTCATCTATATAAAGTAAGAGCCCTAGGACTTAATCAGCAAATTGCAATTTTCCTTCCAAGTCTATTATCCAAATATTATTGGCATTACTTTTTTTCTTTTCTTTTTTTTTCCCCACTTATATCATATTATTAAGAAGCCGAAACTACACCTACACTGCCACCCAATTGATGAATTTACGAGCCATTGCTAGCCAACCAACTTCTTTGTTGATGCACGTATCAGATAATATTTAGCGCCAACTTTTCCCTCCAAGAGTCCATTACCATAAAGGTGATCTTCATCAACGGCCTTATCGAAATCATCGACGATGCAAATTTTTTCAACCATCCAATCATCCGACAACATCACAAACTGTCTTCAAGGCTGTCTTTCTCCTTAGCCTTTTGGCCAAACAATTATACAGGAACATATCTATTTAGATCTATTTCTTGTTTTCTGTTTTAGTGTTAATAATGATCATTTTGAATGTTTGTTGGAGTCTCCACCCCCCTTCTCCTCAGTTACATATAAAGCCTAATAAATTTGTAAAGAAATCAGAGAAATTAACACAAAAATAAATCGCACATGGGAGAGCTTAAGCTGTGGACCTCACAAGTGGCCATAAAAATGAACCAGCAAGCAAAAGCACACCGACGGGAATATTATTATCAAATCTTCTAGAAGACACAGTGACCACAAAACCAAAAAGGGATAAATAAAAGGGCAAAGAAAAAAGATCTTCTAGATGAAATACAGCAAAAAAAAGAAGAAGGAAATAATATATATATAAACTTCTAGAAGACATACAGCGAAGTACTGATCTTTTTGGTGTTTTTCAGGATAAGCATCAAACAAAAAGCCGAAAAAAGAAAGAGACAATACAGGCGCGTTCATGCCATCCGATCATCTGGATAGTATATAAGCATATGCATATGCATAAGCATATAGTGATATGAATCTAAAAAAGTAATAAATAAATCACAGTCTGCAAAACAATTTAATATATATTTTTCTAATCCATTATATATATATTTGACATGTCTGTATAAGGGGAAAATGAATTTGAACTAGTGACTTCTGCGTCATTAGGCGTAATCCTAGTCGATTGAATTATTTAGTAGAGATATAATCTATTTTATATATTGGGAGTGATTAGTGTTTGAAATCATAGTTAATTACCACTAATTTTGAATTAATTGGGAGAGGTGTATTAAGAACACAGATGAACACCAGAGAAAATATGATAAATATATACACACTAATTTGTTCCAATTGGAGTTTGTTTCATAAGAGGAGGGAGTGTTTTTTTTAGAAAGTCGCTTATAAATTGATGTGGCTATCTACGTGATACTTATTACATTAGTTACTAAATCTGGTTAGGTAACACGATGATGCTAGTTATTGATGGCGTTGGTTGCTTANAAAAAAAAAAAAAAAAAAAAAAAAACCAGCCACAACAAAGAGATGACCATATATAGAGGATTAGGGTTGTGTGGTTCAATATGAGGAATAGAGATTGTGATGGATGGAATGGCTAATATGATTAACGTGGTAAATATTACATGGACATATAAATTATTTACAAATCATAATATCCCAAGCATTTTCTAACAAAAAAAATCCCTTGTTATTTAATCACAAATGTTTCGTATCTTTTGACTTGAAAGTCCTCGAAGTGAAGTGACACATAAGCGTGGTTGAGAATAAGAATATCAAAAAATAATTGCGTGGAATGTTGTGGCCAAGGGACTACGAGGCCTAAGACAAGCATTGGCATTGCCAACTAACCAACCCTAAGTAAGGTATCCTATAATGGTGATACTATTGACCAAAGGCCCACATGGGCCGTGGTCAACGTCGCACACATTCGGCCGTCAGGTGTAATGAGGCTCGTTTACCTATAGGGTAGGTTGTTTTCGTTGGGAGGCGAGGATTGGTGCCGTCAGATTATCCCCCTCTCCTTCTAGGAGAGTAAATAGACCAATAACCTCTAATGGCCCCCGCCTTTGTCCAAATTGTACCCATTCGGCCCTCAGGCCTAATGAGGCTCGTTTACCTCTAGGGTTGGTTGTGTTCGTTGGTAGGCGAGGATTGGTGCCGTCAATTTATCCTCCTCTCCTTCTAGGGGAGCAAATAGACCAATAACCCCTAGAATAGGATCATTAACTACTACTTATTACTATAAACAATAGAACCACTCTAACAATTGCCTATGAACATCGTCCAAATGGTACATTCTATATTGGTAGGATGTATTTTTCCAACTGAATAGTACTATGTAGCCTAAGTTGTTAGAAGCCTACTATAACAAGCAAGTTTCTAAGCCCATTTAAGTTGTTGGAGCTTAGAAGCCTTATGTTTAGCGTACTAAAAGCTAATAGGACTTAGGTGATTCCCACTCTTATCTTTATCCCAAACCTAATAACGAAAGTGGGCAGCACCCTAAGAGAGTGTATGAGAGTGGAAGCGAAAGAATATAAAAATAGGATGTTGGTAAATGAGTAAGGTTAAGAAAGACTTAAAAAAGATTTGAATACTATGATATTTGATAAATATTCCAAAATTGAACGGTGGACATAATCATTTTTATCAATTATGAAATGCGGTTACTTAAAAAGGAAAAAGTAGAAAGACAAAAAGAAACTTTAAAATCTCTTTGGAGATAAGCTATAAAAGTTTTAAGTGACAATAGATCACAGACCCATTAATAAAAAGGGCCATAATAATTACGAATGAAGCCTATAATCTTTTGTTACCTAAGACGTATATGAGTAAAAATGATATTTTTATTGTATGGTAACATTTCTCAAATCTTTAGTAGTGGCCCTTAGTGGGTAATAATGAAAGATGATAAGCGACCATTCCACGTGGCCTTATTAATCAGGGTGTTTCTCTCTTTTTTAAAGCATATTTCGGCGGAAAAGACTCGCAGGCCAAAAAATTAAAGATGCTCTTAAAACCTCTTTTCTTTTTCTTTTTATAATTTGATTTTTTAAACCTCTTTTCTGTTGATAACGCCTAGTATATATGTCTCTCATTCATTGACTCCGACGACCGACCGACCGACGAGTGACTTCAAACCTAATTGAATGCCTTCTAGAAGCTTTTGGATTTCCAAACACGCACACACTCTCTCTCTCTCTCTTCCTTCTGACGTGCGGAAATGTTGATGGGTCTGATTTTTTGGAATCTCCTTCTAGAAGCTTTTGAATTCCCTAGCTCTATTTCTTCCGATGTCGTACACTCCAATGATCTTCTTCATTTCAATTTTTTTTTTTATTTAGTATATTTTAAAAAGTAGTGCATTTAATATATTATTATTATTAAAATTTTTGGACAATGCTACCTTTCAAAAGGATAAAAATTTTCTCCAAATCAGTTTAGATGAAATTTCGTCAAATTTACATAAAATTGTGCCAAGTGTCTAAGCATTTAATATGCACATTAAATATTAAAGGTCATTTGAAGTTTTTCAATGGCTTATTATTTAAAAAGGTTAATCTTAATTTTTTGAAAAATTCATCTTAGTTTCATTCATGAATCAAGAGCAAAGCTCTTACAATACAGGGCATGCCCTGAAGTATCCTTAGCAAAACTACACAGATACCAACGTCAAACAAGACGTATTACAATTCAGACTCTTAAAATAGATCCGCTAACCTATGACTAATTAACTAATGAAATACAGATCTGTACCAGACATAACCAACTAATGCATAGGTAGCAATTATTTCTTGACACTGGAGACTGAGATCCCCAGGCCAACACTTATTCCTTGACACTGAGGACTGAGAACCTCAGGTCAACACTTTATTCCTTGACACTGAGGGCTGAGAACCTCAAGCCAACATTTATTCCTTGACACTGATCGCGTGTAAGCAGATCTCGTACACTGAAGGACGCGTTGGAAGCTCGACGCAGTGGGGCGCGGAAAAAGGCCCGGCAGTGGACGGAGAGTGGCAAAACAGGCGCGGAGAAGATCGGCCGAACTGTAAAAACTAAAAAAACACACGAAACAAACAGAGAGAAGCAATACAGGAAAATACTAAAGCAAATACAGGGAAACCCAACAAAAACAAAATACAAAGGAAAATCAAAACAAAGGTTAATCTTAATTAGTGAAGAGAAATGCTTCTTTGCAAGCAAATCTCCATATTTTCTCCATCAAGGCTAAGATGGCAAGCCCACTTGCTATTATTTTATTATTATTTTTTAAATAAATTTAAATCAAAATAAAAATAAAGAAAAGTTTAAAAAAAAACTTAAAAAATATAAGGGTGACTGGCCACCCCAGTATAGCACAGGGTGGCTTCGGCCACCCCAGACCGCCGGTCTGAGGTGGCAGCCACCCCTTGGCCCTTGGGGGGTGGATCGGCCACCCCTAAGGGCCAAAAAGAATTTAATTTTTTTTTTTAAAAAAAAAATGAGTTTGGTTGGCCCTTGGGGGTGGCCAATCCACCCCCAATAGCCATTGGGGTGGCAGAAAGCCACTCTAGACCCGCCATTGGTTTTGTCACCCCTAAGGGCCAAAAATTAAAATTCTTTTTGGCCCTTGGGGGGTGGATCGTCCACCCCCAAGGGCCAAGGAGTGGCTGAAGCCACCCCTGTGCTATACTGGGGTGGTCGGCCACCCCTTATATTTTTTTAAGTTCTTTTTTTAAAAATTTTTAGTTTGGTTTAAATTTATTTTTAAGAAAATAATAAAATATTAGTAAGTAGACTTGCTATCTCAACATTTATGGTAAAAAGATGAACTTTTGATTGCATTCTAACAAGACCCATTAGTAAATTGCTATTAATGGCCTTTAATATTTAATGTACATATTAAATGCTTAGACATTTAGCACAATTTTATGTGGGTTGGACGGAATTTTATCTAAATCGGTTTGGAAGAAATTTTTGTCATTTTTAAAATGAACTAAATAAAAGAAATGAAAAAATTTTGAAATAAAGAGGATCCTAATTCCCACAAACTAGACACGAGAGAAACATCATCCGCTATAATTAATCCCACCTCTTATTATTAATAGATAATAAATAGCTAAAGGGAGAATCCAAATAAAAGACAATTCTTTTGTCACCCCATGAATAATAATAATAATAATAATTTATACACCATTCTTTTCCATACAAAGGCATGAAGCATGGAGTGCATGATGCATCCTTTTTTGATGTTGATGTAGATAATCTTTATGCCATCTTTTATTTTATTTGATGAACAATCCTGAGGAGTGAGGAGCCCGGATGTGCACAGGAATTGAATATTATTTGCAGCATTACAGAAAGTGAGTGCTAGAGTGGACACTCATAGACGTCTTTTCTTCCTTTCTCTTTTATTTATTTATTTATTTTTCCTTTTTTGGGTGGTGGACCCTTGGATTAGAGGCCCATCGGAGTTAAGCCTATCGGATACCCATCAATTCATTCAATAGGCCCCGAAACCAATGGACATAGAGAAGTTATAATGGAAAATAATCATCTATATCTTAAACCGCCTCTATTTTTTCTAATGCACTAACTTTTAAAATACATTAAATAAAAAAAGAAAGGTCGAGAATTTGAAATGAAGAGGGTCATTTTCTAGTTAATTTATAACCTGCAAGACCTAAAGGCGGCCTATTAAGCTAATTCTACGTCTATTTCCCGCTGCACATTCAAACATTTCCTTTGCTAGTTATTCTCTTTCTCGCTCGCTGGCGTTCATCATCCAATATCTCAGCAAGCGGTTACCTATACGAACATTGTGCAAGTGAACTGACTTCTCTATGGCCCCTTGTAAATTGTAAAAAGGCCAAGACCAAAAAAATAATAATAATAATAATAAAAAAATTGAAAATAATGTGTTGCAAATAGCCAAATAGGGATGTTTATGTGGGGATTAATAACCGCCTCTCCTCCGCTATATGCCCATCCGCATGGGTGATGTGGATTTTTAGCCCCTAACATCAGGCGTACGAATATCATATCTGCTATCTACACATATGCAAGCAAATAACGAAATGCGAGTAGGCAGATACATATAATATTTACCTCTACTTACCCATATATATAATAATATTCTTATAAAACAGCACGGGTTCGAGATTTAGTCTCAAATCAATGTTGTTCCATTTAGGGAAAGGAGTAGAAAGCTAGACCATAATGCCTCATTTCCTTTCTCCTCCTCTCTCTACAGCGACAACTCCCCTTTAGTCCTCTCTCTCTCTAACTCTTGCGTTCTCAGTCTATTCCTCTTACTCTCTAAAGCGCTCTTTGTATTTCCATATTACAATTTACATGTGTATTTAGTTCAAAAATTGAATTAAGCCGTTTTTAAAAAGTTCATAAAAAGCTGAATGGGCCATATAAATTAAGTTATAAAAGAAAACCCAAAATAACTTTAAAAAGTAGGGTTGTAAATCCGGTCCCGGTTTCTTGGTTATTGGCCAAAACCGGGAATCAGAACCAGCTACCCGATTTTTCATTTTTGAAAACCAAAACCGAAACCGGATATCTGGTTAACCAGTTATTGTATAACCAACCGATTCTGGTTGGTACCAGGTTATTCAAACCGGATAACCGGTTATTTATTTATTTATTTATTTATTTTTGCATTTTGAGCTTATTTTAGGTATTGGACATAATTTTTGGGCTAGGCTTATTTTAGGTGTTGGGCCTAACTTTTGGGCTTAAATTAACCATTTTGTGCTCCATTTTAAAAAATAAAATAAAAAATATTAATAAATATACTAAATTCGAAATATTATTATTTATGGGTATACGATTTACATATTTTAGTAGAGTACTACTATTTTATTTTGGCTGCCTTCTTAAACATTGTATTCTTTCAATTTCCGAGCGCTCTGATTGAACTACAAGAGAGGTGCTACTGTTCGGTCATGGCAGAAACACCCATCTTTTTGCCACCAATAAAAAATTGACACCTCATCTTATTAAGATAATTGCACACACTAAAAATAAAATCAAAACACCCAATCATTTAATCATCCAACCAAATCAACCCAGCAGGCACCACTTGCCGCCGCCCACCGCCCGCCTCCGGCAAGCAGACGCCGCCGCCACCGCCCTCTCCGGCGACTTTCCGACGAGAAAAAAAAAAAAAAAAGATCCGGCCACTGGGGGTGGCCACAATCCACCCCTACGGCCAGGGGAGAGAGATCCGACCACCCCTAGTGGCCCTTTTTTGTCTCCGGCGAACCCAAAAAAAATTCCGACCAGCCTACAAAATCGTTTCTAATGCCTCAAAAATCGATTCTAATGCCACAAAACTTGTTTCTAATGCCTCAAAACTAAAACCTAGGAGGAAAAGTTAACCCTTTTGGGATTTTATCATCCTAAAACCAAGAAAAAACCAGGGACGGCGAGGTGAGGCTGCGAGACCCACGGCAGGAAAAAAAAAAAACAAACAAACCGTGGGTCTCCGGCGAGACCCGGCGAGGCGAGCGCCGGCGAGATCCGGCGAGGTGAGCACCGGCGAGACTCTGCGCTGTTCCTTCTTCTTTCTCTTTTTTTTTTTCCTTCTTCCTTCTTCTTTCTCTTTTCTTTCTTCTTTGATCGGCTGCTGCATGGTTCAAAATGATTTTGTGCATTTTTCTTCTTTTAGCTGAGGTGTCAACTAGTAAGTGGTGGGCAAAAAGAGAGGCTTTTTTGCCAAGACCGAATTGAAGATATACTCGAACTACAATGTGGTAGTGCAGTCTGTGCAGATGTTGTGTGCACCATACGGCACAACATGTGCCGACACTGTCATCAAAGAAAAATTATGAAATGATACTGTTCAACTATGAATTAAACAATTATATTTATTTAATTTTATTAATTTAAGTTTTTCAAAAATAAGTAATAATTTAAGATGCATATATGTATAATATGCATAGTGGTTTTTTCTCTCCAAATGTTTAGGTTTTGTTTGGTTGTGCATTTGATGGAGTTTATAAGTGCATTTAATACTTAAAAAGTCTGTTTGAAGAAAAAAAAATACTCGTTTGTGAAAAAAATAAATTGAAAGCGGTTTTAAGGGTCCAAAAAATCCAAAAAGGATCAAAACCCACTTTTGACAAAAGTTTAAAAATGAAAAATTTGTCCAAAAGTACTTTTTGACTTAAAAACTCTATTTTTCAAATACAATTCAAAACATGTCTTATACTCATAAGTCAGAGGTTTGCAAATGTAGAAAACATAGGAAGGGAAAACGTTCGAAGCAATTTGAATGGTTACCAGATAAAAAAATTTTTGTAACGATACAATAAGATCTCTGGCAATTTAGATAATGCATGTCTCATGAAACAGTTTATATAGAATCACTTATTTGTCTAAATAAATTTTGAGCGATCGACCATTTACTTGAACAAGTGATTTTCATACGGAGTACTTCACATGTATTGTTTAACAATAAATTGCTGGTAATCTCCCCATTTTCCATAGTCAGCACATTATGAGAAAGTGAGTACTTTTATATTCTCCCAACACCCATGATAAAGTGCTGCAACTTTCCAAGCACTTCTCCACGTTGAATGGGACAAACTTCTGTGTTCAAGGGGTAAAGAACCTAAAGTTGCTTGTCGGAAGTAACATTGTCATTGAGAGTTGAATATTAATTGTTGGAGGATCATTGTCTATTTAATAATGACTAGGTAGCATATAATGTTTCTTTCTTCTTTTTATTCGTTTTTTTAATGACGAGAAAATCCTTAAAGAAAAGGCCATGTACTCATCCCTATTAAATAAACTATATTGGGTGATTTTGGCCTCTTTCAACTCTAAAAGTTAACTCAAAATGTAAAGTTTTTCCTCACACTTATAATTAAAGTGACTACCAGCCCCTTTCATAATCAATATGGGATAATCTCGACAATCTTCCTCTCACAAATCGGGCCTTGGGTTAAAGCAGAGACAACTTATTTCTCTCGTAGATTGTTGGGCCGAGACTTGTTGGTTGAACATATGCTCTGATACCAGTATTGAATATTTTTTATTTGATTTTATCAATTATAATCAATACAAAATATTCTCATAATATCAAATCTCACATCATATATTCCAGCATAAACTTCATATTTGTATAAACTATTTTTTTTAGGGGTGAAAGGGTAGTTACTAAATTTCACTAAAGGTGCTAGGCAGTTAGCGAATAACGATTAGTAAACATATAACTATTCACTATAACCGCTTTTTTCAAAGTTGGGTCTTTAAGTCAATTTTCAGTTTTGAGCTTTTATTATTATTATTATTATTTATATATATACTACATTGGGCCAAATTGCTCCAAAAGGAGCCCATACTGAAAAATCTAAAATATTTAACCCCAAATTTACATTAATTTACATCTACTTATACTTTTTTTTTTTAAAAAAAAAACTTCCTTAAATGTAAATCATAACTTGTTAAAAATACAAGTTACACTAACAGAAAAAAAAAAAAAATGATCATATATATATAAAATGATAATACATTAATACTACAATAAGTAACACATTGTTTAATCTAATGTCAATTACTTAATTTGATATCATACGAATCACATCATCATTGTACTTGAATAATATGATTAACATGATTAAGTATTTGAGTTGTCATTGAATCATATAATTAAGTATTGATCTTATACATTTATATTATTCAATACGCATATATGTATAATTATAATTTATAACATATATGAACTTATAAGTTTATAATATACATTGGAACTAAATCTTTAGGTACTTAATTATTATACTAGTACTTGTATACTTATGACTTATATCATATTATATATGTATAATTTCTTATTATATAATCATATGATCATGTGATATAATCATATAAATTATAATAATAATATATTAATATTTAATAATGAAATGGATTCTCATACAGTCTCATATGCTGAAGGTCACATGCAATAGGGTATCCCTTTTGTCCATAAGACAGAAACAGTTTAATAGTAAATAAAAGTTTGACTAATTCTAAAGATAAGGTCATTGGAAATAAGGGGATGAAAACCAAATGATTTAGGGCTGGAAATCGTCGTGTGTGATAGTGGACGGATGGATCCATGGTGACATTAGAGCCCATGCAGCACTAGTGCTGGGCCTTCACTCTTCACACAACTTGACCAATAAAACTGAATATTTTTAGGGGAGGTATATATATGCATTATGAATTCCACAAAAATTATCTATACAGCAGTTAAAATATTCTCTATATTTCTATATTCTAATTGATTTATATTTTCTCTAATTGCTTTCATGTATTATTGTAATCAAACCTGATTACAATAACGTAATCAAACCTCAGTACAGTAACTACCGGGTCACAAGCGTTGGTCACGACCAAACCCACGTTAGAGTATAGTTGTTACCCCCGTCATGGGTCTGTTTGTTGACCCACAGCAATGTGATCACCCACGATTGGGTCTTGTGACCCAATTTTATTGAACCTTATATATAAATATATATATTTGACCCATGACCAAAGAGCCATTTTCCACATACATTAATTTTGTGCATTTTTATTTTCAATTAAGGGTGTTTTGTTACTTAAGAATGGCGTTCTATTGCATGAAAACTTTATTATTAATTTTTTGTTGACATGTTCGCACAAGAGGAGGGAGGAAGGACTCGAACTAATAACCTCCACTTCATTAAGTGTGATCCTAGCTGATTGAGCTACTTCTTGGAGTGTTGCATGAAAACTTAACGGTTAACATAGGCTACCTTATTAAAGTAATCAAATGAGCCTAATCAGGATATATATATCATTGCCACATGCCATGATTTGATGCCTCATGCCTTGCTGTCTAAGTATCACATGCAAGCATGAGGTGGCCCTATGCTTTCACTATCTCATAGTCACATCTCCAATTAATCTAATCATTTTAATTACTATTATTATTTTTTCATAAGACAGAAACAGTTTATTTGTCATTCAATGCTCTACTAATTATAAAGATAAGGCCCTACTCCTGGTGGCGGCTATTATTTGTTGGTTGTTTTATTAGGATTTTTTTTTTTTTGGTTGTTTTTTTAATTTTTTTGAAAAAGGATGTTTCTTCTCTATAAATTTGCTCTCAAAGAGTGATCTATGAGTTGAAGGTTTAGTTTCTGTTTTCTTCTTTTTTTTTTTTTTTTTTTTGCTTGACGTTTGAGTCGATAACTTGAGTTATTTCTTGACCTTTGGGTTGAGGAAGATTAGATTGGCGTGAAAGGGTTTTTTCTTATGGCTGAAAATAAAAGTTATAATATATGCTATCTATATCTTATATCTAGTATGGTCGGAGCAAATATGTCTCATAATGGAAGTTGTACTTAGGTTAATGGCAGCTGAGGTCATAGATATGACTTTATTGGGTTAGCTGTCGTTAACCTATGTACAACTTTCATTATGAAACATATTTGCTTCGAGCGGACTAGGTCTAAGACATATGTAGCATATATTCATAACTTTTATTTCCGGCCATAAGGAAAAACCCTATCACACCAATCTAATCTTCCTCAACCCAAAGTTCAGGAGACAACTCACGTTATCGACCCAAAGGCCAGGGCAAAAACAAAAAAACTAAAACTAAAACTAAACCTTCAATACATAGATCACTCTTCAAGAGCAAATCTATAGAGAAGACAAATCCATATTCATAAAGATTAAAAAACAAAAATCACTATAAAACAACCAGCAAATAATAGCAGCCACCAGAGCGTAGGGCCTTATCTTTATAATTAGTCATGACAAATAAACTTTTTCTGTCTTAGATATGACAGGTTAACAATAGCTGAGGTCATAGATATGACTCTTTTTAATCTCATAGCTTTTAGTTATGATTTATCAGAACTTTATATTTTGTGATTTAAGAGTATGATTGACTCAATTGGCTATGGACCATACGCACCTCATAAAACGAAAGTCATTAGTTTAAGTTCCTCTTCTTTATTTTCTTGTGTTAACATGTCAAAAAAAAAAAGAAAAAAAAAAGTTTGATTGGCTCATAAATCCACAAATAAACCGTGTTAATCGATCCTAATCAAGCCGATCGAAGACGGAATATAAAGCCGCGAGGACCATTAATCTTCACGATTTGCATTGTTTTCTATGTGCATATAATTCCAATTACGAATTGATTGAAAGAAATCAGTGAACATTTGGCTAGGCTAGCTGTCTTTCATTCTCATTTCTCACCATTTGTTCATACTAGGTCAAGTCAATCACAAAAATTATAAAATGAAATAAAAAAAGCCGCTTTATATTTTAGGTACGATAGGTACCCCATTGGGTCTACCTTTTTATTCGTTAAAAGAAATTAAAGTCACTTTATATATATAGACAAATCTAAAGCGATGGAGTGATCATAAAAAAAATTATATATAAAAAAAACAAAACAAAAACAGGTGACACATTGAAGTGGTCGTGGATCTCGTGGTGCTTTAAAAAAAAATAAATAAAAAAAAATTGAAGGGTAATTTTGTGAAACAAAAAGGAGTATATTGCAATTTTATAATAATTTGGAGGAACATTGCTTTAGTTGATAGTTTGAAGGTCATTTTATTTTATTTTTTTGTTAGTCTTGGAGGGATATTGTCAAAATTAAGTGTGAATAAAAATTATTCTTTTTTTTTAAAAAAAAAAAATGAAGCTCAA
The DNA here is from genome assembly GCA_006937295.1 of Carpinus fangiana. Lineage (NCBI taxonomy): Eukaryota > Viridiplantae > Streptophyta > Magnoliopsida > Fagales > Betulaceae > Carpinus > Carpinus fangiana. The sequence goes on along the minus strand of CM017323.1, from coordinate 17,735,836 downwards.
CCAACTAATTTTTGCTTGATATAACTCAATGTTAAATAGGTTTGACAATTAGTCTCTAAAGTGTAGCTCAATTGACTGTGAATCATATTTCATGAAGCGTAGGGTACTAATTCAAATCCCTCATTTCCATTCTCTTGTGTGAACATTTAAAAAAGAAAGGTTTGATGAGTGAAGCTAGCTATAAATATTTAGGACTAATTAAGAAATGGTCTTCACACAATTTAGTCTTGACTATCCCATCCACTTGACAACTAAATCTGAGTTCCCTGGTGAAGGTTATAGCTATGAATCAGAATTCCACACACACACCCAAAAAAATAATAAAAAAGTTTCATGGTCTTTGGTCTTTAGGATTGATCAGATCCCCTCAAAATCTGTAAAATATGTGATTCTCAAAATTTTTAAATTTGAGCTCTCCATTAAATTTAATGATCTAAACAAATGTAGAGATTTGTGTGTTAATTACCAAAAAGAGTAATTTTAGTTTTTAATATGTGAACCCCACTTGCCTCAGTAACATAAAATTTGAGAGGATCCGAATTCATATTTATACTGTCTCACTAGTACTGATAGAAGTGGTGCTCATTAATTTATGTTTCTTAAGCATTTGCTCATAAATCATAATATATCCCTCCGAGGTGNAAAAAGTTTCATGGTCTTCGGTCTTTATAGCTAGGATTGATCAGATCCCCTCAAAATTTGTAAAATACAAGATTCTCAAAATTTTTAAATTTGAGCTCTCCATTAAATTTAATGATCCAAACAAATGTAGAGATTTGTGTGTTAATTACCAAAAAGAGTAATTTTAGTTTTTAATATGTCGATCCCACTTGCCTAGGTAACATAAAATTTGAGAGGATCCGAATTCATATTTATACTGTCTCACTAGTACTGATAGAAGTGGTGCTCATTAATTTATGTTTCTTAAGCATTTGCTCATAAATCATAATATATCCCTCCGAGGTGTACCATCACTTTCATACTGCATCATTAGTTTCTGGTTTTGTTGTATTTAGTCTAAGCGTAAGGATTACGTTAATGGAAAGTATTTCTTTTAGATCTAAATTTTATTTTGTTGTATAGTAGGGCCAATAATAACATTAGATTGATATGAAATTTAACAATATATTCCTTCAAAAAATATATATATAATTGAAAATTAAAGTAAACTGGGAAAAATATTACTCTTAATTGAAAATTATCAGAATGATGTGACTTAAACCTAAATCTTTTTTGTTTTTTTAATTTTTAATTTTTATAGTTTTTTATGATTATTATTATAAGAGGAGCAATAAGAAGTAGATGATTTGGCTTAATTACCACTTAACCCTAACCAAAAAATATCGAGTGATGTGACTATTTTTAGACACAATATTTCTGATCACTAGATAAGAAAATAATATTCTTATCATAGAAGAAAACAAATACCATTGAAAAATTATGTGCCTAACAATTATCCTTTCAATATCTTCAATAAACCATTATTCTTCACGATTGATAATAATTTTTGCTTCACGATGAGTCTATTACGAACGCCAACATCTTGGGTCCATGCATGTCTATTTCAAACTATGTCTCAGGGACAAGTCACAAAGAGTAATTTATATGTTGAACTTTTATATTTCTTTAAAGGTTATGTGACTTTTAAAATTACTTTTAAATTTATCTTCAATAAACCATTGTTCTTCACGATTGATAAGAATTTCCCTTCACGAGGAGTCTACTACAAACGCCAACATTTTGGGTCAATGTATGTCTATTCAAACTATGTCTCTGGGACAAATCACAAAGAGTAATTTATACTTCGGACTTTTACACTTCTTTAAAGGTGATGTAACTTTTAAAATTACCATTAAATTTATGAAAAATCAATGGTAAAAATGGGATACAATTAATTCTCAATTACAAATGGCTTCCGGATTCTTGTTATTCCAAATGTTGGGAAGCCTCTTTTGGTTGCTTCCTATGCATAATTTACTGTTTAATCCATTTTCAAGGGATAACTCAATCGGCTGTGAATTACACATTATGAAGCGGAGGTCAGTAGCTCGAATCCCCTATCCTCTTTCCCTTGTGTGGACATATAAAAAAAAAAAAAAAAAAAACTGTTGTTTAATCCAAAATGTAATAAAATTTTGTTCGAAGAAATGCTGCACACATTCGCATTCTCCGATCATGTGCAGTCTTTAACATGAAAATGAAAATTACCATTAAATTATGAATAAATTATTATTAAATTTTAGATATAATTGTAATGTTAATTGTCATGTAAGAGAATTTATGCTTAGAAGAAAGAAGGATCATCTACATTTTATTTGAAATGGAGAAGAGCTGGTCCTTCATATTAAAAGTATAAAATTATTTTTAAGGATAAATGCAAAATTGGTCTATATGGTTAGCCTAAATTATAAATCACTCTCTATGGTATAACAAATAATTTATAAATCTCTATAGTTGGTATAAATTACAAATCACTCAATGTGGTATAAAAAATAATTTATAAATCCTCAGGGTAGGCCAAAATAACAGTTTACTCCATAAAATTAATTTACATAAAGTAACTTAACAAAAATCCGTTACTTTATCACGTCATACTACTACAATAAATTAACTTAATCTCTTCTATACCCAAAATTTTACTTTGTGAAAAACTCTCCCTTATTTTCATCTTCCTAGCCACGATTTAGGAGCATTTTACGAGAATTTGATGATCGCATTTTGTGAAGTGGCTAAGGAAGATGAAGATAACAAAGGGTTACACACGAGATAAAATTTTGGGGATATAAGAGATTAAGGTTAATTTACTGTAACAGTATGACATGGAGTGAGTTGATGTGTAATCTTAGCTGATGTCATAAAATAATGTGAAAAATCCTAATTGTCATTTTTGAAAGTAAAAAAATTCATAATAACATGTGTTGCATTTTTATTTTTATTTTTTTTTGGTATGACGTGACAAAGTGGTAGATTTTGTTAATTTACTTGATAAAATTTGATTTTAGGTAGTAAACTGTTATTTTGGCATACTTTAAGGACTTATAAATTATTTTTTATATCACAGTGAGTGATTTGTAATTTAGGCCAATTATAGAAACCTATAAATTATTTTTTGGGCAAAATTCACTTTAGCCCCCTGATGTTTTAGGGGTTTTTCAATTTAAACCCTAAAGTTTAAAAAGTGGCAATTTACCCCCCCAAAGTTTCAAAAACTTGCAAAACAGACCTTTCGTCAACTGTTTCCGGCAACTTGGACGGAATCCGACCCACGTGCATGTCACGTGACTTATTAATGACCAAATTTCCAATTTAGCCTCACCCACATCCAACGTCGTCGTTTTGTCATGACATATTTACTATCACCCACACGTCGTCGTTTTATCAAGATTTTGGTACGGCTTCATGGTTCTGGTTTTTCTTTTGTTACACTATGGACACACAGAGATGGACACACAGAGAGAGAGAGAGAGAGAGAGGAAAANTAATTGTCATGTAAGAGAATTTACGCTTAGAAGAAAGAAGGATCATCTACATTTTATTTGAAATGGTGAAGAGCTGGTCCTTCATATTAAAAGTATAAAATTATTTTTAAGGATAAATGCAAAATTGGTCTATATGGTTGGCCTAAATTATAAATCACTCCCTATGGTATAACAAATAATTTATAAATCTCTATAGTTGGCATAAATTACAAATCACTCAATGTGGTATAAAAAATAATTTATAAATCCTCAGGGTAGGCCAAAATAACAGTTTACTTCATAAAATTAATTTACGTAAAGTAACTTAACAAAAATCCGTTACTTTATCACGTTATACTGCTACAATAAATTAACTTAATCTCTTTTATACCCAAAATTTTACTTTGTGAAAAACTCTCTCTTATTTTCATCTTCCTAGCCACGATTTGGGAGCATTTTACGAGAATTTGATGGTCGCATTTTGTGAAGTGGCTAAGGAAGATGAAGATAACAGAGGGTTACACACGAGATAAAATTTTGGGGATATAAAAGATTAAGGTTAATTTACTGTAACAGTATGACATGTAGTGAGTTGATGTGTAATCTTAGCTGATGTCATAAACTAATGTGAAAAATACTAATTGTCATTTTTGAAAGTAAAAAAATTCATAATAACGTGTCTTGCATTTTTTTTTTTTTGGGTATGACGTGACAAAGTGATAGATTTTGTTAATTTACTTGATGAAATTTGATTTTAGGTAGTAAATTGTTATTTTGGCATACTTTAAAGATTTATAAATTATTTTTTATATCATAGGGAGTGATTTGTAATTTAGGCCAATTATAGAAACCTATAAATTATTTTTTATACCACATAAAGTGATTTGTAATTTAGGTCAACCACAACNACTTTTTAAACTTTGGGGTTTAAATTGAAAAACCCCTGAAACATCAGGGGGCTAAAGTGAATTTTGCCCTTATTTTTTATACCACATAAAGTGATTTGTAATTTAGACCAGCCATAACAATCATCAATTTTACATTTATCCCTTATTTTTTAAAATAATAATAATAATAATTTTACCCTTATAAAAGTAAAAAACCAAGTGAAATTCCTATTCCGCAATTTCCGCTTAAACATTTCTTGTTGGTTTTTCCATTTGGCCCATCTGCACACACTCTTTCAATTTTTCAAACACTGGAAAGTCTTGTCCTTTTGTATTTTTTATTTATTTTTTTAAGGTTTGAATAGTCTTTGTCAGTTTGAGGGGTAGAAAGAGGCCTGCGTTAGCAAATAAGCCAAGAAAGGCGACGGTTAAAGTATTCACAGCCGTCTCTTTAAATTTTTATTTTTAAAATAACAAAAAATAGTTATTTTATTCACTTTTTAAAACACCAAAGTTTAACCTTTTTATTTTAACAATTTATCTTTACTGTTTTATTAAAATATTATTTTTTCAATAAATTTGTTTATTCTTTCTCTCGGTGCTTGAGGATCGTCCGCGGGAGCTCCACACCACGCCGTGTGGGTACCATGGCTTCCTCTTCTTCCCCGCTCCTTCAAAAATCCCTTCTCCTTCTTCTTCCCCTCTCCTTCCTCCCAACTGCTCTCGCTCTTGCGCGCGCGCTCGCACGCTATAAGTCCTCACCTGCGAGATCCCCTCCGATTTTTGTAATCTGACCTTCCTCCGCAGCCTTTACCTCCAAAACAACGCGCTCTCCGGTGGGTTCCCACCCAGCTTGACCGAGTTGACTCGCTTGGTTCGCCTCGTTCTCTCGACCAACAACTTCTTGGGTCCAATCCCATTCTCAATTAATAGTCACACCAACTTGACCGGTCTGTTCTTGGAAAACAACACCTTCTCGGGTCCACTGTCGAGCATCGCCGCCGGTTTGTTAGACTTGAACGTCTCCAACAACAACTTCAACGGTTCGATCCCCAAAACTGAGAAGAAAAGCCCGGGATTCCCAAATCCAGACCCACCAACAATGGCGAAAACAATAATGGTGACAGTGTCAGTGTCGGTTAGGATTCTGAGTTCAATTTTAGTGGGCAATTAGAGCGAACTTATCTGTCCGCAGATGAGCTCTTCGACGGTGATGGCGCTGAGAGAGAGAAAAAAATAGAGGGATGTGGAACGAAGGAGAGAGAAAAAAGAGAGAGAAATGAAAAGGAAAAAGGAGGGGAGAGAATATATAGTTGTTTAATGAATAGAGAGAGAATAGGAATTGTTAAGTTTGAAGATTTATTATTCATAGTGTTAAATTTTTTGTTAAAATAAAGAGGCTGAAAAGTGGCGTTTTAAACTCTTTTTGTTAAATTGACTCTTCAAACTAACAAAAAAATGAGTTTGAAGAGCTTGCAGTGAATGTTCTTATAATCGTTAACTAACTTGGGGTACGTTTGGGAGTGTATTTTTAAAGTAATAATTTGTGATTTTAAATTAAATTGTAATTTTAAAGTGTTGGAGATTGTGATTTTAAAATAGAGAAAAAATCTGTGATTTCTATAAGTTGACTAGATGATACTTATTTGAAAAAGTGTGAATTTAAACCAAAATTACGATTTCGCTTAATTTTTTTTTTTTGGGGCAATATTTATCTATTTGGCCATGAAACTGCAATTATATGCTAATGTTATCCAAATACTCAATTATTAAAAAAAGAGGTGTGATACAGGCACAACTTAAGTCCAACTTTGGCCCAACTTCTAAGCCAAATTTCACTTTCTCTCTCTAATTTAAGGTTTTCTCTCTCCTCCACATCAGTTGTTTTAAAAAAATTTAATAGAGAAGTTGGACTAAAGTTGGACTTAAGTTGTGCCTGTATCATTATTCTTAAAAAAATACTTCTTAATATGTTTTATCAAATGCTTGTGCGATTTTAAAAATTAACGATTTTAAAAACGCAATTTTTAAAATCGTATTTATTGAAATCACACTCCCAAACAGGCATTTCATTATAATATTATATTATATTATTGAGAAACTTCACTTTGACAAACCCCTGAACTTTAAAATATTTCAATTTGGACTCCTGAACTTTCAATTGCAATCAATTTGAACCACTCGGTCAAATTTTAAATGTTAAAAGTGATATAATGATGTTTATACCCTGGTATTTTTATAAAATTTCGAACTTACCCTTAATTTCAAATTAATTAAAAAAAAAAATCACAAGGTGACCATGGTTGGGCCAACTTATGACCATTTTTTTTTTGAAAATTTATTTTTCCATTTATTTTTCAATTTTTTAATAAAAAAAGAAAATTGAAGGGTAATTTTGTCATTTTAGAGGTTTTAACGGCAAAAATTGACAAATGGGTTCAAATTAATTGCAATTGAAAGTTTAGGTGTCAAAATTGATCGAGAGATTTTAAAGTTCGAGGGAAATTTGTCAAATTGCATGAAAATTCAGAAATCTAAAATAAAGTTTTTCCTTATATTATATTTCGCACATGATTTTTTTTTTTTTGTTGCCTTTATCTTCTTATTCCATTATAATTATATTATGTTTCTCATCCTTGATTATTACACATCTTTGGTCGATGCCTTTTGGTCCCTTTTTCTACCTAAATAGAAGAAAAAAAAAGAGAAGTAATTTATTTTGATGATCACAGTCCTTTTAGACCATCAAGTGGATGTTTTTGCAGGAGTAAATCACCATATATTAATAATTTGTCTCAAATTTTGCAACCGAGATCTCTTAAAATTCACTGTTTAAATTGTGTGCGATTCGGGCAGCACTACAAAGAGGAACGGAAGGTCTAGTGTGTAATAGAATTTTTAGGTATTTTTATAACATTAATTCATGCAGTTCTTAGGATGATCACCATTTTTTTTTTTTTTTTTGACATTTTCGCACAAGGAGAGGAAGATAGGAAATGAGAATTCGAATTAATGATATCTACTTCATAAGGCGTAGTTTCCAGCCAATTAAATTACTATTGGAGATAGATAATAAATGATATGGGTCTCCTTTGGCAATCCAAATTGTTGAGTTAATAATAAGGCGTCGTTTTGACTTTTTTTTTTTTTTTTTTTTTTAATGAAGGAAAACTTTACTTTAACTCCCATAAACATTCAATATTTTTATAAATTTTCTCTTAAAGTTTAAAAACTCTTAATTTAATATATCGAATTTTACAATTTTTGTAATCTCACTCTTGTATTAAGAATTTTGGTTAAATCCGGAGGAGTGAGAATTCTCAAAATACCCATGTAATTTTTTTTTTAATTTAAAATAATTGTAATTTAAGAGTAATTTTGTAATTCTTAAAGTTTACAAAGATATAACTATCATTTCATCTGTTGACAGTCTAATTTAACCTCAAATCTTAACGGGTGGTATGTGATTGTAAATTTTTTAAAGTTTAATATACTAAGTATTTAAACTTTTGGGAGAAATTGTAAAAAGGATAAAAGTTTTTTTTTTTTTTTTGACATGTCCACACAAAAAGGGAAAGGGGGATTCGAATTAGTGATCTTCACTTTATTAAGGCGGTGTTTGATAACCCGTTTTGGGATTGTACTGTGCGTGTTTGTACTGTACATTTTTTGTCTTTTACTTAAAAAATCACCAAACATCACCGAAATATCCCTCTCTTGTTATTGTTCTTGTTCTTTGTCCGACGGTTTCCAATTCTCTGCAAATCTCACGCCAAAAAGATCCCACCTGGCCTAACCATCCGAAACCCCATCCCCACCACCAACTCCCCAACCCCCAGGTCCGGCTCGCACTCTACATCGCCCACGCCGGCGAGGAAAAGATGACCCTAGAAAAATATGTTTGAGGGCAATGCGTTGAAAAGAAGACCATGAAGATCAGCCAATAGTGCTGCTCTGAAATTGAAACCCATAATGGTGATGTAGATATGAGGCAAAATTGGATTTTGAACTCAACTAAGTCTCTTAATTTTTGAAAATTGTTAAGAGTGTGAACATTGTTACAAAATTTGAGGCAAATTTGAGCTATGGTTGTACCAGATTGACTGTGAGGGGCAAGGTGAAGTTGTGGAGAAGCTCGGGTTGTTGGAGCCACGACTGGATGAGTGTTTGAGCAAGAGGGTCGTGTCCGAGTCCGGCGCCAGTAGGGCTTCCGGTATTGGGCAAGCACGACTTCTCAAGCACAACAACATCCCACCCAGCTGAAATGAGCGCTTGTGCGTGACACTCCGGCTATGCTCCCTCCCACGACCATTGCTTTTGGCTTTTCCTTCTCGCTCATCTCTCTCTCTTATTTGGAGGAATCTATGGCTTCTGGAACTGAAAGAAGTAGTTAATTTCTGAACAAAATGGGGAATTGGCCGATTCTGGGGCCTTCGATGAGGGCGTCCCATAAGCCCGCCATGCCTCCGACCATGTGGACGACGCCAGAGCCAGCGAAGTCGATGACAGAGGTCAGAAACACACCGGACGAGAAGAAAGCTATCTTGGGGATGCGGAGCTGGTGGGCTAGGCGCAGGGTCCAGCTGAGGAAGAAGGGAGACTAGGCTCCCATGTGTCTGTCGTCCAGATCCGGTTGGCTCAAGGGGGGTAGAGGAGTAATTTTAGGAAAATATTGGAGGGTAAAATCGTCACACAAAAAATGTGAACAGTGCAAACATGCACAATACAATCGCAAACACGGTTATCAAACAGGGCTTAAGTGTGGTCCCAATCGATTGAGTTTACCTATTGAGGACATGATAAAAGTTTATAGTGTTAAATTAAATGATTGAGAAAATGTTTTGACGCGGTAAAAATAATATTTAATATTTTAGTGAATATTTTACATTTGAAGTTGTCTATTAAACTCTTCTGCGCGTTTGAAACAGTCGGAGTCCCTCTGTTGTCTGTGGTTATAGATCCGTTGTCGCTACGAGTCAGTCAACGTACACACCAACTTCTGAGTTCACACGGCCTCCCTTCGTTGCATCTAGACTTCATATGCTCTGGCGTTACCGCCTAGTATAAATATATTACTATACACTACCGCTGCCAATTCTCTCCATATATATATATAAATATATGTACTGGTTCTCCGCTTTGCTGTGATTGATTCCATTCTGGTTTCTTCGTCAAGAAAAGAATTTTGAAACATAGGAGTGATCGCCGAGAAAGATGGCGGAGGGAGGAGAGGGGCAAACTTTGGAGTATACCCCCACCTGGGTTGTCGCTGTTGTCTGCAGCGTCATCGTCCTCATATCTCTCTCCGTCGAGCGAATCCTACATTACCTTGGCAAGGCATGCATATATATGTCTCAACAAACTTTCTCCTTCATCTCCTGTCTCTGATTCTGTTTCCAACCAATCATCATTGTTCAAATTTGATGTTTTTGCAGTATCTCAAGAAGAAGAACCAGAAGCCTCTGTTTGAGGCGCTACAGAAGATCAAAGAAGGTCGTCAGTCACACCTTCACTCCTCTCTCTCTCTCTGTTTTTTGTTTCTATTTTTATAGTAAAAATTTTGGTGGGTATTGGGTAAATGCAGAGTTGATGCTGTTGGGGTTCATATCACTCCTACTGGTAGTGTTCCAAACTCGAATTTCCAAACTTTGCATATCCGAGAAGTTAGCCAACAAGGGTTTGCCCTGTGAGATTAAAAAAGATACTTCTTCGACTGCCCATTTCCAAACCTTCTTCAATTCCTTTGTTCCCGGGGCTGCCCGTCGTCTCCTTGCCGAGGACTCTGCTTCTTCCACCGGTTCTTGTAAAGAGGTATTTCAACTTCTTTTTAATTTTTATTTTCATTTTTCCTGCAATTTGTTCTTCAATGCTTCNAAAAAGAAAAAAAAAGTGAAGTAATTTATTTTGATGATCACAGTCCTTTTAGACCATCAAGTGGATGTTTTTGCAGGAGTAAATCACCATATATTAATAATTTGTCTCAAATTTTGCAACCGGGATCTCTTAAAATTCACTGTTTAAATTGTGTGCGATTCGGGCAGCACTACAAAGAGGAACGGAAGGTCTAGTGTGTAATAGAATTTTTAGGTATTTTAATAACATTAATTCATGCAATTCTTAGGATGATCACCTTTTTTTTTTTTTTTTTAAAACATTTCCGCACAAGGAGAGAAAGATGGGAAATGAGAATTCGAATTAATGATATCTACTTCATAAAGCGTGGTTTCCAGCCAATTAAACTACTATTGGAGATAGATAATAAATGATATCGGTCTCTTTTGACAATCCAGATTGTTGAGTTAATAATAAGGCATGTTTTGACTTTTCTTCTCTTTTTTATTTTTTTGTTATGAAGGGAAACTTTACTTTAACTCCCATAAACGTTCAATATTTTTACAAATTTTCTCTTAAAGTTTAAAAACTTTTAATTTAGTATATCGAATTTTACAATTTTTGTAATCTCACCCTTGTATTAAGAATTTTGGTTAAATCCATTGGAGTGAGAATTCTCAAAATACCCATGTAATTTTTTTTTTTTTTGAAAAAAATTGTAATTTAAGAGTAATTTTGTAATTCTTAAAGTTTACAAAGATATAACAATCATTTCATCCATTGACAGTCTAATTTAACCTCAAATCTTAACGGGTGGTATGTGTTTGTAAATTTTTTAAAGTTTAATATACTAAGTATTTAAACTTTTGGGAGAAATTGTAAAAAGGATAAAAGTTTATAGTGTTAAATTAAATGATTGAGAAAATGTTTTGACGCGGTAAAAATAATATTTAATATTTCAGTGAATATTTTACATTTGAAGTTGTCTGTTAAACTCTTCTGCGCGTTTGAAACAGTCGGAGTCCCTCTGTTGTCTGTGGTTATAGATCCGTTGTCGCTACGAGTCGGTCAACGTACATACCAACTTCTGAGTTCACACGGCCTCCCTTCGTTGCATCTAGACTTCATATGCTCTGGCGTTACCGCCTAGTATAAATATATTACTATACACTACCGCTGCCAATTCTCTCCATTTATATATATATATATATATGTACTGGTTCTCCGCTTTGCTGTGATTGATTCCATTCTGGTTTCTTCGTCAAGAAAAGAATTTTGAAAAATAGGAGTGATCGCCGAGAAAGATGGCGGAGGGAGGAGAGGGGCAAACTTTGGAGTATACCCCAACCTGGGTTGTCGCTGTTGTCTGCAGCGTCATCGTCCTCATATCTCTCTCCGTCGAGCGAATCCTGCATTACCTTGGCAAGGCATGCATATATATATGTCTCAACAAACTTTCTCCTTCATCTCCTGTCTCTGATTCTGTTTCCAACCAATCATCATTGTTCAAATTTGATGTTTTTGCAGTATCTCAAGAAGAAGAACCAGAAGCCTCTGTTTGAGGCGCTACAGAAGATCAAAGAAGGTCGTCAGTCACACCTTCACTCCTCTCTCTCTCTCTGTTTTTTGTTTCTATTTTTATAGTAAAAATTTTGGTGGGTATTGGGTAAATGCAGAGTTGATGCTGTTGGGGTTCATATCACTCCTACTGGTAGTGTTCCAAACTCGAATTTCCGAACTTTGCATATCCGAGAAGTTAGCCAACAAGGGGTTGCCCTGTGAGATTAAAAAAGATACTTCTTCGACTGCCCATTTCCAAACCTTCTTCAATTCCTTTGTTCCCGGGGCTGCCCGTCGTCTCCTTGCCGAGGACTCTGCTTCTTCCACCGGTTCTTGTAAAGAGGTATTTCAACTTCTTTTTAATTTTTATTTTCATTTTTCCTGCAATTTGTTCTTCAATGCTTCTATCGATGTTATATATATATATATATATATATATATATTATGCACTAAATCTGGTTGTTTGTTATTCTATTGATTAAAGTCAACAGGAGCGTTTCCCAGGAAATTAATGTTTATATAGTCGGTGCACCAAACCAGTTTTTTTTTTTTTTTTTGAATTTTCTTTTGTGTTCTTCTTCTTCTTCTTCTTCTTTTCTAATTAAAAAACCCATTGGTTGTTTTGAATATGATAAACTTTTAGATTAAGGAACATAAAATAGATAATAGACTAGTCATGTCATCATGCAAATACTCTGTTTGAAAAGGGCCTTTGTTCTAACTGTGAAAGGTTCAAGTTAAGTCTGCACATTTGAAATCAAACTCTAGAAGATTCAAATCTTCCTTTCTCGTGAGAGACGCAATTGCTCAATGTAATGCAGACATCTATCCTACATGATCTTTAAAAGAGAGATCACTTTAATTTAGCTTGAACTGGGTTTCCTTGGAAAGATAAGCACATTTTTTTTGACATGGCCCAAAGGAGAGGGGAATAGGGGAGCGAGATTTAAACTAGTGACCTTTGCTTCATAAAACTTGGTTTTCAGTCGATTGAGTTACCCCTTTGGGAAAAGAAGCACCAAAATTTTACTAACATACTCAAAGCCTATGTAACAGAGAGGATACAACTCCATAAACTTATTAAAATCATTTGAAATTACAGAAAGTAATGAGTTTCAAGCAAATAAGTTCAACTGATGTTTTTGGAAAATGCCCTCATCTTATTATTAATGCCTGTTACACCCTCTCTTTAAGCAAAATGCCCTCATCTTATAGACTGTTCGGGCATGCACTTGAGGTCTCATATGTTGCATTGCACACCCATTTATGAATTATTGAAAGATCTGATTAGTTTCTGCTTTTCTTTACATAATTTTCCAGGGAAAAGTCCCACTGTTATCTACCACTGCGCTGCATCATCTTCACATATTCATCTTCGTGTTAGCTGTCGTGCATGTGACTTTCTGCGCTCTAACCATTCTTTTCGGAGGGGCAAAGGTATCTTATCTGTCTAATTTCTACTTAAACCAAGATTTTCTCTTCTTTAAACTTATTGGCAATATTTCTGTCATATATTTCGATGGTGTAGATACGTCTATGGAAACGTTGGGAGGATTCTATTCAAGAAAAGGAATACAATCCAGAAGAAGGTAATGCTCATTAAAGTTAATGTCTAGATACTTTCCATTTCTACATTTAATTTTTCTCATGCAAATACCATGTGTTGCAGCTCTGAAAACAAAATTTACACAAGTTCAAGATCACGCTTTTATCCGGAGTCGATTTCTGGGTTTTGGCAAGGATTCGGCTCTGCTAGGGTGGTTGGTAAGTTGTGGAGTCCTTTATCATCAAGCCAATCTGCCTGTTTGATTCATCAATGTTATTAAAGAGGAATATTTGAAAGATCATTCTAGTGATTAGTTTTTCAAATGAATGATTTTTCGTTACTCTGAGGGTTGCTTTAAAGGATCTATCGTTCCAGAATTTATATTTTGATTGATGAAATTTACTACAAATCACAAACTGATAAGACTAACTATTTGGTAGAGTTGGCTTACTATGAGAATGAGACTCTCAACCTCAGAAGTGTTCATCAGGAAAAGAAAAATCATTTTACATAACCTTTTTGGCTACCACTTTAACTACTATCAACCCTGAAATTCATAGTGAAAGGCAAGTTAAAACACATACAAAACTTAAATGTTGCTGATCATCTTTCTTGTGAAGTTTACATGAAAGTAATAATCTAGAATAAAAAACTTCGATATCACATGAAAAATACTTGCTTCAATTTCAATGCCTGAGTTATAGTGGACATCAAAATGGGGAAAGTTACAATAAAATGCAGACTATGCAGTAATGTTTCCTCTCTGCTTTTACCATTTACTGATATCCTTTTTAATGGCTTCATCGTTTTCAGCATTCATTTTTCAAGCAATTTTATGGGTCTGTGACCAAAACAGATTATATGACTCTGCGACTAGGCTTCATCATGGTAAGTTTTACAAATTTCTACATATATCCTTTGATTTCTTCTTCAGTATGAAACCACCAGTACTTCCTTTTTATTACTTCACTTGAGATACACTTGCTGAGTTTTAATATTTTTATTTTGCCTAGACTCATTGCAGGGGAAACCTAAAGTTTAATTTCCACAAGTACATGATACGTACCCTTGAAACTGATTTCAAGAAAGTCGTTGGAATAAGGTTAGTACATACAATTACAAAAGACATGCCAAGCCATAGCTCTGTTAACTATTTTTCAGTATTTAGATTTACTGTTCCTAATGTGGAGTACATCTCATGAGGTTAAACCAATACAAAAGTTTTTGGCATAGAAGACTCTTTTTATCTTTTGTCAGAAAAATAAAAGTACTTCCATGGAAGCTTGAAACCATGTGTTTGGCATGTCTTCTCGTGGATCATATTGTTATGTACCATCTCTCTGTGAAACTAAATACTTTCAAATCTGGCTCAGAAAAAAAAAAAAAGTACTCCCTAATCTGATTCCTCTTAATTGATAGATCTTACTAATTTCTTATTTCATCATCGCAGTTGGTATCTTTGGGTATTTGTGGTCATTTTCTTGTTCCTGAATGTCTCTGGTAACTCTCTCTCTCTCTCTATTGATCATATTTTTTAGCTGGAACTTGAATTTTATGTTCCAAAGATTTGGCTCCGAAAGTGGTAGAGGTTTTCAGTTTATCCATTTGAGACACATTTCTCTATCTTATTACCATTGACAAGAATGTAATATTCCAGGAGTTAGTGTCCAAAATTTTAAAATTTTCCAAAGAATCATGTGTTGTGACTTTCTTGCAGGTTGGCATGCATATTTTTGGATTGCATTCGTTCCCTTTGTAGTAAGTTTGTCCATCCTAGTTTTCCTGTTAAATTTATGCACATTTCTCTCTGCATAAGACTCCCAGAGAACAACCTTGTTGGATAAGGACCTTAACGTTGATAGTGATTCTTTTTACAGCTTCTAATTGCTGTGGGTACCAAGTTGGAACATGTAATCACCCAGTTGGCCCTTGAGGTTGCTGAGAAACATGTAGCACTTCCAGGGGCGTTGATAGTTAAACCTTCAGATGATCACTTCTGGTTCCATAGACCCCGGATTGTTCTTTTGCTCATTCATATCATCCTGTTTCAGAATTCTTTTGAACTAGCATTTTTCTTCTGGATATGGGTAAAACATATATTTCTACAGTCATCTGACATTTCATATAAACTTAATATTTGATCTTCTCTGATGCAATCTATTGCAGGTCCAATATGGTTTTGACTCCTGCATAATGGGAGAAATTGGTTATATTATCCCTCGACTTGTTATAGGGTAAAACAAATGAGTTATATATATATATATGTATGTTCTATTCTTGAAACCATGACTCTCCATTTATGTACAATATCTTATGTTTTGGTTGAATACCAATTTTGATTCTTAGGGTATTCATTCAGTTCGTCTGCAGCTACAGTACCCTACCACTCTATGCAATTGTTACCCAGGTGAGTTGGCATTATTCTAAGAACTCTTTTTAACTTCTTTTTTCTGCATATTTATGTTGGGGTTTTTTGCTGATGAAGATTACCCTTTATATGATCCCTTAAAATGTAGATGGGAACTTCTTTCAAAAAGGATATTTTTGAAGAACACATTCAAGAGGGACTTGTTGGTTGGGCTCGGCAGGCCAAAAAGAACAAGAGAAAGGCTGCTAATGGCTCTACTTCCACTACCCATCATGGCTCTAGCCAAGTGGATCACAAAGAGACTATTCCTTTGAGGGTCCAGATGGCAGAAGTAGGTGGAATGCAATCTGCAATGGAAGAAGGCAATGCAGGAGAGATTGAACATGCAACTGTCTCCCATGGACACAAATGAACTGGCCTCAAGCCTCTTTAAGTTATGAGTTTAGTGTTTTTTATCTCTACATACTGCATAGCAAAATAGTTTAAAGTATATACTTCCATAGTTCATTTACTCATGTGGTTTTTTGTAAATTTGTAACCAATCACAAGTTGAGCAACTGAGAACAAAAATACCGTCGAGAATATAATGTAGTTATATATTTCTGCCTAAAATACAAGTATGCTCATCTAAGTTTGAGTTCTCTGGTTATGATCAATGCAACCCTTCAGTCCACATCCATTACTCTCGTTATTATTAGGATTGAGGTCCCTTGTAATTCCAAGGAATTGCAAAGGGCCAGTAATTCTAAGAAATTGTAGAAAACCTCAATCCCCAAAGCTCCACTTTCCCCCAACGTTTTTTTTTTTAAAAACAATAATTTTATAACGAGGAACCTTTCCAAGACATGGTCACTTTGTGTATTCACTTCTGTTAGGTAAACCTTATACATGTGTAAAGCTTCCCCTCCCCACGAATCGAACAATATTCCTACTTCGCTAGTAGCAGGGCTGTAATCAATTCAAGTTGAGTCGAACTTTAAGATTGGCTCTTTATGAAGATGTTTATTCAAACCGAGCTCGAGTTCAAGCCAACCTATGAAATGTGTGTTTAAGACTGACTCATTGAAAGCTCGGACGAGTTTGAGCTTAAACTCAAGCTCGTTGACAATGCTATTCAAGCTGAGTCGGGCTCAACTCAAGCTCGAGTTAGGCTATTAAATATTTAGTAACTAAATAATATGTTGAGTGATACACATACATATAAATATTAAGTAACCTATTGTACAATATCAAGCTCGAATTTGGGTCGAGCTAAACCGATCAGGTACTGAGGGAGTTGTCGAACGAACTTGGTTCATTTACAACCCTAGCTAATAGGTTGGTTCCAAGGAATTGTTTACACTCAAGGGGATTCAAACTTTAGACATGATGAAAATCCAACTAAGACTAAAGCCCTTATCATTTGAGCCAACCCCATAGAGTTTATTTCTCCCAACTTTTGGAGTCCAAGTCCTCAACAATAAATGAGAATGCCATCAATCAATTAACTCAAGTCATTTTGGAATAATGAGCAATGTCACGTCATCCCGGTAGTATGAAAGATGAGTAATTAGAATCATTCTAACATCACTTGTCAATTAATCATTCAGCTGTGCACTAAAACATCAAGTGGAGTGGGAGCCCGAGGCAGGCCGATGTAGGTTTTGTGCCGGAAAATTTTAAAAAAAAAAACAAAAGGGAAATAGGTTTCCAATTGTAATAAGCAATACTTTACTAGTAACCGAACAATTTAACACAATTCTTCAGATCGTTAAACAAAGTGAAAAGACTGTCACGTGACATAAATAAATCCTGGCCTCCTGGGAACCAACCATGACCTCGTCTTATTACACTAAAATTTCTATGTAGATAACAATTATATAATGGAACGACCCTCGCCAGTTCCATGAACATCAATGAAACACTCTGCCTACGACAGTCACAAAACCATTCCCTCTCATTTTCTTCCTGTTACCATGCTTGTTTGATAATCAGAGGCATGTAGTATTGGTTGCAGATTGCAGGAATAAACTTCTTTTTCTAATTTGCCTGTCATTGTCACAGCCGGTATAATTGATAGCTTCTATGCCTTGGATCACATGGTGATTCTTTGCAAAATTTCACCAGCCACTCAGCTGTTTCTGCATTTTTGAATTATGGGAGGACTTACCACCCTTATCTTTGTAGGAATTTCTGGATGCTACGGTCTTCCGCCCTCCACGCACTGATGCTATGACACGTCGATTCTGCTTTCTTAAACGCTTCGTCAATTCAGGATCATTATTATCCATGGTCTGATTATCTTCCTCCTGGAGAAACAAACTTACTTTCAAGGCTTTGCATGCCACCAATAGCTTCTATTCTAATACATAACAGTGATGCAATGCAAGAAACATCTCAAACAATGTAACAGCTCTAAATTTACTAAAATGTAGATTTGCAATGCAGTCCCCAATATGTATTTTCAATTTTATACCTTTTTACACAAAATTTTGATAATTACTTTCTCATTGGAAGTATGATTCATATGTCAGATCCTCCCCCCATATCAACAACAATGGGAAGTGAATGAGCAACGGATGAGTGAAAACATAGCCCATTACAGTATTTTCTTCTAATACGAGCTAAATTATCCCAACTCCAAAGATCGAAGGTTAAAAGAGGAGAATCACCACGGAACACTGCCACTTTGTTTTACCAATGACATCAAACATAAACTATTAGTATCTAAACTCTTTACTGAAGATAAAAATTCAATATTATGAACAAAATCATGATTTTTTAATAAGGAATAAGCAAAATCATGTAAAATTGCATACGTTAGATTATTATTTTATTTGCAGGAACCATGGACTCTCTTACAGATGATATATCTGGAAAACACAAACACCTGTTTGCATATACTCCAAACTTCATGGTACCGGCAAACACAGAACATAGATAAAAGAATGACAATGTACCTCTTCACTCGCATCTTGAGTTTCAGGTCCACTGGTTTGACTTTGACCTACTTCACAGTTTTGTTGATTCTCCTCTACTCTGCCTTCCCCATCACAATTTAAAGTCTGCTCGTCCTGAGAATAATTTCAAATCAGAAAACGTTCAGTGGCCAAAAAAAGAAAAGCATAATATAGAAGAAGAGTGCTACTAAGGGTACTACAACTTTTACTAAACATTCCATACAAATTGACGTGGCAGTTCACATAATACTTTCCATGTTTACAAACTGATGTACACTCTACATGACTGTAACATGACAATCCATGTGGCACCCATTTCCATAAAATGTAGAGTGCCACATGCATTTGTAAGGGGGTTGTAACTATAGTACCCCAAGCATTTTCCTACAGAAGAATACGATGAGAGAGAGAAATAAAAAGAGAGAGAAAGAGAGAGATGAAAGCAAATACATGCTGCAGGGCTAAAAATAAACCACCACCCCAAACCAAACCAAACCCAACAAAGCAAGGTTTCGAATCCTTACATGACAGTAATCTCAGAATTAAAAAATTTACATACTTTATTAATTTATAATTTCGCAGGGGGTGTAAAGGACTTGCAAATCATTTCAATTAAAGAACTACGATTCCCTTAATTTGCATTATTTTCAAAGCAAATTTCTGTGATTTCTGTTATAATAACTAGATTATAGATTTTCATATTTACAAACTTAACAAGATCAATTAACAAACTCTAAACCCTAAACCCTAATCTGCTGGAGATGTTCTAAGTCTATTTTCACAGCTTACTCAGTAATTATTGTCCCATAAATCCCATAACGAACAGAAGAAAGTTCAGATTAAGTCTGTGAAAATTCAAAGGTTGATAAAATTTGCATTAACAGTCTTTCTCACAAGTAGACACTTAAGACATATAAGCAACATCTCATTCAATCTATTAGGTGTTTCCTTAAGCTCTCAGGTCATAGCCAATCTTGTGTGTCAGATAGTATAAATAGCTCCCATTAGAGTACCTGATGTACCTCTCAAAGAAAAAAGGGGAAATACCTGGTCTTGCAACTGCAGAGAATCAACATCACCTAGAGAAGATTCATTAAACTCAGAGTCAGAACTGTGTCCACCGCCTTCACTTTCTTCATCACTACAACCTGCATCCGTCTCTGTACCTCCTTCAGTGTACTGCATACAGAGCAATCATAGATGAGACACATATTTTTTTCAACACATGATTCATATGAAGCAAAGTATAACAAGCCAAAAAAAAAGACCTAAAAAATGAAAGAAAACCCACCATATGGACATTTAAGGAGCAAGCAGAATACAACACCCAAGAAAATAAAACCTTTGCAACTCTTTAAAACTTTAACTACATCCTCTACAAGTAAAGCATCTGTACCCTTGACGATAAGCAAAACTTAACTTAAACCAACAATTACACAGAAAGAGTACAAAAACTATATATGATAAATCTGGATTTGTGTAGGTTATGGACAAACTGACACACATATGCAGGAAGATGTGCCTGATGCATATTGATTAAATACACTGGAGTTTCTTTACACAAAAAGATAAAACTATATGATTGCATATCATTGTTCTAGTCTCTATGCAAAGATATAATAGATGGCACTAGAAGAAGATACATAGAAGATTGAAGATTAGTGCTCATAAATACCCAAGATGTGACCATTTGTCTCAAGTCTTACGAGCAATTATTTTCATCAATTTCATTTAGTCATTCAAAGAAGGAAGCATCAAAGAAATAGCTAATAAAACAATGTAGGCTGGACGACATGGAGTACTTCCAACCTGCAATGGACACATGCCAATCAAATTAGAGTGATTGGTCCTACAGCTTAGAACTAAATGAACATCTTCATTGATTGTGTCACTTAAACAAGGGCACAAGTTTTTGGTTATACTAACGAATTATCAGTATGATAACAATCATAGATACTGGAAAATGCAGGTAGTCACACAAGCCTCTCGCTCAGGATACCACAGCATTTTACTCAGTGGCAACCAGTGGTATAGTTGTTTACATGTCTTCCTCTTCTAGAGAAAGTGAATTTGAGAGATCTCTCGAGTTAGAGTTGGACCTAACTGCTGTTCAGCCAATATATACAAATTATGATAACCGTGGTGCGCTGACTCAAATTTTCTTATAAAGAAAGGAAGACCATATCAAATTACAATAGACATGGTTATCTTGTAGAAGAACCTAATGCTACTTAGCGATACAGCCAGCTCTCGTGCTACATACATGCACATATGCAATATCCAATAGAACATGCTTCATACCTTCTCCATGTCCTCCTGATCCTTTTTAGTAAATCCACTGGCTGCAAGTTCCTTGTCTAGAGAACCAGGACCTTTTTCTATAGAAGAAAAGCGAGGCCTGCCACTTTCATCTGTGTCTACCTCTGAACCATCAATGTCATCTGGGCTTTCTTGAAAAGACAGGTTAAACCTGCAAGGCAAAGAAATAGAATGATCATGCACAGGAAAAGTTTGAAAATAATAATTAGCATGTCCCCTAAGATTGAAATCAGTTTGCCTATATAAAATGTAAATTAAATTGTTGAATAAAATCAGTTCGCTCATTTTGCTCTCTCAAGGTTTTATGTCAAAAAATTTAGTATTGATTCAAATTAAAACATCATTTATAACTTATCCGATCTGGCAAACAATACAGCATGTTATTTGAGATAACAAAAGGGGTATTCAAGGAGCTGGCTCTCAAGCAAAGAAAACATAGGCATGTACACTATGTTAACTTCTACCACAGAGCTCCAATAAGTTACAGAATGGGTGGTTCATAGGTTTTCAATAGAATTTCCTCTTTTGTCAGCAGTTGAATTTCTTCCTCTGGGAAGAAATAACTCATATGACTGATTTACCATTTTGCCATTCTCTAGAATTTCTGGAGAAAAGGGATAACACATTTTTTATGGTGTCTGGATTCGAGAAATCCCCCCAAGCAAGGAAGTCTTGCATGGTGTCATCATTTCTTTTTTGGTATTTTTCTTTTCTTTCATTTCAGATAGGTAATAAAATTAAACTTAAAGGCAATACATTTTTTCGTAGTTTTGTAGGTCTACTTTCTGAGGTTTCAAGATCCTAGGAAACTTTTTTTCCTTTAATAGGTAAGATCCTATATTATTGACCCTTAGTACTTTTTGAGCCCTTCAGGAACATTTTTCTACAATCAGTGTTCCCTATAATTTTCTTTTGGATAAAAATTGTTTCTTAGTTGAGGACTGTAACGTACAACCCTCTAAGTACCCATGCCATCAGACAGTGAAACGGGAATATGCTTCCTTTTTTGTCCACTCATAGTATGGTATCGATGTTATTGATTTTTTTCTTCTAAGTGATCCTTTGTCTTTGGCTGCGTAATAGAAGAAAACCCTACAATGAACCCCATCAAACCCTTCCCCCCAACATACAATAAAGAACAAGCATCATCCCATGAGCCATCAAGACTCATAAGGAGTTCAGTATTCCAACCTCTTCAATCCGAAGTCCTACTCTGCACAACCAATCAACGGATTATCACAACAAACATACAAATAATCAGTTATATATGATATATGTTGAAGTAATTTTAATTTCAGATTAGGTTATACGTAGAGTAATGTTCGAATGACTAAAGCACAAGTGATTTTCACGTTCTCACTGGTCCCCTTCTTTCCTTGGTACTATAATTCCTATTCCCATCACTTCATTCCCTCTTTTGATCCATTTAAATTCTAGAACCACTATGACTTATACAGTGCCACATTGTTTCACACTAACATAGATATGGGCGAAGTGGTTATTGCTGGGCTGTATAAGTTAGTTTAAGGGCAAAGATGGGAGATTAGGCATAAGGACTGGAATTAGTTAATGGTAAGTTTGGCAATAGAAAGGTCTGTTACTCTTTCTCATATGGAGACATTTCATTAGATGACTAAAGTTATAAAGCTTCTATCTAGAGTTTCCTTTAATCTAGGAAGAAACCGTGGGTGTCATTGTCTCCATCAAATTCCATCATTTTCTTCTCTTTGTTATTCTTTACCTTAAACTCCAAACCCCAATGGCATATTTTAAAGCTGAATTTCTTTTTCTGCCCCTTGAGAATCCATATGGAGATTCCTTCAGAACATACTCTTGGACAATTAAAACTTAAGTACACCAGTAATAGAAAACATTATAAGTTATAACAACAATTTTTGTAACATGAAAATCCTACACCGTTTAACATCCTACAACATGGATCTACAACTTTTTCATCCCTAAAACCAACCCTTTATGGATTGATGCCAAATTCCTATAAAGACAGTTAGCCACAAGTAGTTGGAAAGGAACAAGAAAAAGAAAGAGAAAATTCTTGTTGGTTGTGTAATAAAAACTCATAAACCTAATAATCATTTTGAAATTTCCGTTAATTGAGAATAATGTAGCAACAAAAAATTTATGGAATACTTATCTCAAGAAGACAACTACAATAGCTGTCAAGAATTGCAGTCACACATGATAAAAATTCACACAGATGAATAAAGATAAAAATAAAAAGCGCAAACCCCAACCAGCTAAATGGGAGTCAAAGCTTCCCACAGTGGTACCAAAACACTCACTGACCTCTTGCTGAAAAACTTAAAGACGCATTCAACATCACGATCAAAGTACCTGAAAAACGTGAACTTATTAAGAAATGAGAGTACATTATCCAACACATGAATGATGGATATCAAATACAGAATAGGATTCTCCCCAATTCATTTGAACTGGATAATATTCAGTTAGTTATAGTGGAGGGGTATTTTTGTCTTTTCACTTTTGAGTGGACTAAAATACCCCTCCACTATAATTGACTGGATATTATCCGGTTCATTTGAACTAGAGAGGATCCTAATTCATCAAATACAGCAATTGGATATTATAAAAATCAATGATCTTATTCAGTTAGTTATAGTGGAGGAGTATTTTTGTCTTTTCACTTTTTGAGTGGACTAAAATATCCCTCCACTATATCTGACTGGATATTATCCAGTTCCTTTGAACTGGAGAGGATCCTAATTCATCAAATACAGCAATTGGATATTATAAAAATCAATGATCAGGAAAAAAAAAAAGAATGGGATGAAATTATAACACAGCATCCGAAGAGGCTCTTACATCTGTGCATTACGATGGTCTACAGATACCATCTGTGGAAAATCAATCATGGTTATTTTCTCATCATCATCAATCTACAAAGAATAAAAATTGAGAAGTCATTACTAATTCACCAGCAAAGCAAACGAGGAAGCTGATAAGACATTTTTAATATAAATCATCAAATCAATCCACGATGAATAAATAACCATATATGACAGGTTAGGTGAATAACAATATGGAGACCCAATGTTACGTAAAAAATAATAAGCTGTTAAGATGCGAAGAAATGGTGCTGCAGAAGGCCTTAATTGCATACCATAATATTGAATTCATTAAAGTCACAGTGAATGAGACCATGTTCTGCTAGACGAACAACAAGACCAACGATCCTTTCAAAAACCATCTCTGGATTTTGCAATTGCTTAACCTGTACACTGCATTAGATAGAAATAACTGATAACATATAGTATTCCAATGCTTTATGAAGCTAAAATATTGTTTTTCTATTTTGATAAACAAACCCAAGACATTTCAATAGAAAAGAGAAGGCGAACACAAGACAGGGAGGAGGGTTGAGAAACCAGTAGAGGACATATAGGACAAACAACAATCAATTCATACAACAATCAATTCATAAGTAATGTAATGCAAAAGCGCAGAGGGGCGTAACCTTAGCACACAGGAAGTATACAAGAGAACGCCTAATTAGAAGAAAAGAGAAGGCAAACACAAGACAGGGAGGAGGATTGAGAAACCAGTAGAGGCCATGTAGGACAAACAGAAATCAATTCATAAGTAATGTAATGCAAAAGCGCAGAGGGGCACAACCCTAACACACAGGAAGTACACAAGAGAACGCCTAATTAGAAATTAATTCTAACTTTACTATTGAGTTCCTATGTCTATGTCAGTCTTTTTTAATTAAGATAAAAAATAACTTAACAACTCTTGACTGAGCTCTCTTCTCTCTCCTCCCCTTATCGCCTGAGCCAAGGTGCGTAGGTGGCGCGTGGGAAAAGGATCCTCTCCAGTCCTGTTGGACTGGAGAGGTCTCCAGTTAAAGGCCAAGATGGCCTAGGAAAAATCTTAGGGCAATCATGCTGACACGTGTCCCTCTATTGAAAAAAATAATAAAATATTATTTATTGTTTTTAAAATAAATCAAAAATAAAATAATAATAATAATTTTTTTTTTTTTATATGGCCCTTGGGGGTGGCCGGACCACCACCCCAAGGGGGCCACCGTTTGGCCTGAGGGTGGCTTCGGCCACCCCCAAGGCTCTTCACACAACAGGACTTCTTCTAATGCTAGATTTCTTCCAAGAAAACAATCCCCTAGCTTATGCCATCACACTATACATTATCTCTCTCTTTGCATTCTCCATATTCATATTTCAGTTCTATACGAGTAGTATGTTGGAGGAAGATGAACAAAAATCATTTCAGTCTAAGTGGGTATGGTGATTTTTTCAACCTCTCTGTTTTGGTGGATTTTCGGACTTGGGTTTTACTTCTGGTGGCATAATTTGTTATGGGTAGATGTTTGCATTTTCATTCTAGGGTTTGTGTTTTTGTGTGGCCCTTGAGGGTGGCCAATCCACCCCAAGGGCCACTGTCTTCTCAACCCATCACACCACAAATACCAGAAAAAGGAACCAAGTTGCAATCGTCGCTCATACCCAAGCCACCACCGAAGAACAACCAAACTCTCGATTTTCCAATTGTTCCACCATCCCCAATCAAAACAAATCAACCTAATACCCAAACAGAACAAGAAACCTAATCAGAAAATCCAACCCTTTTAGAAAACCAGTAGCAATCCAAATCACCCCCTATCCAATCAGTGAGCCACTTACGTTATCAGAACGTTGATGAAATCCGAGGGGCATCCGGCGGAGGAGCTGAGTTTGCAGAGAATAAAATGGACAAGATCGTCCGGCGATTTTATGTTCCTCGCGACCCTTGGGGGTGGCAGATCCACCCCAAATCGCCATATCAAAAAACAAACAAAAAAATCATTATATTATTATTTTAATTTTATTTTTTTTAAAAAAAAATTAATAATATTTTATTATTTTTTACTGAGCAGGACACGTGGCATCTTAATGACCATAGGATTTGTCTTATGGCCATCCTAGCCCTTAACTGGAGACCTCTCCAGTCCAACTGGACTGGAGAGGATCCGGATCCGTGGCGCGTGAGGGTAGTGTGGCTTGCGTTGGTGGCTGGTTGTGAGGTGTAATGGCTGGTTCTTGGAAGTGAAAGGTAGAGTCGACGGAATTTGAACTGCTGATCAAAGGAGGGGCGTCTGGGGTAAGAATCTTTGAAAGAAATGGCAAGAGACAAAGGTCCATATTTCTGTTGAAGGTTGAGTTAGCTTGGTTGGCACGCACGGTGGAGGAACTGGTGAAGGTGGAGAATTCTGGGGTGTTTTGGGACCAATCTAGAGTAGGATACCCCAGGATCATTGCGCAAAAGTGCTCAAACCGAAATGGAAACTGCCTGACAATAGAAGAGTTTGATGGAAGAAGAAGGTGCAGTTCAATAATGATCCCTGAGGGACGTTATGGACAAGGATGGGAGCGATTCATGGTAGGTGTGCGTCGGGCCAGTGCCTCTTTTAGAGTGGTGCGAGAAGCCCGGGAGAGTGAGATGGTGACTAAGAGACGGAGTTTCGCTGAGGTGGTTGGTCTGATGCAGAACCAGTCAGAGGAATGCTTTAATTCGTCCTTTGAGCCGATCGCAAGGGTCCCCATGTGGCTAAGAGATGCTAAGGTGGAGTTGGAAGCCCAGACCCAAGAATCTCGAAAACTCACATGTAGTTGCAAGTATGATCAGTTATCGATAGTAACCGGTGATGGATATAAGGGGAAGGCGAAGAAGGCTGGAGATGTGCTCGCTCCGGCGATGGGCACATGGGTTTCAGGGAAGGTGATGGGTCATGATCAGATTCCGGCGAAGACCGGGGTTGAGTCCAAGGAGAAGATGATGATGATCGGAGATGGGCTCGTCTCGGTGATGGGCTCTCGGGATCCAGGAAAGGCAGTTGAATGCGCAGAGATGACTGGGCAGCCTCCGGTGAGCGAGCTCCGACATTCGGTGATTAGCACACCATCAAGGGTGACGTCACATTCCTTGAAGCCAGGGATGGAGCGGCTGAAGGGACGTGCGGAGTCAGTAGGGGATGGACAGCCTACATTGAGTGTACGCTTGGAGCTGCTAGCAATTAAGAGGGTGCTGACAAGTCTGAGGAGTGAGGTGGAAGGGGGCATGGAGAGGATTGAGTCTATTTTGGGCTCGTTGGAGTTGAATGGGGTGAAGTTGGGCCTTTCAGAAAGGGAGTTGCTGGGCTCGTTTAGAAATCAAGCTAGGGGTCTCAAAGGCAATGAAAAAGCCTTCTTGGAGGTTTCATTCTCGCAGCCTATTGGGCCTAAGCCCAGAAAAAACAAAAAAAGCAAAAAAAAAAACGAAACAGCCCACGCGAGGAACGGGTAAGCTGGAGACAGTAGCTTCGCGCGACATCCTGGAGCCGCGTAAGTTCTAGGCAGGAGAGACATCGGTGGCGGGAGCTTCGTCGTTAGCGGTAGCAGTGGGAATGGCAGCGCCGTCCATACTGGGTAAATACAAGTGGGTTAGCAAGGCGGTGGGTTATGCTGATAGGAGGTCCTCATCGCCGGCGGCACGCGAGCAAAAGTGGGGAGTGGCCTTCGCCGACTAGGAGTCTTGTGAGGTGGGGCTAGCGCCTCAGACGAAGCCATTAGTAGCGCCTGGTTGCTTGAGTGGCCCTGACGAGACCGGTATCACACCGGCGATAACAATCTTGGTGCCCAATGCATTCGGCAATCTATTGGGTGTGTCGGCAGGGGAAGTTATTCCCAGGAATTTATTTCAGTCGATGATTGAAGGTGGGTCTTCGATGGAGGAGCCCATCCCAGGTACTGAAGATAATTTACTGGTGCCCTGGTCTCTGAGCACTTCTGAATTGGACAGGGAAGATCCTAGCGGCCCAGGGAGGGAGGGATTATCTCCTATCGCTGATATGTCCTTTGATGAGCTTTGTGCTACTAGAATTGAAGGGGAAGGGGCTTCTGTTTTAGCGTTGCAGACATCTTCACCTGGGTTACATCTAGTTCCTTATGCGGAGGAAGAGCCAATTCCGTTGGATTGGTGTCAGACCTTGGTGGGGGGCGAGTCTGGTGGGTCTCAGGCAGTAGACAAGGAAGTGGAATTATGGCTGTTAGTCGAATTATGGGAGTTTCGTGTGATGGTCATTTTGAGAAACTTAGGGCGGCTTTTGCTCTCATTTTAGCTGGGAGGGCGAATAGGGGAGATAAGAAATCAGTGGGGGGAAGTTAGGCGGGCAGGAAAGGTATGAGAGAGCTTGTGAATCTTTACTTTGGGGTTAATTATGAGGGGGGGGGGGGGAGTGGGAGTGTTTCCCGTAGCAAAAGCAAGGGAAGGGGAAACCGAATTGTGTTATGAAGTGCAACATTCTTTCCTAGAATATGAGAGGGCTTAACAGCCCGGATAAGAGGATGATGGTGAAAAATTTGCTTCGTCAATGGCGGGTGGACATTGTTTGCTTGCAAGAGACAAAGCTGGACCTTATTTCCAGAAGGGATATTAACAGTATATGGGGCTGTCCCTATGTAGACTGGTGCTATGTGGCTGCTACAAGCACTGTTGGGGGCATTTTGTTGATGTGGGACAAGAGGGTGGTCTCTAGGTTGGATACGGTGGTGGAGGATTATGTGACGGCTTGTTCCTTCAAGAATGTGGTGGATGGCTTTGAGTGGGTCTTCGCAGGGGTGTATGGTCCTAATGGTGATTGTGATAGATGGCTGTTATGGGATGAACTGGCGGGGTTCTTGTGTTGGTGGGACTTGCCATGGTGTATTGGGGGTGATTTTAATGCCATTAGGTTCCCTAGTGAGAGGTCTTGAGGGAGACACATCAGTTCAGCTATAAGGGAGTTCTCGGAATTCATTTTCGAGAGAGGTCTCATGGATCTTCCTCTTTCCAGGGGCCTATGCACATGGTCCAATAGCTGGTCTTGGTCTAGAATTGACCACTTCTTGGTCTCTCCGGATTGGGAAGCGAGACATCCAGAAATGCTTCAAAAGAGATTACTTTGTTTGTGTTCGGATCATTTCCTCATTGTCCTTGCATGTGGTGGAAATAAGGGGGGAAGAAAATCTTTCAAATTTGAGAACATGTGGCTGAAAGAGGAAGGATTTGTGGATAGGGTTAGAAGCTGGTGGGCTTTGTATCAATTTCAAGGAACTCCTAGTTTCATTCTTGCTAAGAAGCTTAGGGCTCGCAAGGGGGATATCAAGACTTGGAACAGATCTGTTTTTGGCAATGTTGGTGCGCTTGTTAAGGAGAGGGTGGATGAGTTGAAGGCTTTAGAGCGAGCTGAAGAAGGGGGTGGCTTAAGCGAGGCAGAGAGGGAGAGGAAAAGTTTGCTGTGCAGGGATATTGAAAGAGCTCTTCTTCAAGAGGAAATCAGTTGGAAGTAGAAATCCAGAGTCAAGTGGCTTAAGGAGGGAGATAAGTGCACTAAATTTTTCCACCTAATGGCTAATTCAAACAAGAGATTTAATACTATTGATTCTCTTCTCATAGATGGGTCTTTGTCTTCTAATCCGGTTGCCATTAGAGAGCATGCATTCAATTTCTATGAGTCTATGTTCGCTGAAAGTATGTCTTGGAGACCTAGGTTGGATGATTTGGAGTTCGACTCTTTGTTTGTAGGTGAAGCTTCTTCTCTTGAAGCCCCATTTCTTGAAAGGGAAGTGAAAGAGGTAATTTTTGGCGTGGATGGGGATAAAGCCCCAGGGCCAGATGGCTTTTCTTTGGCCTTTTTCCAAGCTTGATGGGATGTGCTGAAAGAGGACATCATGGCGGTCTTCTCTGATTTCCATGCCCGTGGTAAGTTTGAGAAGAGTCTCAATTCCACTTTTATTTCTCTCATTCCTAAGGTGGCGGGGGCTGCGGCGCTCAAGGATTTTCGCCCTATTAGTCTTGTAAGTGGGATTTACAAGATCATCTCTAAGGTCTTGGCCAATAGGTTGAGGCTAGTCATGAACAACATTATTTCTACTCCTCAGAATGCTTTTTGTTAAGGGCAGACAAATATTGGACTCGGTTCTCATTGCCAATGAAAGTTTGGATTTTCGTCCGAAGTCTGGAGAACCGAGGTTGCTCTGCAAGCTAGATATAGAAAAGGCCTATGATCATGTCAATTGGGAGTTTCTGTTATATCTTCTTAGGAGATGCGGGCTTGGGCAGAAATGGTGCTCTTGGATTGCTTTTTGTATCTCCTCGGCCTCTTTCTCTGTCTTGATCAATGATTCGCCGGCTGGTTTCTTCAACAGTTCGAGTGGGGTGAGGCAAGGTGACCCCCTCTCCCCGTTCCTCTTTGTTATTGTGATGGAAGTTTTTAGTAGAATGGCCAAGGCCATGGTTGAGCGTAGCCATTTTTCGGGTTTTGCTGTGGGTGCAAGGGGGAGCGAGCAGGTTCACATTTCGCATTTATTGTTCGCGGATGACATGTTGGTGTTCAGTGGGGCTTCTTTGGATCAGGTGCAAGCCTTATTTGTTTTGAGCTGGTGTTGGGTCTTAAGGTTAATTTAGCTAAGTCAATTCTTGTACCGGTGGGTGAAGAGAGCAATGTTGGGGCCTTGGCGGAGGTCTTGGGTTGTGAAGTTGGTTCTCTGCCCATTCCTTATTTGGACCTGCCTTTGGGGTCCCGGTTTAACGATAAGGCGAGTTGGAATGGGGTGGTGGAAAAGTCTATCCGCACCTTAGCCAGTTGGAAGAGGATGTATCTCTCCAAGGGGGGTTGGATTGCTCTAATAAAAAGTACTTTGTCTAACCTCCCTACTTATCTCCTGTCTATCCTACCTATTCCAGTTGCGGTTGCTAAGAGCATTGAGTCGATCCAATGCGGCTTTCTTTGCGGCGGTGTTGGAGAAGAATTCAAGTTTCACCTAGTGAATTGGCCGAAGGTTTGCTCGCCTGTTCGGGAAGGGGGTTTAGGCATCCGAAACTTGAGATGCTTCAATCGTGCATTACTTGGCAAGTGGCTGTGGCGGTATGTAAGCGAACCCGGTGCCTGTTGGAGGAAAGTGGTGGAGGCCAAGTATGGGTCGGAGAGAGAGGGGTGGAGTTCCCGTGTTAGAGCTGGTCCTCACAGGATGGGTCTTTGGAAGTCCATTAGTAAGGAATGGCATTGCTTCTCTAGTCACATTAGACTAATTCCGGGTGATGGTTCCAGAATCAGCTTTTGGGGGGAGGTGTGGTGCGGGAGTTCTCCCAGGAGGTGCTCCCGGGTCTATACAATTTAGCAAACAACAAGGAGGCCACTATTGCGGACAATCATGATTCGTTGAGCGGATCTAATCAATGGAATGTTAGTTTTCTGCATTCTTTGAATGATTGGGAAGTGCAAGACTTGGCATCTTTCTATAGTCTCCTTTACTCTCATACGCTGGGTGGTGGGGCTGACAAAATTTGGTGGGTGTTGAGTAGGAAGGGGAAGTTTGAGGTGAGATCTTTCTACAACATTCTTACTTCGAATGTTAGCCCCTCATTCCCTTGGAAGAGCATATGGCGTACGAAAGCTCCGCCGAGGGTGGCTTTCTTTGTTTGGTCAGCTGCTCTTGGCAAGATTCTCACTCTGGACAACTTGAGGAAGAGAAATATGGTCTTGATCAATAAGTGTGGTATGTGCAAAAAGGATGAGGAGTCTATTGATCACTTGCTTCTTCATTGTGTGTGCACAATTCTTATGGAACGCCTTTTTCTCTCGTTTTGGCTTGGTGTGGGCTATGCCTCAGGGGGTTGTGAATCTCTTGCAATGCTGGTGGTCGGGGGGTCGCTCTCGAAGTGCCGTGGTTTGGAAAATGGTTCCTCTTTGTATCATGTGGTGCCTTTGGTCTGAACGGAATGAGAGATTTTTCGAGGATTCTGAAAGAAGCTTGGAGGATCTTTTACATTTCTTTCTCACTACCCTCTTCACTTGGGCAGCAGCTTGGCTTGCCCCTCATGTGATTTCTTTTTCTCATTTTCTTCTTCTCTTCTCTAGCCCCCATTAGGCGTTCTCTTGTATACTTCCTGTGTACTAGGGTTGCGCCCCTCTACGTGTTTTCTATATAACATTACTTATCCAAAAAAGAAAAAGGTCTGAAAAAGCTATAATCTAGCCTCAGGTTATGTCAAGAGGCTGATTTATTTAAGGCACATTTGTACCACTAGCAATTATTGTTTGAAAACAAAATTGATTTAACTGAAAACCATATAACAAATGGAATGCCCCCGTGATCAAATATCGAAATATAAAGTCTTTCTGCCCAGTGATAAACACTGTAGCCTCAGAATCTGATTATAATCGAGTAAAAAACTAGCAACGCTCTTCT
Source organism: Carpinus fangiana (assembly GCA_006937295.1). Classification (NCBI taxonomy): domain Eukaryota; kingdom Viridiplantae; phylum Streptophyta; class Magnoliopsida; order Fagales; family Betulaceae; genus Carpinus; species Carpinus fangiana. The sequence goes on along the minus strand of CM017323.1, from coordinate 17,703,684 downwards.
CCATTAAATTCCCAATGAAATTCAAGAAGCAGGAAATTCTATAACGTTTTTCCTCTCAAGAACATCAGCTCTGCTCCTTGAACTCTGATATGGTAAACATATGCCCATCTCACCAAATTCTTCCACCAAAATGTAGCAACAGTAGGAAAACATATTGTTTACAAGTGTTAAGAGTACATGAGATTGGCATAACACCTTTGATGCTAAATATGACTTGCACCAAATAGCTAACACAGAAGAATATGTGCAAGGGGATTGCAGTCATGTCAGCATATTTGCAATGACAACGCTGCATGTTGCAGGTTACAGAGAATCTTTTACAACTTTATGAGAACAATGTTTATGTATTGTTTGAAAGGAATCTCCCATTTTTTGTAGGCACTTCTCCTACTGAAATTTGGTGTCTCCTACTTACAAATATACGACACTTGAGTCCACCTAGGTGTGACACTGGTTTATTTTTTTAACCTAAAAATGTGAAGAAACCTATACATGGTTAAAGTTCATTAAATTTTCCTTATGATTGTTTTACCATCTATGGTGTTTCAGCAGCCAGACAAACACAGAGACTTTTTTTTGACAAGTAAAACACAGAGACATAAAAACATATATGCCACCAATTCACATTGACAACGTACATAGATATGTCCCATATCTATATTTTCTGGGCTTGTATCTCCAACACGCATGCTTGTGATAATATGACACCCTGGTGTCCATGTCCACAAATCATTGGAATTTTCTTCAAAGTATGTATAAATGCATCACTAAATGCATCCAAGCCTATGTACATGGTGATGCATTTCTGTTTATGACAAACAGATTAGAACAAAATGTAATCACTAAATGCATGATGGACCAATGTGCACACATAAGCAATAGTGATTTACGTGAAATATTTCCATTTCTTCTTGCTCTTTTGGACTAAATGCTTTCCACATGTATTCTTGTGTATCAATCAATAAATAGTTGCACTAGGCCCCAGCTAACCAATAATTAATCAATAGAAAATATTTTTTATCTTTGCTTTTGTTTGCATTTGTGGACTGGGTTTGTCTTTCTAATTGAAGTAGCAAATATTTTTTCCTATCTGAAGGTTAAATCATCAGGACAAGAAAGATGTACAACAAATCAAAATATAAATTGGAAAAGCAATAAATAAAATGAATTAGGAACACTTACAGAGGGTAACCTTGGACAAGTGACATAACCACACAATGCCTATTACAGTCCACGGCACTTGGAACAGGAAAGCCATGTTCCTCCAAAGCCTGATTGAGCAAAACAGAAGTGTCAAGCCAACACCATCTGACATAACAATCAATCAACTTATAATTAATAATCCAATCTCATAAAGGCAAATAACAGCAGTGAAGAACCTTCATAAAGGCAAACTCTTTGATTGCAGCAAGGCGGGACAAATACAGCCAACTGTAACTAGTACGATGCCTCAAGTAGTCACGCTTAGATTTGACAGCTCTAAAAGAAACTCTACCAAGTCGGTGCAATTTTATGGCTAGGATTGTACCATCTTCCTTGGCAACCTCAAAGATATCTTGAAGAAAACAAACAAACCCATTACTAAACCCTATCAAATACCACCAACATTTGAATACTTGGAAGAAGAAAAAAAAAAAGAAGCTTATTGAATAGCAAGAAAAGATACCAGACTCTTTTCCAACCCCAATTTGACGACCAACCGCCATAAAAACTCCACGGTTAACCATAGTCTTAATAGCAAGAAAGTCATAACCAAGGTAGGTGAGCCGAAATCCGTCATCTAGATGCACATAAGAAGATACAATAAGACCAGATATCGAAGTAAAAATGAGCTGTGCTTTGTTCCACGTAATACATAAAGAGCATTGTCGAGAGCAGCAAACTCACATTTTGAAGAGTCATGGTGCAAGAGCTTATGCTTGAGCAAATTTTTCAAAACTTTGTAAGTGCCCCCATGTCTACATGTATGCAAGTGTTGCATATACCCATTAAAATACATATATACATACATGCACTTCAAGCATAGAAATATTACAGAATAACAAATTAAAAATAGAAGAAAAACAAAGAGAAAGCCATACTTGAGAGAGGCTATGCGGTCGATAAGCTCGGCAGGTACAATTTCATGCTGAAACCAATGGGCATCAAACAGATTGCAAGCAACGGTTAGCAATTGAATCCAAAGAACGTAAAAAAAAACATATGCATAATAATTATACAGACAAACATACATTGCGCATTCCCAATTCGACGGCGGTGAGAACCCTAAAATCATCCTTGGAGAGATATCTCAAGACGTCTACGTTCAGCTTCATATTGCGACTTCTACTGCACCGCCCCTTGTTGGTCCTGAGTAACGAACGGAGAAGGCCGAAACGGCGCTTATGGGTTGGTTAAGGACGCGGCCACAACGAGAGAGAGACAGAGAGCTTTTATGATGAGTCTACGAATGACCGCAAGGGACTTGGCTTACCTGCGGTGTTCTACTGCTGCGATGTATCTTTTAAGGGTGTTTTTTTTTAACCCTTAAAATAATAAAAAATAAACACCGTCAACTCCAGTTAATTTTTTAAATTTTTTTTATATCTTTTTTTAGGGAATTTATATCTAAACGTTTTGAGTAAGTTCTCCAAAATTTTAAAATTCTTAAGTGTTTTTTTGACAATTTATTCCTTGTGTCAATCGAAATGAAAATAAAATATCTGCCATCAATTTTTTTTTTAATTTTTAGGGAATTTATATCTAAATTGCCTTGAGTAAGTACTCCAATATTTTAAAATTCTTAAGTTTTTTTTTTACAATTTACTCCTTGTGTCAATCGAAATGAAAATAAAATATCTGCCATCAATTTTTTTTAATAGCCGTTAGTCTGAGTCAAAATGCACCGTTTTATCTTATTAAAATATATTTTTTTAATTTAATTTTAAAATTTATATCTAAAAAAAAAATTAAAAAAAAAAGAACAAAAGGTGGATGAACCACCCCCTTGGCCACCCCCATACGGCTGGTCTCCATGGCAGCCACCCCCAAGCAAAATTAGGTGGTTCGGTCACCCCTTGTCCTTTTTTAAAAAAAATTAAAAATTAAAAATTTAAATTAATTTTTAAAAAATTAATATTTTAATAAGGTAAAACGGTAAGTTTTGACCCAGACTAACGGCTGTTAAAAAAATTTGATGGTAGTAATTTTATTATCATTTCGATTAACACAGGGAGTAAATTGTCAAAAAAACAAAAAAACAAAACAAAACAAAAAAAAACTTAGGGATTTTAAAATTTATAAGTGCTTACCCAAGGTATTTAGCTATAAATTCTCTATCTTTTTTTATGAAGCATTACCTAAATGTCTTACTTTTAAAATCATCTTTAAATCAAAATTCATATTTATCTATCACAAATTTAATAGTAATTTTAAAGTCATGTCATTTTTAAATGGACATAAGGAAGACTTCTAACATTACTCTCTCCTAAATGTCTGATTAAAGTAATTTTAGAAGTTTCTCTTATGTTATTCATTTGTCATTCAAAAAAATGAAATAGCTTTTAAAATCACCACTTATCAAATTTTTTTTTTTACATGTCTGCACAAGGGGGGAAGGGAGATTTGAACTAGTAACCTCTGTTTCAATAGGCATGGTCCAAACCGATTGAACTATCTCTTGGAGACACCACTTATCAAATTTTTTTTTTTGAAATAACCACTTATCAAAATTATATAGTGATTAATTACAAGCCTAATTATAATTTTAAGAGTCACATTATTCTTAAAGGGACTTCTAGCATTACTCGTCTGATTAAGCTTTTGAAATAAGTGATAATTTATTATAGTATTATAACGACGGTTATGAGTTAAAATTTTGTCTTTTCATTTCAATTAAATATAACGTGTGTTAGATCTCACTTATTAAGTGAAAGGAAAAAGTTAAAATAGTAATTAAATAATTAAATCAACTATTTCTCTAGTTTAAACTTTTAGAATAAATAATAATTTAGCATGATATCGAAACAAAAATATTGAATTTGAACATTGTCTTTTATCTATTTTTCATTTCAATTAAATATTTTGCATATTAAATCTCATATATTAAGAGAGTTTGAATCCACACATGAAAATGTATTAAAAATATTAATTGAAATGATTAAATCCACCATTTCCTACCCAATTTTTATTTTATTGTTATTATTATTATTATTATTATTTTTACATGTCCACATAAAAAGAGAGATGAATGATTCAAACTAGTAACCTCCATGAAACATGATCTTCAACCAATTGCATGTCTCTTCAACCGATTGAGCTAACTCTTAAAAGACCATTTTCTACCAATTTAAACTTGAGACAAGTGATTTTTTTTTATTATTATTATTGGTTCTTTTTTTTGGGGGTAGTTAAGTGCATTTCATTTCATGGTTCCCAACCCTAAAGACAGATGGAATTCCCAAAATAAAAAGGGGGAAATAAAGATGAATAAAATTGAACAATAACCAGAATCAGATACTTACCTACCATTGGGACAACTCACAAAGAACCAGTCCTTGAAACCAGGAATTGAAAAACCAGTGCGTAAAAGGGGAAGTTATACAAATGAAATTGTAAAGTTTGTTTCATTTTAAAGCTGCCACCATAAGTGTATGTATTAGATGAGAAAACACTTTTATCACATATCATATTGTCTATGACAGAACGAGAAAACAAATGACAAGCCCAATGCCACTTTTGCGTCTGGCAACTTCAACACCATTTAGGAGGAACTTGGGATAAAGCAAAGCTCAAGCACCAAAAGTGGTGTTCCTCAACCCTCACTCTTCTGCAGCACTGGCGGCACTTAAATCCACAGTGAGGTCAAGAACCTGCTCAAAAATACCAATTATTACTTGAAACCTTATGATGGTAGCATTTTAAAATAATAACTTCTAATGGCCACTAACATGATTTTTCTGACCCATTTTTTCTGCTGTGTTTATTTTTTTTATATGCAAGTAAAAGTTTGAACAAAAATTTGTCCTTGGCTTGGTCCTATGTTGACATAAAGGCACTCCGTTTAGAATCAACGTGCGTGATTAAAGGCTAAAGCATCTTGAATCGTCAAAATAAAAAAATGCCAATAAGCATGTCCATGACATAAATTTGGACCTCAAGGGGTGATTTAAAGAGGGAGAGGAACCAATTGATCTATCAAGATAAAAATTCACTACCTTCCCAGTTATCATGGTATACATGCTGAGTACATCAATGACAGTTGACTCAAAGTGTGTTGTTGCATCATAACTCTGTTGAACAAGAAAATGGACTTGGTTAGCATGCAATGGTTATTAAAAACCACATGGTAGCAGCGGAATCAAGGCAAGCATTAAGGAAAAAATCGGACATCACTTACAGTTGATATGAAACAATTGTCCAAGGATGGTTCATTGACTGGTGCATATCTGTCATAGATATCAAAGAATATCTCATCAACAGGTCCTAGAAGGTCAATTCCTGGCTTAAGTTCGGACTCTGGATGGTCAGTCTCCGCCTCTGTTGATACAAATGCAATAAATTTCCCCTTTGGAGCAACGTTGTGAGAATAAGAGCAACAGAAAAGGTACCTGCTCAACCATAGAAGAATCACAAAATTGGTCCCCTGGGAAACATATGAGAACAAAAGGAGCACCAGTATACATATCTAACAAGAAGTTATTGCTCTAACAGTATATAACACCTTTCTTCTTTTCTGCTGAGGGAGTTTGGGGGGTAGGGGGAGTAAATGATGGTGCTAGTAGTAGGATCAAATGTGCAGAGTGAAAATGTCCGTACAAGCACTCCTAAAAAACAATATAGTGAAAAACCGATACTACATCAAAGCATTTGGCAGGGGGGAACCTCTTTGCATATCTAGTCACACAATAAAAACATAACAATTATAAGGAAATTGATATATAATTGACATGGAGTAATACTGTGTTTAAAATAGCATCTAAACAAACTAGTCGTGAATTTTTCTTAAGTTAACGTAGTTAAAACATCCTTAGATGGAAAAAAGTGAGGTGGCATCCGAGATTCAACTGTCTACTTGAGGAATAATAACAATTGCACTCTAACAAATCGAGCAAATAGGCAAAGTGAAGATGAGCTTTCACAATAATCATTGAAAATTATAATACTGCACAAAGACCAAGGGACTAATAGATTGGAAAAATTATCAAATGCGCTACTTGTCCTTGTTCACTATTCCCGTTTAGGTGGCCAAAAAATTGGAACACATGCAGAAGGATATTTTTGGGGAGGCACTAGTGATGAATCTAAACACAATCTTGTTGAATGGGATGAGGTAAGTTCCCCTATTGAAAATTAAAGGTTGATGTTCGAAATACAACTTGATGTAGCACTGGTATAGGAATCAAGTTACTGATTTTAGACTGATTTTCAGTTTTGGTAGCTTGAGAGTTCTTCATGAGTGGATGCAATGTCAGATTGAAGCAAGATGTATTCTGCGTAAAAAAGATTATATTTTACATGTTTCAGGGTTAGAATAGTTTTCAAATCAAGTCATTAGTTTATGAGTTATTGGTACTTTTAAGTGTAGGGAAAGATCTGAAATTTCATAAAACTGTGACACCTGATTTTATATATAAGGTTATTTTCTTAATTACACTTGATCTAAAGTTTTTCAAATTTTTTGATACCATCAGGAGTCTTTTATTGGGTTATCTTAAACATTTAGTTTACTAGTTAAATTAGGAATTCCAGTCCTAGCAAGTTACGTGAGTCAATTAGTCTATATAAATATGCTTCATTGTATTCAAAGAGTTCAAACTTAATTAATGTGTTGCATGTACAAGTGGAGTAGTATGGCAGCAAATCATCTCTTACTTCACGGTACAGTGGCAAGGGCTTTTATTATTACTAGCTTTGTCTCAGTTTGGGGTGCATTGGATATCATCTAGAACAGTTGTGGAATTACTTCCAAGTAGGGAAAGGTAGTTTGGATGGAATGATAGCAGCAAGATTCGGCATGCAATTTTACTTTGTGTCATTTGGATTTTGTGGCGAGAGCGTAAAAATCAAACTTCTAATGGTGTTGAGCTCAACCATAACTCACTTAGGTACTTATTCTTAAGATTTTTATATAATTGGAATGTCCTTGGAAGAATTTAATGTCACACCTTCTTGGATTTTCTCCCACTTCTACAACTTAAATGAATTTAGGATAAGACTAGATTTTTCTTCTGTGTCTTTAATAAAATCTTATTACTTTCAATGGACTAATTTCAAACGCCATCCCAGTCTCAAAAAACAGTTGTCCAAAAGAAATACAAATGCCCAATTAATTCAAAACTTCTAGGAAAATTATGCAAACCCTGTCAAAAACAGTCAACCGACCAACTATAATGACCTGGTAAACCTACCCTATGTCAGCCATTGAAAAATCTAAATTAATTTTATAAGCCTATCTTTTGATCTCCCCACTCACTGTTAAAAAGCAGGGCTTCATCTTGCACCCAGGTTAGGTGGTCAATCCCCGCTTCTATTAAACAAATCATGTGCCACCATAGGAAGAATTCAACAGAAACGGAATACTTAATTTTTCTCAGAAACATTGTATAAGAACTCACATGTCTGATTTACGACCCAACTGCTTCTGTGGCAGGATAACCTGCACTGAATGAGAATCATTGGTGTTTGGGATTGGGTGGCTCATTATGGCAATTGCCCTTGCAACTCTACCAATCTTCCTAACCTGTTAAAAATGCAAACAACTTTCTGTAAAGCATGCAAAATTCAATGTCTTCTACATTAAAAGAGAAAAGAGATTCCATAATAAATATCTTTCTCAGAATTCACCATTTATTTAAACAGAGACATTATATTACATACGGCAGAAGGAAAAAAAGATAAAAAAAGAGATGGGGGACAGGGGGTGCAAAAGGGTATTATATTTATTACCTTGTTGGGCAAGTATGAAGGATCACAGACAACTTTTTTGCACCTAGCAGTTTCCCCTTCTGACGTGACACCACAAACTTTTCCTTCCTCATTGAACTCCACCTGCCATTCAAAATCAAATCAGACTCAGCATCCACTCCGTTATCATAAATACATAATGATTTTCCTTTATTAACCAGAAAATGGCAAGTGCAACAACAAATAAAGTGGAGCTAAAAAGATAGTGTTGATCCAAGAAACTCAATAGAGGGAGTACCTTGCACTCAGGTTTGTTCAACATATACGTCCCACCATAGACAGCACTAAGCCGTGCAAATGCCTGAGACACAGTAAAACAAATAAATAAAATTGACGTCAATTAAACAACCTTGACTAGAACCCAAATTTTATAAAACAAGTTAAAAGTACAGGATATAGATTTTTTTCCTTTTTTTTGGAGAGAGAGAGAGAGAGAGACCTGGGGGAGCTCTCCCAACCCATACAAAGGATATATGTATGGGGATCCTCCTTGAAAACGTGCAAGAGACTCTGCATAAAGCTATAACATAGTAGAGAAACAAGAAAAATAAGTGCTACAAAAAGTTGCTGAAACTTTCAATGTACAAGGATCCAAATCAACAAAAAAGAGTTAACTTTTAACTCCAGGTGGTTTTCACCTTCATTCTCTTCACAGTATCTAGTGCAGGTTCATTGAGGTAGCGATCATCTCTGTGGAGCGCTAATGAATGACCAATAACGTCCACAGTATTGTCATCAAGACCATATTTTCTGTCAATATGTCAACAGTACAGTAAGCAAATGATTTATTGTGCTAACTTCAGTTGAGATGAACTTTTTCTTTCTTTGAAGAGATGAATAGTAAATAAAAGAAAGGATGTAGACATCAGGAAACGAGAATTAAATCTATTACTTCCACTTAAGAACTTTACATTTAAATCTATCTTATTAAATTAGAGAATTCTATAAGACTGCCCCTTCCAAATTATACATTTTAGCTTCAATATTATAAGTGGGTATGCTCCAAAGCACTTCTCACATAACATTTACATTTTACAATAACTATGAAATGCTATGCCCATAAAAACTGAAGCTCCAATAATACTCTCCCAGCCCCGACTTGACGCTATGAAAACATGAACAGAGTGATACATGTACAACAAAGGCAACAACAAGCAAGAGCTTACGCAATTAGTTCTCTAGTTGTCACTCTAGTCAAGTCCATCCCCTCGTGTGTTTTGGGATCACTTTCATTATAATCTTGAACATAAATAAAGAACTTGCGAGCACGGCGCTTTTCAAATATACCCATAAGTGGAGATTTTAATGCCTCCATGTCTGATGCTGGAACCTTGTGAATCTATAACCAGGAGTTTACTCACCAGCAAACAAAGTTAAGATCAAGTATATACAAAAGCTAATAAACATGCAAATTCTTTTTCTTTTTTTTACTATGTGTAATGAACATGCAAATTCCAACATCATAAGAAAAAGATTTTACCTTTCCTTTATTGTAGACAAAGCTTCCATCAACAGCTTTGAAATACAGATATTTGGTGACATCTGTATGAATGAGGACACGAACAAGAGTGCCATTTGCCATCATAAACTAGCCAAATGAGATTTAGTCAATATACAAGAAGAAATTGAAACAGAGTAGAATTTCAGCCATGGTTGGTGAACTAAACAACACTAAGAGTGAGAGAAGACAAAAGACGGTAAATACACACCTTAGGGATCATGTCCACATTATAATCCCTACTAGAGCCCAAATTTGCTGGAGGCTTATCACTTCCCCTGAACCTCTTCCAGAGCTGTAAATAAGGATAACTAGAGCAGTAAATAAACAGTTGAATTCTAACAAATAAAAGGGCAATTTAAAATTGCAGACTTCAATGAATATCAAATGACACAGCAGATATACGACCTGAACAAGATTGAGCGATGCCGACTCTCCCCCATAATAGTCATTCCTATCCATGTGCAAGACCTGATTCACAAGAGACACATCAATTATTGCAGTGCAATCGATAGAAAATGTTTATCCATTGCATGAACATCTTTTGCATGCAAAAAACTTAAGCAAAACCAAAATATAATAACCCCAGAAAACTTGTACTCTTGTGCAAATGTAAAAGCATATTCAACTCTACAAGGCAGTCCAATGAAATTGATAGAAGCCACGAAAAAGTAATAAGCAATATTCAGTCAGAAGATTGCCACGTTCTCGTATACTCGTCTAAAGCGAAAAGGAACAAACAAACACACATCAGAAATGACCTCTAGGCTACCTAGTATTTTCTTTTTCAGTACGTAACATCATGGACAGCCCACTTTGATGCCAGTAATTAAGCTAACTACCCCAGAACTACTGCCTTCCAGCTGACAAGCACAGTACATGAACAAGTGTTCGGTGTGTTTTCGCAGTGCCGCAATCAGGTTGTTAATGTCAATCATAACCCCGATCTCAAAAAAACAAAAAAGCCCACTAGAGAATTCCAGAGCTACATACAGAATTCTTGGCTAAATGAAGTCAATCCATATAATTCTAAAAATTACACCCGGAACTACATCACTCACTGCAAACAAAGAGATACGCAATGAAAAGAAACAACAAGAAGAAAGTAGATCCGACATGATCAATCAAATCGAAGTTACCCAAATCGATCTGAATCCAAGACCCAAGTAACGAGTAATAAATTGGAAAATGATAACGGAAATGACCCAAGTAACGAGTAATAAATTGGAAAATGATAACGGAAATGAAGAATTGGGGAAGAAGCCCCCACCTTGAGGCCATCAACGGAGAGAAGACCGCTAAGGATGCATTCCTTGAGACCCGTACCCAACACAATCACGTCATACTCTTCATCCATGGCGATTGATTCAGTTCTGGCTTCACGAACAGATCCACGCAAAGAAACAGAGATTCAGATATAGAAGGAGGATTAGGGTTTCGAGGCTACCGAGTCAAATCCTTCTCGACATTTGATTTATATACTCCCACACACTTCTATTTGCAAAGGAGAGAGAGTGAAAGATGCTTTGTTTGTTGATTGAGGAAAGCTATAATGGCGTTTACTTAGTGCTAATACTTTTGGGAATTTATTTCAAGAAGGGTTGAGTCGGTACTTCGAAATTTTTAGGGTAAATATATAATAACTCATTAAGTCGACCCTTCAGAATTTTAAAATGCTTAAATTTTTTTTTTAAAAAATTTACTCTCTAGGTCATTGAAAACTATAATAAAATCTCTGCTGTCACTTATTTCCTAATAGCCATAAAACGCACCATTTTGGGATATGCCACGTCAGACTAGCTCTCCAGATAGGATTCAAAACACACCGTTTTGGTATCAGCCAAAATGGTGCGTTTGGCTTAAAGTTGGGGGTTTTTCTTAAGGCCCCCCCAGCCCACTCGTGCGAGGTTCCCCCCAAACCCATCTCCCCCGACACCCGTCCATCGTCGCACCGACCCAGACTCAGGCGCACCACCGCGTACCCATCGCCAACACAAATCGTACCGATGGTCCACCCGCGACTGCGGTTCACACGATCCACTGACGGCACGCATTCCGGCGATTAGGGCTCCATTTTTTCCATTTTTTTTTTTTTGGTTTCTTCGAATCTGAGCAGGTATCTCTGAAATTTCTTTATGGGTTTTGTTGTTTGAAATCTATAGAAGGTTTATATTATAGTTTTGGTTGGTTGTTGGTTGTCTCTGAGGTTGTGGGAAAACCCCCCACCCCACATGCTGTGTTGCCTTTTATCATTATTTGAATTTATAAACTTTATTGCATGACAGACCATAGTTAAAAGGGATTGGTAGTGGGTTTTGTGGTGGCCCTGAAAAACGACAGTTGTGGTCCCAAATGCTGATGAAATTAGTTTGTTATGCTGTTTTTTAATGGTCCACTGGTGGGTGTGTTGTGAACTTTTTATCCGCTAATTACAAGGAACCGGCAGTGGTTAAATTTTATTGCATAAAGAACTGAAAAAATTGCTTATTATTGATATGTAATTGATTGTTTTGAATGACTGATTTTCTGTAAGTGTATATTTTAGGGTTTAGAAGGAGGATTAGTTGTAAGCTAGAGGTGCAACTCCTTTTACTTACCCTGTGACTTTGTACGTATGTGGACATAGTAATTTTCTTTTTCTTTCTTGTTGGGAATAATGGGTTTTGTGATGGATACAATTGAAATTATATAGGCTAGCAAGTTGAAAGGGTGTACTTTTAGAACATACATATCAATTAGTTTTGTTGGATTAATTGATTGCACACCTATGTAAGCAATAAATTTCTAGTTGTAATTTGCAATATCCTTGCGTAAATAAATAGTTGTTACATATACCATTTATTTAGTAAACTTGATTTAGGGCTCCAAATTTTTGAAAAATGGAAATATACTAATTTAGAAAAGAAAAGAATGAATAAATGGCTTATAGTGTTCATTATCGATCACAGTTTTGGAAGCACAGGAATTCATTGAATATTGATTGAGATGAGAAATTGTTATTATATGAATTTTATTATTATTGCCCACATCAATTGTATATTATTAGGTTCCGGTAATAAGATGAGCAGAATAAAGAAAATTATAAGTGAAGCAATGAATGAAGACGAATTCTATACTAAGAAGCTGAAAAAAGGTTTGTAATTTTTACCTTAGTTAAATCCATAAGATGTTTGTTTCGGTTTGCTGCTAATGAAATATGGTTTTATTGTAAAATGAACAGTTATCGTCGTCTGCAACTGTAATATCGTTAATTAAAGAGGATATAGAACCTATGCAGTGTAGGTGTGGCCTTACAACCCCAATTATAACATCCACGACTATTAGAAATCTCAGGAGGCAATTATGTGGTTGTGCTATGTATGACCATAAAAATGTATTCTAATTTGGCTAATTTAGTGTTGAGTTATGGTTTTTAAATCATATTTGTATGTAAGTATTTGAAGTCAATTTTTTTTGCGTTATGATATAAAGTTGGATAATGCCATTTTTTCCAATGGTATGACAACGAAACTTGTGCGCGCGGAAGGGAGGTCCTACCTGGATTGTATAAACAACTTCACTATTTAAAGGGTGAAATGTCATCACTTAGAGTTAGACTGAGGATCCAAACATATTTGTTGATTTTTTTGTTAGTCGTTTGTGTGTTGTTGTTTTGTCTGTTGTTGATGGGTCATTGAGACATTGAAAGGACATGCTCGAGGGCATTTATGTATAACTATCAATTGTGTATTTCATATTAGTAGGTCTAAATTAACAAATATTGTATGACTTTTAAATTTATAGAACGAGTGTGTATGTTAATGGTTGTTATGATTTTAGTGTTAGTACGTTCTATTTAGTGTCCTAATTGCACGGTGATTGACCAAATTATTTTACAACCCTATTTTTATTTAATGACAACATACCAGCATGATCGTCCAAAGTATTTAATAAGATTTTTCAATGCAATGATGAGATAGTGGCGGTTCATGGAAAAAAATAATTGCATGAAATTGTATTGATTTTAGTCTAAAAAGAAATATACATACATACATTTTTTTGGATAAGTAAGTTGGGGATGATAAGAAATGCCCTCCAAATTTTGTAGAAAGAAACAATAGTCTTTTAAACTATCTTCATTCAGTAACTTCATATTGGCTTTAAGAAAAATAAATATAGATACATACATTCATGTCATTATATATTACATTCAATATAAATGAAGATAACATATTGTTCTAAACCCTATTACAACATCATCAAATAACAACGGCACGTTATACAAAAGCGTCACCATTGTAAGTCATTGTGGCGTATGGAGCAAAATCAGCCAATTAAGCAAAACCATCAACATTGTCATTGCGTTGGTCACGCAACATTAAAACACCAACTAACAATGCAACATACAAATCAGGTGTGAATAAGATATTGTCAAGTTATGGGTCCAACCCCACGTGGATAGAAGAAGAAAAAAAAATGTTATTGAAAAACACATCATTGTGTCGCACGAAATGTTCGGCTCCGCGATGATACCACATTTCCTTCCGCCTGCGGGTCATCAAAAGTAAAATATTAATTAGTTTAAAAATAACATAATAACGAATAATAGTTTGTGAATAATTGATCTCATACAGTAGGCTCTAGTGTAGGTACGGCCAAGAGGCTGTTAAGCAAAGTGAAGTTACACTAATGCATAAATATTTTGAAGAAATTAACTAGTTATTAATTATTTGAAATGGAGTCATCATCATCATGATCTCCACCAAAAGTACACGCCATAATCACAATAGGGCTTATATATTCTTCCCCTATCATAGATAGGATTTTGAGACCATTAATTCGCAACGTCACTAACCATCAGCTGCAATAATAATAATAAAAAAAAGCAATAAGTTTCAACAACCAGAAGTTCCAACAAAAAATCAAGAAGTTCCAACAACCAGAAGTTCCAAAAATCCAGAAGTTCCAAAAATCAAGAAGTTCCAAACAACCAGAAGTTCCAAAAATCCAGAAGTTCCAACAACCAGAAGTTCCAAAAATCAAGAAGTTCCAAAAATCTAGAAGTAATGGTTTTACCTGTGACTATGTCTCCCGACATGTACGAACACCTCGTTGTGACGGCTCTTCTTTTGTTCTTACTTGTGGTTGAGCTTATGATCCCTACAATGTATTAACCAAAAAATTAGGCAAATATATTTAATTATTTCACATTTTATATGATTTTGATGTGGGTAGGGGAGGGCAAATGACAGGAAGTGAACGAGTAGGTGTACAAATTGGAATAAAATCTTTAAGTAGTAAACATTTTATAAGATTTCCATCTGGAGAGGGGAGGCAAACCACATGAAATGAAATGTAGGTGTCAACGTTTTGTTTCCCTTAAGTTCACACCAATTTCGTAAAAGATATTCTAAGTTTTGATTATGAGTTATGCTTAAACTTAGATTATCCTTTTAACTCATATCATTATGAGTTATGCTAAAACTTGCAATTAAAACGCACATCTAATCAATATGAGTTATATATGAATATTTTTTTGGAATGGTTTAAAACTTAGAAAAAACATATATAATAATTTATACATGTGCTTCGCTGCTATCTTTCTTAGTCTTCCTCGTTTTTTGCTTCCACTTCTTCCGGTTTGGGTTCAAAGGTTGCTTGTAACTTTTATAATTATGTTCTAACCCTCCACAATTTTCACATTTGACCCTATATCCACTACGGCTAAGCTTGTACGGGTTAGTCGGCTCGTCTGCCTCTCTTCGCCTAGCTATCTTCGGTCTACTTAGAGCCCTTCTAACAATAGGTGGCATAATGGGATCGCATGGATCATTAGCTGGCCATGTATTTGGCCCTTCCACGCCAAAGACTCTAGGTGTATATCTTTCCATGTATTTTTCTATTGTGTAACATGCATCCAAGTAGTCCCCTGGCTTTTGCTTATGCATGTATATTGCAGCACAAGCATGAAGACATGTGATCCCATTCAATTGCCACCTCCCACAAGTACATGAGTGTTGATCTAATATGACAATGCGACGTGCATCGTACATGTGGTCCACCTCGAACTCCAGTTCATTCTGCCAGTGACTTATGCAATTCCTAGCATCACTCTTTGACCTCTCCAACTTCTTCTGAATTTTTGGGCAAATGATATAATTCGTCAACCGAATACCATTCATTTTCTGTTGGAAGCGTGTCATTATTTGTCGACGAATATCTTCAAGCATGGTGAGAATGGGCTTACTCCTTGACTCTTTGATCCAGGCATTGAAGCACTTAGCCAAATTATTTAACAACATGTCGCTCTTTGTATGGCAGTTGAATGCATGCGTAGACCACGATTGCTTGGCCACACCACTAAGATAAGTGCCTTTGTCCATTTCAATAATTTTTTGCATGTGGTGGTCGAATGCATATACGTTGGTTGCCTGTGCAGCCCCCCAAATCTCATCCTTAAAGGCTTTACCTGTGTAGCCTCTGGCTTTGCAATTCGCATGCAAGTGTCAAATACAAAAGCAATGCTCCGCATGTGGCAACACAACGTCAATTGCGGTACCAATCCCCTACACATACATTGATTGGAATGAATTAATGTATGAACATTAACCTAAAAAATTGACACAAATAAAATGCCTACAAATAATAAAAAGAGAGTAAAAGGAAAAAAAAAAAAAATTGATGCGTTTAGCACATAAGCACACAAGAAATTTAATAAACCATTACATTTTGCTTGTCAGTCATGATAGTCCAACCGAGTCCGCCATTTGCCCCAATTAAGTCTTCCAACATCAACTGTATAAACCATTGCCATGACTCTCTTGTCTCGGCCTCTGCCACATCATATGCAATGGAGAACATGTCATCATTTCTATCTAAGCCTATTGCATAAAGTAATTGCCCTCCATATTCCCCTTTTAGATGGCAAGCATCTAAGCAAAGTATCGGCCGACAACCAGACTTGAAACCCCTCTTACACGCCTCAAGGCAAATGTACATTCTTTAAAAGAATGCTCAATCTCTACAAACATAAGCACTACTACCAGGGTTTGTGCTTAATATTGCCAATGCATATCGCCTAGTGAGTCGGTATTGATTGGAATGGCTGCCAAAAATTTGATGCAATGCCTTCTTCTTTGCTCTGTAGCAACGAGCAATCGAAACATCAATGTTGAGATCTCTCTTAACCCTCTGTTGCAAAGCATACGGGGCCCATGTGGGATCATCCTTGAAGTTGTTCTTATAAACACAGACAATATACTCAACGTCACATCGGATGTTTTCATATTGATTGCCACAAGTATGGGTCGAGTATAAGGTCTTAATCTGGAAACATGACCTTGTAGCATCAATGGATGCATGAATCCTCCACTTGCAATTCTTCTCTTTTCGCTCTTTACAAACGACACTAACCCTATCCATGTCATTGTGCTTATAATAGTAATCAAACCCCTTCTGCACAACAAAAGTCTTTAATGCCCTCCTGAACATATAGGCATCTGTGAACTGATCCCCAAGGGCAAACTTGACTGGCATCTTCAAGTCGTGTTTCTCATTAAATTGCTTGTACTTATTTCTTTTTACCCCATCAGAGTCATTGTCTTCCAAACTTGCCAGACCATCACTTTCATTGCCCTCATCAGCTTGATGGTCCCCAACTCCTACTCCCTCCTCTTTCACATTAAATTCAACACTGTCCCACCAATGGGCCGTTCCCTCCCTCTCCTTCCGTACCTCATCAGAATCGTAAAAGAGGTCCCCATCTTCGCCATCAGTATATTCAAAGTCGCTCAGTATCTACTTCACAACCTTATCAATTCCCATAACATCTTTGTTCTTCCGAGGCCTACCACGTTTTTTCTATCCTCTAATAGTTTCGGGCACAAAACCTACATTGTCATTTTCGTTGCCCTCAATAGATATAGGATGGCCCTCAACAGGTTGACCATCTGGTTCAAAAAAATACATAAAAAAAAAAAAAAAATCAAACAAACAAAACAAATTTATACAAACAATATATTCACTAACCATCTTCAATTTGACATAGTAAAATTGATGTAGATTAGGACAGCATCTTATTTTTTAGTATTTTATTTGAATTAGGTTTATTTGTTAGTCTTTTATTCTATCTTATCTTTAAAGTCTTTTATTTGAATTAGGTTTCTTTGTTAGTCTTTTAATTGGTTTAGTTTTCTTTCGTAGACTTCTAAACTGACTTTATGTCATTGTTATCTTAGGACTAGGAGTCTTGGGGCTATAAATAAATGCTTAGATCCTTAAGAATGCAGTTGATTATTATTATTGAGTTTGTTTAATAAGAATACTCAGAGTTGAGTTTCTTGGTTATTTTCCTTCAGGCTTTAGATAGTATCTTTTGCTTAGAGAAGATTTCTTTGATTTTGTGATAGTCTCACAATCTTAGGAATATTTATCCCTTCTACTTGCTGTTTTCTTGATTATGCACGATCTATCCCTGCATAAAAAATATAATACATAGCACAAAAAAAAAAAACAAAAAAGTGACTACATGAGTACCTCCTCGGCTGGTGCTCGGACGCTCACTTGGAGGTCCCGCATTTCCTTCTCTTCTTGTTGTCCTTCGTTTTGAGAAAATTACACAAAAAAAAAAATCAAACAAATAAAACAAATTTATACCAACAATATATTCACTATCCATCTTCAATTTAAAATAGTATCACAAAAAAAAAAAAAGTGACGGCAGGATTACCTCCCCGGCTGGTGCTCGGACGCTCACTTGGAGGTCCCACATTTCCTTCTCTTCTTGGTGTCCTTCGTTCTGAGAAAATTACACAAAAAAAAAAAAAAACAAAAACAAACAAACAAAACAAATTTATACCAACAATATATTCACTAACCATCTTCAATTTAAAATAGTATCACAAAAAAGAAGAAGAAAGTAACGGTAGGAGTACCTCCCCAACTGGCACTAGGACGCTCACTTGGAGGTCCTGCATTTCCTTCTCTTGTTGTTGTCCTTCGTTTTGAGAAAATTACACAAGCAAAAAATAATAATAATCAAACAAACGAAACAAATTTATAACAAAAATCAATTAAGTAACCATCTTCAACGTAAAATACAAAAATATAACACATACAACGATAAAAAAAGTGACAGCATGTGTACCTTCCCGGCCGGTGGTCGGATGCTCAAGCGTACTTCTCCATTTTCTTTCTCTTCTTCTTGCTCTTCGTTCTGAAAAATTACATAAACATAAAAAAACATCAAACAATCCTAAAACAAATTTATAACAATCAGTTAACTAACAATCTTCATTTTCAAATAAAAAAAAATATAATACGTAAAACGATAAAAAGGTGACGGCAGGTGTACCTTCCTTGCTGGTGGTCGGATACCGACACATGGTCAGATGGTCACTTTCAATCTCGCTTGTGATAATGATACATTCAGGTGTATCTCCTCGGCTGGTAGTCGGATGCTCACGTTCATGCATGCTTCTGGTGGAGGTCCTTCTCTTTGAAGGAGTCCAAGGAACGGATGTCTCTCCTCCTGTTTTAAATATATCAAAAATAAAAGCAATCAATTAAAAATAAAAATAAAAATAAAAAAGGAGCTGAAAACATCAATTCACTAACAATTTTCATTTTAAAATAATCAAATATAATACATAAAACGATAATAATATAATCATTTACCTCATCGGTTGGTGGTCGGATGCTCACGTTCATGCATGCTTGCGGTGGAGGTCCTTCTCTTTGAAGGAGTCCTAGGAACAAATGTCTCTCTTCCTGTTTTAAATATATATATATATATATAAATATCAATTAAAAAAAAAACCTGAAAAAATCAATTCACTAACAATTTTCAATTTAAAATAAACAAATATAATACATGAAACGATAATAATATAATCATTTGTACCTCCTCGGCTGGTGGTCAGATGCTCACTTGGTTGCTCATAGTGAGGCATGCTAGCGGTGGAAGTCGTTTTCTTTGAAGGCTTAAGCTTGCGAGCAACCTTAGTTTTAACCCGTACATACGGACTTTTACTCGGTGTTGCTTGATAATTTTTTATTTGTTCATTTGTGTTACCTCCATCCCCGTCTTCACGGCCAGCCATTTGTACTTCATCCACCCCCCCATCCACGTGTTCATGGTCAGCCGTATGTACTTCATCCACTCCACCATCCCCATGTTCATGACCAGCTGTATGTACTTCATCCCTCCCACCACCCCCTTCGCCAACTTGCATTTGACAAGATTCAAGCAAAAAAGTCTCATTTATCATAACAGTATGGTCCACCATATGTTCAACATATACATGAACAACTTCAGATTTATACATGTCAATAACGTTTAAAAAATCTACAATATCTGCATCAGTGTTCAAAGGTATCACATGTTCATGTTCGGCACCGACATTATACCAGCATTTAAAATTGTTCACATATCCAAAATCCCTCACCAATTCTTTCTGTTCCCACATACTGAAAAAGCCAATATCATACCTTGGTACGTCATGGACGTCACCATCTACATAGCTAAAAGGCGCATGGCGAACTATCCCACCATGGTGGACCTTTAGATCGACTAACATACCTGTGAACATATGAACATATGAACGCATGTAAGAAAAAAGGTGAATTACAGATTTAATGTTAAAGGCCTATCTGACTACTCAATAAGGACTCAACAAACACCATAATCATCAAGTGCATCACGATTAAAAAAACCCTAAAAAGAAATAAGATAGTAATCAAAAAATTATTAGATAGTAAACCTAAACCCTAATAATAATAATAATAATAATAAACATACCATATTAAAATCACTTTAGTAGGTAAGGGCAAATTCTTAAACACAAACATAGATGAAGTCACTTTGGTTGCCCGTGTATAAGGAAATCAATTTATGAGATAATGGTTAGTGATAGTAATACCAACACAATTGTTAAAAGAGACCTAAGGACTTGTCAAAGCAAAATACACAAAACCCCAATATGGGACCACAAACCAAAGCCAACAAATATATTTTCTTCTCCTAGCCACGACAAAAAAAAACCCTCTCTCTCTCTCTCTCTCTTTATATATATATATATATATTAATATTACTAAAACCCTAAAAGAATATGCTGCTAAAACCAATGTAACCCTATGGGACCACTAAAAGTCTAAAACTGTGCATTACACTTCAGAAATTTCTGAATCTTTCATCACCACTGTCGGTTCCTTGTAATTAGCAGACAAAAAGTTCACAACACACCTACCAGTGGACCACTAAAAAATAGCATAACAAACTAATTTCATCAGCATTCGGGACCACAACTATCGTTTTCCAGGGCCACCACAAAACCCACTACCAATCCCTTTTAACTACGGTCTGTCATGCAATAAAGTCTATAAATTCAAAGAAGGATAAAAGGCAACACAGCGTGTGGGGTGGGGGGTTTTCCCACAACTTCAGAGACAACCAACAACCAACCAAAATTACAATATAAACCTTCTATAGATTTCAAATAACAAAACCCATAAAGAAATTTCGGAGATACCTGCTCGGATTCGAAGAAACCCAAAAAAAGAAGAAGGGAAAAATGGAGCCCTAGTCGTCGGAATGCGTGCCGTCGGTGGATCGCATGAACCGCAGTCGCGGGTGGACTGTCGGTACGATCTGTGTTGGCGATGGGTATGTCGGTGGTGCGCTGAAGTCTGGGTTGATGCGACGGTGAATGGGTGTCGAGGGAGATGGTGTTGGGGGAGATGGGTTTGGGGGGTGACCTCGCACGAGTGGGCTGGCCCAAACTTTAAGCCAAACGCACCGTTTTGGCTAGTGCCAACACGATGCGTTTTGGATCCTACCTGGAGAGCTAGTCTGACGTGGCATATCCCAAAACAGTGCGTTTTATGGCAGTTAACGGCTGTTAGGAAATAAGTGACAGCAATGATTTTATTGTAGTTTTCAATGACTCAGGGAGTAAATTTTCGAAAAAAAAACCTAGGTATTTTAAAATTATGAAGGGTTGACCCAATGAGTTATTATATATTTCCCAAATTTTTAAATACTTCAGTTTTTTTTTTTAATACAAATTACTCTTTGAATACGTCGAAACTACAATAAAATCTATGTCGTTCAATTTTGTTAACTGCCATTACCTTAAGTAAAACACACTGTTTTTGTAAGGTCCACTTCAGATTTTTTGAACTGCCCACTTGTCAACAGCGGACACGCTGGACCAAAACGCACCGTTTTGGAGCCAACCAAAACGGTGTGTTTTATAAACATATGGGCCCTAACAAAATATACCAGTGCCCCTTCCTACTTGACGCCGCAACATTACTTGATTCTCCTCCCACCGGCGCACCGGCACCAACAATCCACCCACCCACCCACCAACACAACTCGAAAACCCCCCATCCATTAGCGCACCGACAATCTACCCACGCAGCTCGAAAAGCCACCCACCCCGATTCGTCGGCGAAGCACCAAAGAGGCGAGAGTGACGAAGCTCCTCCCACCGACAACCCACCCACCCACCGGCGGTCTCCGTCACAGATTTTTTCGGCCTAACCCACTGGCACAGGTAAGAAACCCGAGATTGGGGGCTAGGGTTCTGTTTTGATTTTTTTTTTTAGGTTTTTTTTTGAATTTTTGAATTTTTTGTGTGGGTTTTGTTGATTGAAAGGAATGGAAGCATTTTTTTTTTTTTATGCCTAACATTTTTTTTTTGTAGTTTTATGTGGTAATCAACAGTTTTATTCAAGCTCAAAGAGCTTTTCTACTTTTACGAAACCCCCATCCCAAAATTGATGTTGATTATGTGTTGGATTTATACACACTTTATTCATGCTTGTTGTGTTGGAATATTCAATCAAAAGTTATGGACTTGGTAGGGATTGGCAGTGGGTTGTTGATTGTAGTGGTTTAGTGGTCCATGTATGTCGGTTGTGGCTCTGGAATGAGAAAAAAGTCTGATGTGGTGCTTTATTAAAGTATGCTACTCGGACCGTGTGTTTTGTATTGTTTTGCCAAATTTGTCTTGTTTTGCCAATTGGTTGTTGGTAGTAGGGGAGGGTTGGGGGTAGTTATAGTTTCAGGTGATAGTAGTTTGATAATTACCAATACATGAAAATTGTCTACTATTGCCAATTGGTTTCAATGCACATTCTCATATACGTGCAAACTTGCATGTTACATACAGCTTTATTATATTTAGACCTTTAGGTGTAGTAGTTCATGATTTGTAAATATCATGTTTTTTTTTTGGTTCTATTTGCACCTCTGAATTGAATTATTACCTAGGTAGGCCATATTCTATTGTGTAGTATTTATTTATTTGGTAATATTTTGTTGTTGTTTTATACTTACAGATAATGGCTTGTATCAATATAACAATCTATTATGGAGGGATAGTGCACCATAACCCATTTACATATGTTGGTGGTGACCTACATCAAGTCAACGGGTGTGATATTGACTACCTAAGCCTATGGAAAATTAAAGAGCTTGTTCGTGATTTTAGGGTATGTGAACGACATTAGATGCTAGTACAACATAAGCAAGTTCACCTATATGTTGAGCATATGGTGGACTATGCTGTAATGGTTGACGACTATTTCATTCTTGAAGCTCGTAAAAATGGACAACATGTAGACGGAGATGGAGATGAGGATGGACATGGAGATGAAGATGGAGAAGGAGAGAGGGGTGGTGGCATGGATGAATTACCAAGGCTGCCCGTGAAGATGATACTTGTGTAGGACATGATGTAGACGGTGAAATTTCTATGTCAAGAAATCGTGGAAGGCCAAGGGTCAAAGCTAGGGTTGGCCGTATTGTTACACCCTCAAAGAAAAGGACATCCACTGAATCTGCATTTGAAAGTGGGCAACCAAGCAAACAACCGACCAACACTCGAGGAGGTACATATGATAATATTATTTGATTTATATTGATGCATTGTTTGTTCTTTTCAATTGATTGTATGTTAATCCATGCAATGTTTTTCCTTTTTCTTTTGTTTTTATTAGAAAGAAGAAGGAAGGCGACTGCTCTAAGAACTCTAACCAAGCGAAGGATATCCAATGAATGTGCGTCTCCAAGGGGGCAACCAAGCACCTAACCGACCAGCAGTCGAGGAGGTACACAAGATAATATTATTTGATATTTTAGTGATGGTTAAATTATTCTTTTATGTTTGTATTACTTATGTTAATGAATGAATATGTTTTTCTTTTTTTTTGCATTCTATTTTAATATATTTTTAGCAAAAGGAAGGAAGGCAACTAGTTTTAGTACTCCAACCAAGAGAAGGACTTCCACAGAATCTGCATCTCCAAGCGGGCAACCAAGTATGCAACTGAGCACAAGTTGGGGAGGTACATCCCGGTTTACTGTGAAGTTTAGTTTATTTCTTTTAATTTGATATTTTATTCCCTAACAATGGTTTTATTTTTTTTTTAATTTTTTTTCCTTTTTTTAGGCAAAGGAAAGAACATTAGTGTCGGTGTGGAGGGGCTTGGGAGTGTGGGAGTAGAGGCCAATGTTAGTGCAGATGTGAATGTCATTCCCACAAGCGATAAGCAAAAAGGGAAATGTGGTAGGCCAAGGAAGACCATAGTGGATGTTGATATTGATCAACTGGTCAAGGAATTGTTGAGTGACATTGAATGATCTGAATCTGAGGATGACGACCTATTCTACGATGATGATGAGGTCACCAGAGAAAAGGATGGAACGACTCACTGGTGGGACCAAGTTGACTTAGGGATAAATGATACGAGAGACAATTTTGGGGATAAGGAAGCCGACGATTAAAGTGATGGTATTGGAAGTTTACAAGGAAGTGATTCGGACGATGTTGGGAGGAAGAAACGGTATAGGCAATTCAATAAGAAGTTTGACTTGAAAATTCCCATAACGTTTACACTTGGGGATGAGTTTGTGGATATGTATGTCTTCAAGCGGGCATTGAAGACTCAAGCTGTCCAACAGAGGTACGATTACCAATACATACACAATGACAGGAGTAGGGTTAGTGCAATCTGTAAACAAGAAAATTGCCACTGGAGGATTCATGCTTCTACAGATGCTACTCGGACTTGTACTTAAATTAAAACCTACTACCCTACTCATTCATGTGGTAATCAATTCGAAAATACAAGATGTGATGTATAGTATCTTGTACGTACGTACAAGGAGTTCAAAGATGATCTGACGTGAATACCATATGCATTGAAAGAAAGGGTTAAGAGAGACCTCAACATAAAAATGCTAATTCAACGTTGCTATAGAACGAAGAGGGAGGCATTGCGTCAAGTATTTGGTAGCCATTCCGGCCAATATCGCCTCACAAGGAGATATGCAAATGCAATACGTAGCACCAACCTTGACAGTAGTACTTTTATACAGAGAGATGGAGCATTCTTTCAGAGGATGTATATCTCACTTGATGCGTGCAAGAAGGGGTTCAACAATGGTTGTCGGCCCGTAATTTGCTTAGATGCTTGCTATCTTAAGGGGGACTATGGGGGGCAATTATTGTGTGCCATAGGCACGAATGGCAACGACGACATATTCCCCATTGCATATACCATGGCTGAGGGGGAGACAAGAGATTCGTGGTAGTGGTTCATTTCCATTTTATTAGAGGACTTACGCGGGCCATTCGGCAGACTTGGTTGGGTTATCATGTCGGATAGGCAGAAGGTATGTGTTATGGTATTTATTTATTAACATGTTAATTTTATTTTAAACCTAGGTTAAGTGGCTTGTATGTGTTATGATATTTGTTTATTAACATGTATTTGTTTATTTTCTTACGTATGTGTCTAGGGGCTTAGAACTGAGGTTGATATTGTGTTGCCAAATGCTGAGCACAAGTTTTGTGTTCGGCACCTACATGCCAATTTGAAATTGAGAGGATATATGGGGATGGCATTTAAGGATGAGTTGTGGGGAGCTGCATGAACAAGAAATATTCATGCATTTAACCACCACATGCAGCAGATCCTGGCAATGGACAAAGGTGCACACACATACTTATGTGATGTACTTAAGGCATCATGGTCCAGACATGCTTTCAGTTGCCACACGAAATGCGACGTGTTGAATAATTTGGCCGAAAGCTTCAATGCCTAGATTAAAGACACTAGGAGTAAGCCCATACTTATCATGAACGAAGATATTTGTCGGTTGTTAATGGCAAGCTTCCAATAGAAAAGAAAGGGAATCCGGTCGACCCATTACATACTATGCCTGAAGACCTTGAAGAAGTTGGAGAAGGCAAAAAATGATGCAATAAATTGCTTCAATCGGTGGCAAAATGAGCTAGAATTCGAGGTCGACCACATGTATGACGCACGCCATTTAGTTCGGTTAGATGAGAAGACATGCACATGTAGGAGGTGGCAGTTGAGTGGGATCCCTTGCTCACATGTTTGTGCTGCGATTTACATGAACAAGCAAAAATTGGAGGAATATGTGGATGAATATTTAAAGATTGAACAATACATGCTGAGCTACGCATGTCAAGTTTATGGCATGGAGGGTCCACAAACATGGCTAGTTGATGATGAATGCGATGTAATCCTGCAGCCTAACAACAAAAGGGCTCCTGCGAGACCAAAAGTGAGTCGAAGAAAAGTTGCAGATGAGCCACCAAACCCATACAAGCTAACCTATAGTGGATACGCTGTGAAATATGCAACTGTGGGGTTTTGGGCCACAATTACAAAGGTTGTCATTTACCATTGAACTCGGACCAAAAGAGAAGAAAACCAAAGACAACCAAGAAGAAAAATGATGCTACTAAAACACAGGTAAAACTAAGATCTTTTTCAAGATTACCTTCAATATTTTCGCATGAAATTTTAATTTGTTTGTGTTTTCCTTCGATAAATATGAATAAATGTTTGTGGTTATAGACTTGGTTGTGAAAGTAGTTACTATCTTATTGTAGAATATGCATTTACCTAGGTCATAGAATGATACATGGTCTAAACATAATAACTAGTTATACTCATTAAACCTTATACATGAGCTTTTACAATTCATTGGATAATATTTTTCCTTATACTCTATGTTAGAGGACTGATTTATGGGCTTCCATGAAGCCACTGGTATAGATTATGAACTGAATAAATTAAGGGTCTTACAATGGAGTGTAAGGAAAAATTAGAGGTCTTACATGGAAGAGATGGTATAGGAATTAGGATTCTAGAGTATGTTTCTTGTGTAGTTTGGTACGTACCATGTCTTGAATAATACATAATTAAACTAACATATAAACAAATTTATTCAGAATCCATTTTAACACATTATTGATTATGTGTTGGATTTATATACATTTTATTCATACTTGCTGTGTTGCATTTTAGGAATCCCAAGTTCAACCAAATGTGGATGTAGAGGCGGGGTCACCACAGCCTCGTAGTCGTACACGTATGGCGACTGAGTTGCAGGTAAAACCAGTAATTTTGTTTTGTTTTGTTTTTTAATTTTGATAAAATTATGTATTAGTAACAAATTAATATGTTATGAACAACAGGTGGATGCTCAGGCGGGGTCGTCACATTCTAGGGTTCATACACGTAGGACAACGCAGTCGCAGGTAAAACCGACACTTTCAAGGATTTTTATTTTTATTTTTATTTTTATTTTTTCATTTTTTCATAAAACTGCTCAATATGTTGTGTATTAGTAACTAATTAATATGTCATGGACAACAGACGGATGCAGAGATGAGATTGTCACAGCCTTAGGTTCGTACCCGTAGGGCAACTTAGCCGCAGGTAAAACCGAATTTTTTTCTTTCTATTTTTCTTCTTTTTCATAAAACTATGCAATATGTTGTGTATTAGTAACTAATTAATATGTTATAAACAACAGGCGAATGCAGAGACGGGGCCGTCACAGCATCGGGTTCGTACACGTAGGTGGACTCAGGGTTAAACAATGATGTCATTAGCAACTACTTTTGTTCTTTTATTTATTTGCTTTATTTAGTGGATGAATGTAACTATGCCATAATTTATAACAATAGGGACACTTTTGCTACAATTTACATAAAATTGATGTTTTATGCTGAGTATGTATGGAATCCACTTAATTTTAAGTATAGTGTGTTATGTAATTAAGACAGGTAAAATTTGTATGCCACAATAATGCCATATAATTGGCAATCTTTTGACAAATATTTAATAGCAATATTATTTCACGCTTTCAATTATTTTCATCTTATAGTCGAGTCTTGTGGATTTATGTTGTATAATTAGTTAATTCATGTTACCAAAATGTAAACATAAACAATAACACACATTTAATTATATAAGTTTGGTTTGGTGATACAATAAGTTTTGCTTGCCTAATTCGGTGATAACAACATGCAATTGAAAGTTATACATCAATGCCCCAAATACAATATTTTCATGCCTCGGTGACCCATCAACCGATGACAAATGAATAATAAACATATCACCAACAAAGTACCAATATATATGTTTGGATCTTCAGTCTGAATTTAAGTGCTGACACTTCACCCTTAAGAGAATTAACTTGTTTATACAACCCAGGTAGGACCTCCCGTCTGTGAGCACATGTTTCGTCGTCATACCATTGGAAAAAACGACATTATCCATATTTCTGTCATTACACCTGAAATTGACAATCAATAGAAAATTACAAACAACTATGAAGTAACAACCATTTCTCAACGCCAAATAAGCCAAATTAAAATACATTTTTATGGTCATACATAGCACACCCATAGAATTGCCTCTTAAGATTTTTTGTAGTCGTGGACATCATAATTTTGGTTGTAAGGCCGCACTTACACTGCACAGGTTTCGTATCCTTTTTGAACGACGATATTACAGATGCTGACGACATTAACTGCTCGTTATACAATGAATCCCAAATTAGTAGCAGTAATCCGCCAAAAGTGTTATGTGTTTCACAAAATAAAATAAAGGGGTAATTTCACTTAGCCCCCATGAACTTTCTCGCCTTTTGCAAACACCCCCCCAAAGTTCAAAAGCTCTCACTTTGGTATACCAAACTCGTATTTGCTTTCAGTTTCCCCCTTCCGTCAGGATTCTCCATGAAATCCTGACGGACCCAGCCGCACGTGCCGCGCATGTGACTCAATTTTCACTTAAAGACATTTTTACCCTTGTACACGTGTAACAAACACCCTTAACCCTTTTTTCTTAAAATCCCGACACCCATGCCTGCAATTAAAAGAAGAAAAAAAATCGCGACCCATTCCTTCTTCTCCATATACCCATTTCGTTTTTCTTCCTTCTTCTCCATATACCCATTTCGTTTTTCTTCCTCCTTCGTTTCTCTTCGTCAGATACCCATTTGATATAAACACCCTGAACCCTTCGTTTACTATGGATCAATCAGATAGCGAAATGTGTAACCTTAGCGACGCAGGAGTTGGAACCAACAATCCAATGTGCAAATGTGGGAAGAGATCACGTATCTTAACGGCATTCACGCTACCTAATTTTGGTAGAAGATTTTATACATGTGGAAATTATTTGGTAAGATTTCTCTTAATTTTTTCTCGCAACCCATGAGAAGTTGGCAAATTTGTTTTAACAACTGTGTTGGTTGGCTATTTTGTCTGATTTGGGTTTATTTTATTTTATTTTTATTCGGTTAGCTGGGTATTTGCAATTTGTAGATATATTGCTAAGCTGAGTTGGGTATTTTGTCTGAGAATTTTTTTGAGCTGTGAATATTGACGCATGGCTTAGATTGATTTGTTTTTATTCGTTGTGTTTGATCTTATTTATGTTGATGTGATTATGTAGAACGTAGACAACCGTGGATGTGGCTTTTTCAAATGGGTGGATCTTGATATTTGCCAACATGGTAAAAGAGTGGTTTCAAAGCTGTTTGAGTGGCATGAGAATTTGAAGACTGAACGTGCACAGATTGGAACAACCATCTCCAATGAAATTTTGAAATGCAAGATTGAAGTTGCTGAATATAAGTCGAAAATGGAGGTTGCATCTATTAATTTTGAAATGCAATTACAAATGCAGAAGAATAAATTTCATGCAAGGGAGATGAAGTATCGGGTTGCCTTGACATGTTCACTGGTTGTTGTTGCTGTTTTGATGTTTTTTCCTGTGAGTAATAGACATTCCTCAAGGTTTATGTTGCCTTGAGCATTTTATGTAATTTGTAATGAAAACAATTGAAATGTATCTTGACTTCAATGTGTAATGGTATTTTGTATTAGGCAAGCAAGTGCCCTACTATACTATTCTGTGAACCCATGGTAACTTATATATATATTAACATCAATCCAAGTAGTCAATGCATTTGACATCATCCACAATTATCATCCATATAAACAAAACACAATTATCATCCATATAAACAAAACATCAGTGTCTAACATTGTGCAAACAAGATTTTACAACTATCCTTAGCATCCATCAAAAAAGCCATCACATTGACTAATGTTTTAATGTCACCAAAATATTACACCATTACACCTATCCTTAGCATCTATCCAAGAAGCCATCACATTGGCTAATGTTTTAATGTCACAAAATATTACCATCCATCCAGACAGCCATCACAGTGGCTAAATGATTGTAAACATCTAACTGTTTTCAAATGCAGTTATATATTACATGACATTCAAATATTACATTACATTCATAGCCAGGTGGAATTCTGTCATTGCCAGCAGTCATTCAAATATTACATTTTCTTCTTTCCTTTCCCCTTGTCATTGCCAGCAGTCTTCACATTTCCTTTAAAGC
>CM017323.1:17640987-17671448 GCA_006937295.1 Carpinus fangiana | reverse complement strand
ATATATATATATATATATATATATGTGTATATATATTTTTCTCAATGTCTATAAACGGGGGAACCCATCATCAATATCTTTGAGATTTTTCACAAAACGTGGCACTTTTTTTAGGATAGCTTCATCTAGCTAGTTTTGAAGACTCTTATCCCTTCTCTGATGAAATATAGCCGTACGTACAATGAATATTATTTTGCACGACAAAAGCACTATGCTCTATGACAAGAAAGGCCTACGAGCGAAAAGCTTCCTACAAGGATGGATAGCTAGGCCAGCATTTTTCTTTCAAGAAGCATAATGGAGGCCACCTTTTGGATAGTGTGAGGAAGGTGAGAAAGATGCACCAAATGAGACGTACAAATTAACCATCTAGCTGCTTTAACATGAATGTATATATATAATAGTTTTTATTTTTTTGTTTTGGAAAATGTAGGTGTAATTATCGACGTGTATAATTCCTGAATAAGCATAGCAAATTATATATATATATATATATATGATGTGACACTCATTTTACTCTCTTTCTCATGACTTCGCTCCATCATGAGAAGGGGTTTTCATATACAGAAACATGCATTGTTTCTGGCCAACTTCAATTAAATGCCATGACTTGATCACTTTTATTGGGACATTCTAGGCCTTAATGGAATATTTCATTCTCTTCCATGCATGTTCTTACTAGCTTTTAATCATAGCTCTTAATGAGTACTTATGCATCAATAATGAGATATATTATGTTCAATTATCTTATTATTTTATAAATTTTAGTTTGTATTTTATATATGGATATATGAATCAGAAATGTGCACGAAATATATATACTAACCAAAAGTTTTCTAAGGAGATGCCTTTTAAATGGCTTTTCAAGTTCGTCTCTCCCACAATATCAACTAAAAGAATGATAATATTGGGTCATTAATGGTGGGGTTCATGTAATTAAACAGATCGGTGGCAATTAGTTTGCTAGAGAAATGTATAAATTAAATAAGATGGAGATCAAAAAGTATGTGCTTGTGTTGTGTGGGTATTCTTTCCTTAGTTCCAAACATGATTTACATTTTCAAATCATTTATATAAATTAAATAATTAAATTAACAATTTTTTATCGACTTAAGTTTTTAGGATAAGTAATGATTTAACATATTGAACAAAACTATACGTGTTTCATGAGCAAATTTCAAAATATTGATTTGTGGTTTTATTTTCCTGATAATTATGTTTTTTCCTTTCTAAAATTTGGGTCGTCCTCTCCAATATTGTCGTATAAATCCAATTCATAGCTCATCCAAAAAATAATTGGTATACAAAACACATTTTAATTATCATGGCTTATTATTTGAAGAAGTTTTTTTTTTAATTTTATTTTTTTAACATATTTACATAAGGAAAGGGAGGAAATTCCACAACCGATTGAATTACCTCTTGAAGATATTTAAATAAGTTAATATGAAACAGTCGTTAGGGTTTTCTCATCCACAGTATCTTAATTAGTTGGGTAAATATATAATAACTCATTAAGTCAACCCTTCAGAATTTTAAAATGCCTAGTTTTTTTTTTCGAAAATTTACTCCCTAGGTCATTGAAAACTACAATAAAATCTCTGCCGTCACTTTTTTCCTAACAGCCATTAACTGCCATAAAACGCACCGTTTTAGGATATGCCACGTCAGATGAGCTGTCCAGGAAGGATCCAAAACGTACTGTTTTGGCTGGTGCCAAAACGGTGCCTTTGGCTTAAACTTGGGGGTTTTTCTTAAGGCCCCCAGCCCACTCGTGCGAGGCAGAGTCCTCACCCCCCAAACCCATCTCCCCCGACACCATCTCCCCCGACACCTATCCACCGTCGCACCGACCCAGACTCCGGCGCACCATCGACGTACCCATCACCAACACAGATTGTACCGAGGTCCACCCGCGACTACGGTTCACGCGATCCACCGGCGGCACGCATTCCAGTGACTAGGGCTCCATTTTTTCCAATTTTTTTTTTTTTTTTTTGGGTTTCTTCGAATCTAAGTAGGTGTCTCTGAAATTTCTTTATGGGTTTTGTTGTTTGAAATTTATAGAAAGTTTATATTGTAGTTTTGGTTGGTTGTTGTTGTCTTTGAGGTTGTGGGAAAACCCACCCCCCACCCCACACATTGTGTTGCCTTTTATGATTCTTTGAATTTATAGACTTTATTGCATAACAGATTGTAGTTAAAAGGGATTGGTAGTGGGTTTTGTGGTGGTCCTGGAAAATGACAGTTGTGGTCCCGAATGCTGATGAAATTAGTTTGTTATGCTGTTTTTTAGAGGTCCACTGGTGGGTGTATTGTGAACTTTTTGTCCGCTAATTACAAGGAACCGACAGTGGTTAAATTTTATTACATAAAGAACTGAAAAAATTGCTTATTATTGATATGTAATTGATTGTTTTGAATGACTGATTTTCTGTAAGTGTATATTTTAAGGTTTAGAAGGAGGATTAGTTGTAAGCAAGAGGTGCAACTCCTTTTGCTTACCCTGTGACTTTGTACGTATGGGGATATAGTAATTTTCTTTTTCTTTCTTGTTGGGAATAGTGGGTTTTGTGATGGATACAATTGAAATTATATAAGCTAACAAGTTGAAAGGGTGTACTTTTAGAACATACATATCAATTAGTTTTGTTGGATTAATTGATTGCACATCTATATAAACAAAAAATTTCTAGTTGTAATTTGCAATATTCTTGTGTAAATAAATAGTTGTTACATATACCATTTATTTAGTAAACTTGATTTAAGGTTCCAAATTTTTGAAAAATGGAAATATACCATTTATTAGTTTAGAAAAGAAAAGAATGAATAAATGGCTTATGGTGTTCATTATCGATCACAGTTTTGGAAGCACAGGAATTCATTGAATATTGATTGAGATAAGAAATTGTTATTATATGAATTTTATTATTATCGCCCACATCAGTTGTATATTGTTAGGTTCCGGTAATAAGATGAGTAGAATGAAGAAAATTATAAGTGAAGCAATGAATGAAGACGAATTCTACACTAAGAAGCTGAAAAAAGGTTTGTAATTTTTACCTTAGTTAAATCCATAAGATGTTTGTTTCGGTTTGCTGCTAATGAGTTATGGTTTTATTGTAGAATAAACAGTCATCGTCGTCTGCAACTGTAATATCGTTGGTTAAAGAGGATATGAAACCTATGCAATGTAAGTGTGGCCTTACAACCCCAATTATAACATCCACGACTATTAGAAATCTCGGGAGGCAATTCTATGGTTGTGCTATATATGACCATAAAAATGTATTCTAATTTGGCTAATTTGGTGTTGAGTTATGGTTTTTAAATCCTATTTGTATGTAAGTATTTGAAGTCAATTTTTTTTGCCTTATGACAGAAAGTTGGACAATGCCATTTTTTCAATTGTATAACAACGAAACTTGTGCGTGCGGAAGGGAGGTCCTATCTGGGTTGTATAAACAACTTCACTATCTGAAGGGTGAAGTGTCATCACTTAGAGTCAGACTGAGGATCCAAACATATTTGTTGATTTTTTTATTAGTCGTTTGCGTGTTGTTGTTTTGTCTGTTGTTGATGGGTCATTGAGGCATTGAAAGGACATGTTCGGGGGCATTCATGTATAACTATCAATTGTGTATTTCATATCAGTAGGTCTGAATTAACAAATATTGTATGACTTTTAAATTTATAGAACGGGTGTGTATGTTAATGATTGTTATGATTTTAGTGTTAGCATGTTCTATTTGGTGTCTTAATTGCACGGTGATTGACCAAATTATTTTACAACCCTATTTTTATTTAGTGACAACATACCAGCATGATCGTCCAAAGTATTTAATAAGATTTTTCAATGCAATGATGAGATAGTGGCGGTTCATAGAATAAAATAATTGCATGAAATTGTATTGATTTTAGTCTAAAAAGAAATATACATACATACATTTTTTTGGATAAGTAAGTTGGGGATGATAAGAAATGCCCTCCAAATTTTGTAGAAAGGAACAATAGTCTTCCAAACTATTTTCATTCAGTAACTTCATATTGGCTCTAAGAAAAATAAATATAGATACATACATTTAATGTCACTATAAATTACATTCAATATAAATGAAGATAACATATTGTTTTAAACCCTATTACAACATCATCAAATAACAACGGCACGTTACACAAAAGCGCCACCATTGTAAGTCATTGTGGCGTATGGAGCAAAATCAGCCAATTAAGCAAAACCATCAACATTGTCATTGCGTTGGTCACGCAACATTAAAACACCAACTAACCATGCAACATACAAATCAAGTGTGAATAAGATATTGTCAAGTTATGGGCCCAACCCCACGTGGATAGAAGAAGAAAAAAAAATGTTATTGAAAAACACATCATTGTGTCATACGAAATGTTCGGCTCCGCGATGATACCGCATTTCCTTCCGCCTGCGGGTCATCAAAAGTAAAATATTAATTAGTTAAAAAATAACATAATAACGAATAATAGTTTGTGAATAATTGATCTCATACAATAGGCTCTAGTGTAGGTGCGGCCAAGAGGCTGTTAAGCAAAGTGAAGTTGCACTAATGCATAAATATTTTGAAGAAATTAACTAGTTATTAATTATTTGAAATGGAGTCATCATCATCATGATCTCCACCAAAAGCACACGCCATAATCACAATAGGGCTTATATATTCTTCCCCTATCATAGATAGGATTCTGAGACCATTAATTCGCAACGCCACTAACCATCAGCTGCAATAATAAAAAAAAAAAAGCAAGAAGTTCCAACAACCAGAAGTTCCAACAAAAAATCAAGAAGTTCCAACAACTAGAAGTTCCAAAAATCCAGAAGTTCCAAACAACCAGAAGTTCCAAAAATCAAGAAGTTCCAACAACCAGAAGTTCCAAAAATCCAGAAGTAATGGTTTTACCTGTGACTGTGTCGCCCGACGTGTACGAACACCTCGTTGTGACGACTCCCCTTCTGTTCCTACTTGTGCTTGAGCTTGTGATCCCTACAATGCATTAACCAAAAAATTAGGCAAATATATTTAATTATTTCACATTTTATATGATTTTGATGTGGGTAGGGGAGGGCAAATGACAGGATGTGAACGAGTAGGTGTATAAATTGGAATAAAATCTTTAAGTAGTAAACATTTTGTAAGATTTCCATCTGGAGAGGGGAGGCAAACCACACGAAATGAAATGTAGGTGTCAGCGTTTTGTTTCCCTTAAGTTCATACCAATTTCGTAAAAGATATTCTAAGTTTTGATTATGAGTTATGCTAAAACTTAGAATATCCTTTTAACTCATATCATTATGAGTTATGCTAAAACTTGCAATTAAAACACACATCTAATCAGTATGAGTTATATATGAATATTTTTTTGGAAGGGTTTAAAACTTAGAAAGAACATATATAATAATTTATATATGTGCTTTGCTGCTTGGCTGGGCTTGGCTGCCATCTTTCTTAGTCTTCCTTGTTTTTTGCTTCCACTTCTTCCAGTCTGGGTTCAAAGGTTGCTTGCAACTTTTATAATTATGTCCTAACCCTCCATAATTTCCACATTTGACCGTATATCCACTACGGCTAAGCTTGTACTGGTTAGTCAGCTCGTCTGCCTCTTTTCTCCTAGCTATCTTCAGTCTACCTAGAGCCCTTCTAACAATAGGTGGCATAATGGGATCGCATGGATCATCAGCTGACCATGTATTTGACCCTTCCACGCCAAAGACTCTAGGTGTATATCTTTCCATGTATTTTTCTATTGTGTAACATGCATCCAAGTAGTCCCTTAGCTTTTGCTTATGCATGTATATTGCAGCACAAGCATGAGGACATGGGATCCCATTCAATTTCCACCTCCCACAAATACATGATTGTTGATCTAATCTGACAATGCGACGTGCATCGTACATGTGGTCCACCTCGAACTCCAGTTCATCAGTGACTTATGCAATTCCTAGCATCACTCTTTGACCTCTACAACTTCTTTTGAATTTTTGGGCAAATGATATAATTCGTCGACCGGATATCATTCCTTTTCTGTTGGAAGCGTGCCATTATTTGTTGACGAATATCTTCAAGCATGGTGAGAATGGGCTTACTCTTTGACTCTTTGATCCAGGCATTGAAGTACTCAGCCAAATTATTTAACATGTCGCTTTTTGTGTGGCAGTTGAATGCATGCCTAGACCACAATTGCTTGGCCACACCACTAAGATAAGTGTGTGCACCTTTGTCCATTTCAATAATTTTTTGCATGTGGTGGTCGAATGCATATACGTTGGTTGCCCGTGCAACCCCCAAAATCTCATCCTTAAAGGCCTTACCTGTATAGCCTCTGGCTTTGCAATTCGCATGCAAGTGTCAAATACAAAAGCGATGCTCCGCATGTGGCAACACAACATCAACTGTGGTACCAATCCCCTACACACACATTGATTGGAATGAATTAATGTACGAACATTAACCTAAAAAAATGACACAAATAAAATGGCTACAAATAATAAAAAGAGAGTAAAAGAAAAAAAAAAATTGATACATTTAGCACATAAGCACACAATAAATTTAATAAACCATTACCTTTTGCCTGTCAATCATGATCATCCAACCGAGTCCGCCATCTGCCCCAATTAAGTCTTTCAACATCAACTGTATAAACCATTGCCATGACCCTCTTGTCTCGGCCTCTGCCATAGCATATGCAATGGGAAACATGTCATCATTTCTATCTAAGCCTATTGCATAAAGTAATTGCCCTCCATATTCCCCTTTTAGATGGCAAGCATCTAAGCAAAATATCGACCGACAACCAAACTTGAAACCCCTCTTACATGCCTCAAGGCAAATGTACATTCTTTGAAAGAATGCTCCATCTCTACAAACATAAGCACTACTACCAGGGTTCGTGCTTAATATTGCCGATGCATATCGCCTAGTGAGTCGGTATTGATTGGAATGGCTGCCAAAAATTTGATGCAATGCCTCATTCTTTGCTCTGTAGCAACGAGCAATCGAAACATCAATGTTGAGATCTCTCTTAACCCTCTGTTGCAAAGCATACGGGGTCCATGTGGGATCATCCTTGAAGTCGTTCTTATAAACACGGACAAGATACTCAACGTCACATCGGGTGTTTTCATATTGATTGCCACAAGTATGGGTCGGGTATAAGGTCTTAATCTGGAAACATGACCTTGTAGCATCAATGGATGCATGAATCCTCCACTTGCAATTCTTCTCTTTTCGCTCTTTACAAACGGCACTAACCCTATCCATGTCATTGTGCTTATAATAGTAATCAAACCCCTTCTGCACAGCAAAAGTCTTTAATGCCCTCCTGAACATATAGACATCTGTGAACTGATCCCCAAGGGCAAACTTGACTGGCATCTTCAAGTCGTGTTTCTCATTAAATTGCTTGTACTTATTTCTTTTTACCCCATCAGAGTCACTGTCTTCCAAACTTGCTAGACCATCACTATCATTGCCCTCATCAGCTTGACGGTCCCCAACTCTTGCTCCCTCCTCTTTCACATTATATTCAACACTATCCCACCAATGGGCCGTTCCCTCCCTCTCCTTCAGCACCTCATCAGAATCGTAAAAGAGGTCCTCATCTTCGCCATCAGTATATTCAAAGTCGCTCAGTATCTACTTCACAACCTCATCAATTCCCATAACATCTTTGTTCTTCTGAGGCCTACCACGTTTTTTCTGTCCTCTAATAGTTTCGGGCACAGAACCTACATTGTCATTCTCGTTGCCCTCAATAGATACAGGATGACCCTCAACAGGTTGACCATCTGGTTCAAAAAAAGACATTAAAAAAAAAAAAATCAAACAAACAAAACAAATTTATACAAACAATATA
The DNA here is from genome assembly GCA_006937295.1 of Carpinus fangiana. Classification (NCBI taxonomy): domain Eukaryota; kingdom Viridiplantae; phylum Streptophyta; class Magnoliopsida; order Fagales; family Betulaceae; genus Carpinus; species Carpinus fangiana. The sequence continues at coordinate 17,663,561 of CM017323.1, read as the reverse complement.
TTCACTAACCATCTTCAATTTGACATAGTAAAATATAATACATAGCACAAAGAAAAAAAAAAAAAAAGTGACGACAGGAGTACCTCCCCGGCTGGTGTTCAGACGCTCACTTGGAGGTCCCGCATTTCCTTCTCTTCTCGTTGTCCTTCGTTATGAGAAAATTACACCCCAAAAAAAAAAAAATCAAACAAACAAAACAAATTTATACCAACAATATATTCACTAACCATCTTCAATTTAAAATAGTATCACAAAAAAAAAAAGGTGACGGCAGGAGTACCTCCCCGGCTAGTACTCGGACGCTCATTTGGAGGTCCTGCATTTCCTTCTCTTCTTGGTGTCCTTTGTTCTGAGAAAATTACACACAAAAAAAAAAAAAAAAAATCAAACAAACGAAACAAATTTATAACAAAAATCAATTAACTAACCATCTTCAAAGTAAAATACAAAAATATAACACATAAAACGTACTTCCCGGCCGGTGGTCGGATGCTCAAGCGTACTTCTCCATTTTCTTTCTCTTCTTCTTGCTCTTCGTTCTGAAAAATTACACAAAGATAAAAAAACATCAAACAATCCTAAAACAAATTTATAACAATCAGTTAACTAACCATCTTCATTTTCAAATAAAAAAAATATAATACGTAAAACGATAAAAAGGTGACGGCAGGTGTACCTTCCTTGCCAGTGGTCGGATACCGACACGTGGTCGGATGGTCACTTTCAATCTCGCTTGTGATAATGATACATTCAGGTGTATCGCCCCGGCTGGTAGTCCGATGCTCACATTCATGCATGCTTCTGGTGGAGGTCCTTCTCTTTGAAGGAGTCCTAGGAACGGATGTCTCTCCTCCTGTTTTAAATATATCAAAAATAAAAACAATCAATTAAAAATAAAAAAAGGAGCTGAAAACATCAATTCACTAACAATTTTCATTTTAAAATAATCAAATATAATACATAAAACGATAATAATATAATCATTTTTACCTCCTCGGCTGGTGGTTGGATGCTCACGTTCATGCATGCTTGCGGTGGAGGTCCTTCTCTTTGAAGGAGTCCTAGGAACAGATGTCTTTCTTCCTGCTTTAAATATATATATATATAAAAACCTGAAAAAATCAATTCACTAACAATTTTCAATTTAAAATAATCAAATATAATACATGAAACGATAATAATATAATCATTTGTACCTCATCGGCTGGTGGTTAAATGCTCACTTGGTTACTCATAGTGAGGCATGCTAGCGGTGGAAGTCGTTTTCTTTGAAGGCGTAAGCTTGCGGGCAGCCTTAGTTTTAACCCGTACATGCGGACTTTTACTCGGTGTTGCTTGATAATTTTTTATTTGTTCATTTGTGTTACCTCCATCCCCGTCTTCACGGCCAGCCATTTGTACTTCATCCACCCCTATCCACGTGTTCATGGCCAGCCGTATGTACTTCATCCACTCCACCATCCCCATGTTCATGACCAGCCGTATGTACTTCATCCCCCCCACCACCCCCTTCGCCAACTTGCGTTTAACAAGATTCAAGCAAAAAAGTCTCATTTATCATAACAACATGGTCCACCATATGTTCAACATATACATGAACAACTTCAGATTTATACATGTTAATAACGTTTAAAAAATCTACAATATATGCATAAGTGTTCAAAGGTATCACATGTTCATGTCGGCACCGACATTATACCAGCATTTAAAATCGTTCACGTATCCGAAATCCCTCACCAATTCTTTCAGTTCCCACATACTGAAAAAGCCAATATCATATCCTGGTACGTCATGGACGTCACCATCTACATAGCTAAAAGGCGCATGGCGAACTATCCCACCATGGTGGACCTTTAGATCGACTAACATACCTGTGAACATATGAACGCATGTAAGAAAAAAGGTGAATTATAGATTTAATGTTAAAGGCCTATCTGACTACTCAATAAGGACTCAACAAACACCATAATCATCAACTGCATCGCGATTAAAAAAACCCTAAAAAGAAATAAGATAGTAATAAAAAAATTATCAGATAGTAAACCTAAACAATAATAATAATAATAAACAGACCATATTAAAATCACTTTAGTAGGTAAGGGCAAATTCTTAAACACAAACATAGATGAAGTCACTTTGGTTGCCCGTGTATAAGGAAGTCAATTTATGAGATAATGGTTAGTGATAGTAATACCAACACAATTGTCAAAGGAGACCTAAGGACTTGTCAAAGCAAAATACACGAAACCCCAATATGGGACCACAAACCAAAGCCAACAAATATATTATCTTCTCCTAGCCACGACAAAAAAGAAAACAAACCTCTCTCTCTCTCTCTCTCTCTCTCTCTCTATATATATATATATTACTAAAACCCCAAAAGAATATGCTGCCAAAACCAATGTAACCCTACGGGACCACTAAAAGTCTAAAACTGTGCATTACACTTCAGAAATTTCTGAATCTTTCATCACCACTGTCGGTTCCTTGTAATTAGCGGACAAAAAGTTCACAACACACCCCCAATGGACCATTAAAAAACAGCATAACAAACAAATTTCATCAGTATTCGGGACCACAACTGTCATTTTCCAGGGCCACCACAAAGCCCACTACCAATTCCTTTTAACTACGGTCTATCATGCAATAAAGTCTATAAATTCAAAGAAGGATAAAAGGCAACACAGCGTGTGGGGGGGGGGGTTTCCCACAACTTCAGAGACAACCAACACCCAACCAAAACTACAATATAAACCTTTTATAGATTTCAAACAACAAAACCCATAAAGAAATTTCGGAGATACCTGCTTGGATTCGAAGAAACCCAAAAAAAAAAGAAGGGAAAAATGGAGCCCTAATCGCCGGAATGCGTACTGCCGGTGGATCGTGTGAACCGCAGTCGCGGGTGGATCGTCGGTACAATCTGTGTTGGCGATGGGTACGCCGGTGGTGCGCTGAAGTCTGGGTCGGTGCGACGGTGGATGGGTGTCGAGGGAGATGGTGTCGGGGGAGATGGGTTTGGGGGGTGACCTCGCACGAGTGGGCTGGGGGGGCCTTAAGAAAAACCCCCAACGGGAGAGCTAGTCTGACGTGGCATATCCCAAAACGGTGTGTTTTATGGTAGTTAACGACTGTTAGGAAATAAGTGACGGCAAGGATTTTATTGTAGTTTTCAATGACTGATGGAGTAAATTTTCGAAAAAAAAAACCTAGGTATTTTAAAATTATGAAGGGTTGACCCAATGAGTTATTGTATATTTACCCAAATTTTTAAATACTTCAGTTTTTTTTTTTTTTTTTTTAATACAAATTACTCTTTGAATACGTCGAAACTACAATAAAATCTACGCCGTTCAATTTTGTTAACTGCCATTACCTTAAGTAAAACGCACTGTTTTTGTAAGGTCCACTTCAGATTTTTTGAACTGCCCACTTGTCAATAGCTGACACGCTAGACCAAAACGCACCGTTTTGGAGCCAACCAAAACGGTGTGTTTCATAAGCAACATATGGTTTGATTATATTCGAAACTTAAGGGCCCTAACAAAATATACCAGTGCCCTTTCCTACTTGACGCCGCGACATTACCCGATTCTCCTCCCACCGGCGCACCGACACCAACAATCCACCCACCCACCCACCAATGCAACTCGAAAAACCCCATCCACCGGCGCACCGACAATCTACCCACGCAGCTCGAAAAATCCCATCCACCGGCGCACCGACAATCTACCCACGCAGCTCGAAAACCCACCCACCCCAATTCGTCGACGAAGCACCAAAGAGGCGAGAGTGACGAAGCTCCTCCCACCGACAACCCACCCACCCACCCACCCACCGGCGGTCTCCGTCACAGATTTTTTTCGGCCTAACCCACGGGCACAGGTAAGAAACCTGAGATTGGGGGCTAGGGTTCTGTTTTGATTTTTTTTTTTAGGTTTTTTTTTTTGAATTTTTGAATTTTTTGTGTGGGTTTTGTTGATTGAAAGGAATGGAAGCATTTTTTTTTTTTATGCCTAACATTTTTTTTTTTGTAGTTTTATGTGGTAATCAGCAATTTTATTAAAGCTCAAAGAGCTTTTCTACTTTTACGAAACCCCCATCCCAAAATTGATGTTGATTATGTGTTGGATTTATACACACTTTATTCATACCTGTTGTGTTGGAATATTCAACCAAAAGTTATGGACTTGGTAGGGATTGGCAGTGAGTTGTTGATTGTAGTGGTTTAGTAGTCTATGTATGTCGATTGTGGCTCTGGAATGAGAAAAAAGTCTGATGTAGTGCTTTATTAAAGTATGCTACTCGGACCGTGTGTTTTGTATTGTTTTGCCAAATTTGTCTTGTTTTGCCAATTGGTTGTTGATAGTAGGGGAGGGTTGGGGGTAATTATAGTTTCAGGTGATGGTAGTTTGGTAATTACCAATACATGAAAATTGTCCACTATTGCCAATTGGTTTCAATGCACATTCTCATATACGTGCAAACTTGCATGTTACATGCAATTTTGTTATATTTAGACCTTTAGGTGTAGTAGTTCATGATTTGTAAATATCATGCTTTTTTTTTTTCTTTTTTTTTGGTTCTATTTGCACCTCTTAATTGAATTATTACCTAGGTAGGCCATATTCTATTGTGTAGTATTTATTTATTTGGTAATATTTTGTTGTTGTTTTATACTTACAGATAAATGGCTTGTATCAATATAACAATCCATCATGGAGGGATAGTGCACCATAACCCATTTACATATGTTGTTGGTGACCTACATCAAGTCAACGGGTATGATATTGACTACCTAAGCCTATGGAAAATTAAAGAGCTTGTTTGTGATTTAGGGTATGTGAACGACATTAGATGCTAGTACAACATGAGCAAGTTCACCTATATGTTGAGCATATGGTGGACTATGCTGTAATAGTTGACGACTATTTCATTCTTGAAGCTCGTAAAGATGGACAACATGTAGACGGAGATGGAGATAAAGATGGAGATGGAGATGGAGAAGGAGAGAGGGGTGGTAGCGTGGATGAATTACCAAGGCTGCCTGTGAAGACGATACTTGTGAAGGACATGATGTAGACGGTGAAATTTCTATGTCAAGAAATCGTGGATGGCCAAGGGTCAAAGCTAGGGTTGGCCGTATTGTTACACCCTCAAAGAAAATGACATCCACTGAATCTACATTTGAAAGTGGGCAACCAAGCAAACAACCGACCAACACTCGAGGAGGTACATATGGTAATATTATTTGATTTATATTGATGCATAGTTTATTCTTTTCAATTGATTGTATGTTAATTCATGCAATGTTTTTCCTTTTTCTTTTGTTTTTATTAGAAAGAAGAAGGAAGGCGACTGCTTTAAGAACTCTAACCAAGCAAAGGACATCCAATGAATGTGCGTCTCTAAGAGGGCAACCAAGCACCCAACCGACCAGCAGTTGAGGAGGTACACAGGATAATATTATTTGATATTTTAGTGATGGTTAAATTATTCTTTTATGTTTGTATTACTTATGTTAATGAATGAATATGTTTTTTTTTTTTTTTTGCATTCTATTTTAATATATTTTTAGCAAAAGGAAGGAAGGCAACTGGTTTTAGTACTCCAACCAAGAGAAGGACCTCCACAAAATCTGCATCTCCAAGCGGGCAACCAAGTATGCAACTGAGCACAAGTCGAGGAGGTACATCCCGGTTTACTGTGAAGTTTAGTTTATTTCTTTTAATTTGATATTTTATTCCCTAACAATAGTTTTAATTTTTTCCATTTTTCAGGCAAAGGAAAGAACATTAGTGTCGGTGTGGAGGGGCTTGGGAGTGTGGGAGTAGATGCCAATGTTAGTGCAAATGTGAATGTCATTCCCACAAGCGATAAGCAAAAAGGGAAATGTGGTAGGCCAAGAAAGACCACAGTGGATGTTGATATTGATCAACTAGTCAAGGAATTGTTGAGTGACATTGAATGATTTGAATCTGAGGATGACGACCTATTCTACGATGATGATGAGGTCACCAGAGAAAAGGATGGAACGGCTCACTGGTGGGACCAAGTTGACTTAGGGATAAATGATACGAGAGCCAATTTGGGGATAAGGAAGCCGACGATTCAAGTGATGGTATTGGAAGTTTACAAGGAAGTGATTCGGACGATGTTGGGAGGAAGAAACGGTATAGGCAATTCAATGAGAAGTTTGACTTGAAAATTCCCATAACGTTTACACTTGAGGATGAGTTTGCGGATATGTATGTCTTCAAGCGGGCATTGAAGACTCAAGCTGTCTAACAGAGGTACGATTACCAATTCATACACAATGACAGGAGTAGGGTTAGTGCAATTTGTAAACAAGAAAATTGCCACTGGAGGATTCATGCTTCTACAGATGCTACTCGGACTTGTACTTAAATTAAAACCTACTACCCTACTCATTCATGTGGTAATCAATTCGAAAATACAAGATGTGATGTATAGTATCTTGTACGTACGTACAAGGACTTCAAAGATGATCTGACGTGAATACCATATGCATTGAAAGAAAGAGTTAAGAGAGACCTCAACATAAAAATGCTAATTCAACGTTGCTATAGAGTGAAGAGGGAGGCATTGCGTCAAGTATTTGGTAGCCATTCTGACCAATATCGCCTCACAAGGAGATATGCAAATGCAATACGTAGCGCCAACCCTGACAGTAGTGCTTTTATACAGAGAGATGGAGCATTCTTTCAGAGGATGTATATCTCACTTGATGCGTGCAAGAAGGGGTTCAACAATGGTTGTCGACCCGTAATTTGCTTAGATGCTTGCTATCTTAAGGGGGACTATGGGGGACAATTATTGTGTGCCATAGGCACGAATGGCAACGATGACATATTCCCCATTGCATATACTGTAGCTGAGGGGGAGACAAGAGATTTGTGGCAGTGGTTCATTTCCATTTTATTAGAGGACTTATGCGGGCCATCCGGCAGACTTTGTTGGGTTATCATGTCGGACAGGCAGAAGGTATGTGTTATGGTATTTGTTTATTAACATATATTTGTTTATTTTCTTATGTATGTGTCTAGGGGCTTGGAACTGAGGTTGATATTGTGTTGCCAAATGTTGAGCACGGGTTTTGTGTTCGGCACCTACATGCCAATTTGAAATTGAGAGGATACATGGGGAAGACATTTAAGGATGAGTTGTGGGGAGCTGCATAAGCAACACATATTCATGCATTTAACCACCACATGCAGCAGATCCTGGCAATGGACAAAGGTGCACATACATACCTATGTGATGTACCTAAGGCATCATGGTCCAGACATGCTTTCAGTTGCCACATGAAATGCGACATGTTGTTGAATAATTTGGCCGAAAGCTTCAATGCCTAGATTAAAGACGCTAGGAGTAAGCCCATACTTATCATGGATGAAGATATTCGTCGGTTGTTAATGGCACGCTTCCAACAGAAAAGAAAGGGAATCCGGTTGACCCATTACATACTATGCCCGAAGACCTTGAAGAAGTTGGAGAAGGCAAAAAATGATGCAATAAATTGCATCAATCGGTGGCAGAATGAGCTAGAATTTGAGGTTGACCACATGTATGACGAACGTCATTTGGTTCGGTTAGATGAGAAGACATGCACATGTAGGAGGTGACAGTTGAGTGTGATCCCTTGCTCACATGTTTGTGCTGCGATTTACATGAACAAGCAAAAATCGGAGGAATATGTGGATGAATATTTAAAGATGGAACAATACATGCTGGGCTACGTAGGTCGAGTTTATGGCATGGAAGGTCTACAAACTTGGCTAGCTGATGATGAATGCGATGTAATCCTGCAGCCTAACAACAAAAGGGCTCCTGGGAGACCAAAAGTGAGTCGAAGAAAAGCTGCAAATGAGCCACCAAACCCATACAAGCTAACCTATAGTGGATACGCTGTGAAATATGCAAACTGTGGGGGGTTTTGGGCCATAATTACAAAGGTTGTCATTTACCGTTAAACCTGGACCAAAAGAGATGAAAACCAAAGACAACCAAGAAGAAAAATGATGCTACTAAAACACAGGTAAAACTAAGATCTTTTTCAAGATTACCTTCAATATTTTCGCATGGACTTTTAATTTGTTTGTGTTTTCTTTCGATAAATATGAATAAATGTTTGTGGTTATAGACTTGGTTGTGAAAGTAGTTACTATCTTATTGTAGAATATACATTTACGAAGGTCATAGAATGATACATGGTCTAAACATAATAACTAGCTATACTCGTTAAACCTTATACATGAGCTTTTACAATTCATTGGATAATATTTTTCCTTATACTCCATGTTAGAGGACTGATTTATGGGCTTCCATGAAGCCACTGGTATAGATTATGAACTGAATAAATTAAGGGTCTTACAATGGAGTGTAAGGAAAAATTAGGAGTCTCACATGGAAGAGATGGTATAGGAATTAGGATTTTGGAGTATGTTTCTTGTGTAGTTTGGTACATACCATGTCTTGAAGAATACATAATTAAACTAACATATAAACAAATTTATTAAGAATCCATTTTAACACATCATTGATTATGTGTTGGATTTATATACACTTTATTCATGCTTGCTGTGTTGCACTTTAGGGATCCCATGTTCAACCAAATGTGGATGTAGAAGCGGGGTTGTCACAGCCTCGTAGTCGTACACGTATGGCAACTGAGTTGCAGGTAAAACCAGTAATTTTGTTTGTTTTTTTTAATTTTTTATTTTGATAAAATTATGTATTAGTAACTAATTAATATGTTATGAACAATAGGTGGATGCTCATGCGGGGTCGTCACATTCTAGGGTTCATACACGTAGGACAACGCAGTCGTAGGTAAAACAAACACTTTTCAAGGATTTTTTTTTTTTTTTAATTTTTTTTTTAATTTTTTCGTAAAACTGCTCAATATGTTGTGTATTAGTAACTAATTAATATGTCATGGACAATAGACGGATGCAGAGATGAGATTGTCACAGCCTCGGGTTCGTACCCGTAGGGCAACTCAGCCGCAGGTAAAACCGAATTTTTTTTCTTCTATTTTTCTTCTTTTTAATAAAACTGTGCAATATATTGTGTATTAGTAACTAATTAATATGTTATGAACAACAGGCGGATGCAGAGACGGGGCCGTCACAGCATCGGGTTCGTACACGTAGGTGGACTTAGGATTAAACAATGATGTCATTAGCAACTACTTTTGTTCTTTTATTTATTTGCTTTATTTAGTGGATGAATGCAACTATGCCACAATTTATAACAATGAGGACGTTTTTGCTACAATCTGCATAAAATTGATGTTTTATGCTGAGTATGTATGAAATCCACTTAATTTTAAGTATAGTGTGTTATGTAATTAAGACAGTTAAAATTTGTATGCCACAATAATGCCATATAATGTCCCCAAGAGGTAGATCAATCGGCTAGAACCACACTTCATGAAGCGGAGGTCACTAGTTCGAATCTCCCCTCTTGTTGTGGACATGTCAAAAAAAAAAAAAAAATGCCATATAATTGGCAATCTTTTGACAAATATTTAATAGCAATATTATTTCATGCTTTCAATTATTTTCATCTTATAGTCGAGTCTTGTGGATTAATGTTGTATAATTAGTTAATTCATGTTACCAAAATGTAAACATAAACAATAACACACATTTAATTATATAAGTTTGGTTTGGTGATATAATAAATTTTGCTTGCCTAATTCAGTGATAACAACATGCAATTGAAAGTTATACATCAATGCCCCAAATACAATATTTCCATGCCTCGGTGACCCATCAACCGATGACAAATGAACAATAAACATATCACCAACAAAGTACCAATATATATGTTTGGATCTTCAGTCTGAATTTAAGTGCTGATACTTCACCCTTAAGAGAATTAACTTGTTTATACAACCCAGGTAGGACCTCCCGTCCGTGAGCACATGTTTCGTCGTCATACTATTGAAAAAAACGACATTGTCCATATTTCTGTCATTACACCTGAAATTGACAATTAATACAAAATTACAAACAACTGTGAAGTAACAACCATTTCTCAACACCAAATAAGCCAAATTAAAATACATTTTTATGGTCATACATAGCACACCCATAGAATTGCCTCCCAAGATTTTTTGTAGTCGTGGACATCATAATTTTGGTTGTAAGGCCGCACTTACACTGCACAGGTTTCGTATCCTTTTTGAACGACGATATTACAGATGCCGACGACATTGACTGCTCATTATACAATGAACCCCAAATCAGTAGTAGTAATCCGCCAAAAGTGTTAAGTGTTTCACAAAATAAAATAAAATTTACAAACCTTTGTTAGCCTCACACTGTGGGATTCAGCTTCATTGTATCATTCCCCAATAATTTTCTTATTCTTGTTCATCTGTAGTTATTTATTTTTATTTTTTTCCTTTTAAAGAAGAAATATGTCCATTAGCCCTAATAAAAAATGCAGTTAGGAAAATCCAACATAACTATTCAATGTCTACAATTACCTGATCATTCACATTCACATAGTAGATTCAAATAGAAAACCACACAGTTTTCGGTTTTTTTTTTTTGCATGGACCACTAAACCACTACAATCAACAACCCATTGTCAATCCCTACCAAGTCCATAACTTTCGGTTGAATATTCCAACACAACAGACATAAATAAAGTGTATATAAATCCAACACATAATCAACATCAATTTTGGGATGGGGATTTCGTAAAACTACATAAAACTACAAAAAAAAATGTTAGGCATAAAAAAAAATGCTTCCATTCCTTTCAATCAACAAAACCCACACAAAAAATTCAAAAAAAAAACAAAAACCCTAAATAAAATAAAATAAAATAAAATAAAAACGGAACCTTAGCCCCTAATCTTAGGTTTCTTACCTGTGCCGGTGGGTTAGGCCGGAAAAATCTGTGACGAAGACCACCAGTGGGTGGGTGGGTTGTCAGTGGGAGGAGCTTCGTCACTCTCGCCTCTTTTGTGCTTCGCCAACGAATCGGGGTGGGTGGATTTTTGAGCTGCGTGGGTGGGTAGGTTGTTCTGTGCGCCGGTGGATGGGGGGTTTTCGAGCTGCACCGGTGGGTGGGTGGGTGGGTTGTTGGTGCCGGTGCGTCGGTGGGGGGAGAACTGGGCAATGTCGCGGCGTTGAGTAGGAAGGGGCACTGGTATATTCTGTTAGGTCCCTTAAGTTTCAAATATAATCAAACCATATGTTGCTTATGAAACGCACCATTTTGGTTGGCTCCAAAACGGTGCATTTTGGTCTAGTGTGTCCGTTGTTGATAAGTGGGCAGTCCAAAAACTCTGACGTGGACCTTACAAAAAACAGTGCGTTTTACTTAAGGTAATGACAGTTAACAAAATTGGACGACGTGGATTTTATTGTAGTTTCGACGTATCCAAGGAGTAATTTGTCAAAAAAAAAAAAAACTTAAGGATTTAAAAATTTTGGACTGCCGATCCAAGCCATTCTGAAATAAATTCCCAATATTTTTTTGTGCATATGATCATGCATACGGGCCTTCTAAAGATAAAGATAATAAAGGAAATATTGTGATTTCAATTTAATTTTTGAATAGGTTTCTTTATCAAATTTTTTTTAATTAATTAATTATTTGACACCTCAAACTAATCAATTAATACNGAGCATTGGCTAGTATGTAAAACACACAATAAGAGTGAACAATCATACATAGTTCTTGAAGAACTAGTTTCACATATTGCAATCTCTTTCTATTATTTTGTTATTTTCTTTGATTTTACAACATTTTATCATTTTTCAAAAACTCAATTTTATCTTTGCCAAATATTAAGGACAATGGAATATTTTTTCCATGCGAAACTTCAATCAATTAGATTAATTAGGGCTTGTAAATTTATTTATTTTTTTAAAAAAAATCAATGGCTATTATTTATTGTTACATCATTATAGTTGTATGTCAGTTATATGAGAGTCTTCTAAATATCATTTTACATTATCAATTAGGTTGTAATTGAGTGGAATCAAATTGAGTTTGGCATTTTTCATATTCAACTCGAGAGCTTCATATAGGTACTCAAACTCGACTTGAACATGAGCTTAGCTTTGTTTGAACCTGGCAAAAAAATTGTTATCAGACTCTATTGAGCATTAATTAATGATTTGGCACATCAAACTAATCAATTAATACCATTTTTTATACATCGATGCGACCCTCTAGGACATTAATTGATTAGTCTAATATAATGTTGAGATAATAATTTTTATCATTTATCAAAAACTAAATCTTATATTTCCCAAACATTAAAGACAATAGAATATTTTTCCAAACGAGACTTTAATCAATGGGTTCTCAATAAGGCCGTAATCAAGTCAAGTCAAATTGAGTTTGACATTTTTATATTCGACTTGAGAACTTCATATAGGCGCTCAAACTTAACTTGAACTTGAGCTGATCTGAGCGGAGCTTTGTTTAAACTTGGCAAGAAAAAAATGTTATCAAATTCTATTGAGTTGAAGTTTGATCGACTCTTTTATACTTTCAAATTGCAAAATAATAATAATAATAATAAATCAAAAAAATAAAATTATATTATTTAAAATTGTTGTAGAATTATTTTACATAAGTAGGACCTCAAATGAAGATTTTAAATACAACATTCTACATAATTGAGTGCAATGATAAATACTTACACAACAGTTCATACTTTCCCAATATTTCATGTTCACAAAATTGAGCTCACATTGTTACAAAATGATTTTGTTCAATAGGAAGCATACACGCTTTGTAAAGCTCTCATATTTAATTAATAAGAATAATTAACTTAGAAAGTTCCTAATAGTTCTTCCCAATTAATTAAATTTTAGCTAAGAACAACTAAAAACCACGTTGTAAGACTATAAATCTATTTGGGTAAATAAAATAGCGAAAAAAGTGAAAAACAATAATATGAGCTACAATTAATAGTTGTCTGTCCTGTAGAGATTACCCTTTAAGGCTGCGCTGGCCACGAACAATTATTGGATTCAAGGCCCATATAATACACACTTTTAACCATAAAGCTAACATGTATAGTAAGTCCATGATCATTATACCGCACGTACCAGTGTACCATGTTATACGATGCAAATTATCTTATTTGTATTTTACATGCATGTTCTTTTTACAAGTCTTACTTTATTAACATATTCAGAACAACGTTTTCTCAAAATGCTAGAGTTCATGTGCAACAAGTATAAACTGTAGGAGTTATAAATATGTATATTTTCTTGGTACATAAAATAGACGTGCAATGCATGGAAAATAACATCGAGCATTATGTGAGTTAAAACTCATCTGGGTTGAATAATGTCTCAAAGAATTCTGAACGATTCAAGTTCTCTAAATATATGAAAAACCTTCTATTAGTCATATTTCTACTAAAACAACTATAAAATAAGGAAAACAGGAGTTATGTAATGGTTTGGTGAAAATAAAGTTCCCTGTCACACTCTGGACCGTACGTCCGAGCTTAGGGCCGTACATTTGTTGTAACACTTCGGACCGTATGTCCAATCTCGAGACCGTACGTCTGCTCCGAGGTTTTCAAGGAGAACCTTATTTTCTCCACTCGTCCTCTTAACCTCCAAGCCAACTCTTAAACCTACCAAAGGGCTTTTTAAGGCTTTCTAAGTCGAAATAAAACCTCCATGCAACATAACAATGCTAAGTTAACAAAATGCTAACCTAAACGAGATTTAAAGCATAACTAAGTTAACAACTACAACTATAGTACAAGACAAAAATCGAGCAGCATAACAACGTATTTAAAAGTTAGGTAACCGAACATTACTTCATTGAAGCAAAACCTTAAGAGTTCCTCCTCTGGCAGCACCAAAACACACAAAGCACTCACAAAACACTCACAAGATAGTCTACTAGCAACCTAGGGTCGAAGAGGGGCGTGAGAAATCTAAAGAGGGGTGTGGGTATTTATAGCTAAGGGGCTCTACCAATTCCTCAGAAAAGTAGTGGACATCCGACACTTTTGCACAGCGGTCCAAAGGGTGTCTCGTACCTTCAGGTATTAAGTGGAGGGTATTTCAAAAAGTAGCGTACGTCCGTGTGATCTTGCGTACATCCATGTGATCTTGCGTACATTCGTGCACTTTTTGCAGAGTGTACGTCTGGTGGTCCACCCACGTACGTCTGCACTACAAACAACAGTGTATGTCTGGCATTTCCCCATACCTTCGCCAAAAAAGACAGGAGCGTACATCCGCTAGACCTAGCGTATATCCGTCCCAAAAGACCAAATTGCCCTTCAAGTGTCCTTAGTGACCCAAAGCCCAAATTAACCCACCATTAACCAAGCTACTTAAACCTAGTTAATTATTTGGATCACTACAAAATGACTAGTTTTGTTGTTGTGTTTTTCTCAGTATTAAAACATGGTATGGTACCTAAGATCAAAAGACTCACTATTGATAGTATCAACTAGAGCAAAATTGAGATAGACGAGAAAAGCCACAAGGAACTCAATAGGAAATGCCACAAGGCTCACAAAGAAGGACCTTGTAAGGGAGACAAAGAAATCATTTTGGGGGAACAAAGAAGACATTTTGAGGGCAAAACTTGATATAAATAGAATTTTATAGAAAATTTTGCAACTTTGGGGGGACGACTGTCCCCCCTAGCCAACATATGTAGGTTCGCGTTTCTTGGTGTAGAGTAAATAAATACACATTTAAAAAAAACACATATTCATGTAGTTTAAGATCATATTAGTCTTACGGGCTTAAATAAGTGATTGTAAAATATTTTCCACGTGTTTGGGCGGAGTGTTACACTTTCACCTCACTAGGGGTGGGTATCGGTCATATCGGTCCGGTTAATAGGGTTACCGATTAACCGACCGATAGCTTATCGGTTAACCGATTTTTAACCGTTAATCGACCGATAAGCTGTTTAACCGAAAATTATCGGTCATATCGGTTAATGGTTAAACCGGTCGGTTAAACCGGTTTTCGTGGGCTTTTTCGCTTTTGGGCTTTTTTTTTTTTTTTTTTTTTAGGTTTAAGCTGAAACTGATTTTTATTTGGGCTTTTTTTGATTTCCATATTGTTTGATTTCAAAGTCATTATATAGGTCCATTTCAAAGTAATGAGGCCCATTACATAGTCTGATAGTCATCCCAAATGCAGGGGAAATCTTCATTAGTTTTTTGTTCTCCTTTTCGAATGAAAGACATTTGTTAAATCCTTACATGATTCCTCCTCTACAATAAACTACAACATTGATTTTTTTTTTTATGCAAAATTTAGTCCAACAAAAACTAATCATCATCTAAAACACTCCAATAATCCCCATATTACTGCACCGAAAAGCCATCAGTTCAATCAAGTTATCAAAGAAACACAAGAAAGTAAAAGACGATATCAAAGGAGACACATTTGGCCAAAACCAAACATAACACAAGAAACCCATTTCACCGAAAATCAGAAGCTCAAATGGGTCAGGGTGAAAATTGGCCTAAAGCACAAAAGATTGGAAAAAAAAAAACGAAGAAAACCTCAAAAATTTGGGACTTAGACCCTTTAGTGAGAAGCAGTAGAGGAAGTAGATGGAGCATAGTGGTGTTGGTGAGAAGAAGAGGGGGCGTAGACCTTGTTGTAGACCTGCTCGCCTATGAGGTAGATGCCGAAGGCAATGAGAGCGATGCCGAGGCTATAGCAGCAATAGAGGCTCAACTTAAGTTCTCAACGAATCAATGGCTGCCAAGGAGGTGACGAATCTGCTGGAGAAAAGTAGCCCTAGATTGTGAGCTGGGGATGTAGGATGCTAAAGCAAAATGAATCGAGAAATGACGTCGGTGAGGTGACGAACCTTGAAAGACTATGTGACACAGAAGCTCTCAGAGAGTCAGAGGAATGGGACCTGGGAGGCTGGGAGGCGATGGGCTGCTGAGGGTCTGGGAGGCGACGGGCTGCTGAGGGTGCGGCCGTGCGGGTTGGTAGGGTTGCAAACTTTTGAGTGACTGCGTGAGGGATTTTGAATTTTTGGGTTAGGGTTAGGAACTTAGGAGAAAGAGGGACTTATATAGTGAAACCAAAACGACGTCGTTTTGGTTTCAGCAGATTTATTAAATAAGTTATATTATGAACTTATATATAAAAATTAAAAATACTTATCGGTCATATCGGTTAACCGATAAGAAAATTTTAACTGACCGATAAGGTTATCGGTATAAATTTTTTAATCGATTACCGGTCGGTTAATTATCGGTAACGGTTATATCTGTTCGGTTAATGTTGGTAATCGGTCGGTTAATCGGTAACGGTTAATTTGCCCACCCCTACACCTCACATCCTTCCTCCTTCTAACCCATCACTTTGTTATACTAAAATAAAATAAAATAAATATCCTCATTTTTTTTTCCTGCTTTTATGATCACTTTCTTACAATATATCTCCCTTAACTCTTTGTTATTTCGCTTTTTGGCAAATTCCGTTAGGGGTGCTCAAACGGTTATAACCGGTGGTTATTAGCAATAACCGCAACTGCAACCGCAACCGCCTTGGGCGGTTATTGATTTTTAATAACCGCAACCGCAACTGCTTAGGTGGTTAGCGGTTATTCAATCTAATAACCGGCAGTTTTATAATTGCTTTTTTTATATGGGCTTTTGAATTTTTTTAAGTGTTTTGGGCCTTTAATGACCTATTTTTTGGGCTTATTTTAAAGGTTAAAGGCCAAAATGTTCCAAAAAAGATAGATAAAAAAACATGCTTTGAATAAGGCTTAGCCCAAACATCACATACCACCTTATATATTTCATATACATATTCATAAATAGCCCAAATCCATTAACCCAAATACAAATGAAAAAAAATTAATATACATATTCTATTAATATAAAATATTTAATATATATTAATATTATTTTATATAAATGAAGGCGGTTAACAGTTATAACCGTCTTGTTTTACCCCCTAAAATCGCTAACCACAACTGTCCTAGGCGGTTAGCAGTTTTTAATAATTACCCACTAAAGCAGTTAGCGGTTATAAACGGTTAGCAGTTTGCGGGACGATTATAATCGCCCTGTTTGAGCAGCCCTAAATCCCATGGCTGAAGGACACTATCTAACTGTTGCACTTTCACCCTCAAATCCTCACCCATATCCCAATATGACCTCTGCCTTACTTTAGATGCGAGTTCAAGCGTTGGCTTTCTTCAACCCTTACTTCTCTGAGTGCCACCCACCACAACCATTGTACATCTTTAATCGGTAGGGTCTTTTGTAGAAGACCCCATCACACTTCTTATTTGCCCCCCTCTCGATGTGACCCAAACAAGCCCTCCCTTCATACCTTTCGATTTCATCACCCACCACGACCCTTCTTTGCCATTTTTTTTTAAAGTTGTTTAAATTTAAAATTTAGTTTTTTAACTTGCAATTTTTTATTTTAAAAAGAATCGAGTCGAGCCAATTGAGTATCCGTCGGAGGGTTGAACTAAGTGCCCTAACCGAGTTCGAGTTCAAACTCAAAATCTAGCCAACCGAGTTTAAACATGTGTGTTTTGAGCCGTATCGAGTTTGACAATGAGCACCTGGTTCAACTAAGCTCGATTACAACCCTATTTTGGTTCGAAACGAGCCTCGAACATGTGTGTCTTTAGTCATACAAATCTAATACTCTCTATATAACAATTTTGCCATTGTTGTCATGTATGCCCTTACCTAACTTGTACCGTAAAAGAGGGAGGGGGGTAATTATGTATTTTCGACAATTGAAAGGAAGAGTGAGGAGGAGGTGCCCATATCATAAAGCAATAAATGAAAGGTGCCAAAGCAAAAGCAAAGAGCCAAAGAAGAAGGAAAAAAAAGAACAAAGGAGAGGGTGGGCATTTGGCATGGAAGGGGGGTGCGTAATGATTGTAGTGGGGAGGGTTAGCTTGCGTGAGTGGGACCCATTCTCTCCCATTGAATCAGACACCCCTCTCTCTCTCGCTCTCTCTATCTGCCCTTTTGTGGTGACAACACTCAGTTCCTCCGTCCTCATGAGGTCACTCAGTCCTCTGTTTTTTTACTTCTTTTTCTTATAATTTTCTTTTAAGCTTCGTTAAAAAATAAAGAATAAAAAATTTAAAGAGAGGGATATATTTTTGTTTTTTTATTCTTGTTTCTAAAATAAATAAAAATTCTCAAAGGCCATTGGAGGTAGAGGGTTTCTCTATGCCCCTCATCTCTCTCTCTCTCTCCCTCCCTCCATCTCTCAATTGATCAGGTTTGCTGTCTATTCATTTTCCATTACTCTCTTTCTCTCTCCCCCCTTAAAGCCTTACTATTTATGCGTTGATTTTTTTTTTTTTTTTTTTGGCCTTTTTTGGCCTTCTCTCTTTCCTTAATTTTCTCGCCTTTCAAACAGACTGTATTTAGTCACGAATCACTTGAAGAATTTCTGGTTTCTTGGTTAACCAAAATGGTTTTTGGTGGTTTAGAGGTGGTCCTGGATCTCTGAATATATTGCTGGAATTTATGTGAAATTATTGGAGGAGGGGTTCTAGGTTTCTCTACGGATGGAGCTTTTTTGTCTGATGTCTATGCCTTCTCTGTTTCTGTCCATTGCTGTTTATGGTTATGCCTCGTAGATTCGCACTTCTTTCGTGGGTTTGCTTGTTTTGATCGATTTCAAGCTTATTTACCATTGATTTGGATTCTATTGGAGACCAGGGATATGCTTACAACTTTTTAGTAATTTTGTGGCAGTGAGATTTCTGTAATTTTTGGGTATCTGGGTTTTGGGTCCTTTTCTCTTTTGGGTTTTTGCAATTGAGGATTTTGCTTCTTATTCTGTTTACCTGAAGCCAATTGTAGCAGCGTTTGAAGGAAAGAGAAAGAGAAAGAGAACAAGATTGTTTTCGGTTTTGTTTTTAGCTCATTTTGTGTTTGAAGGGGTTGATATTCTGAGGGGAAGATTTTTTTTTTTTTTTTCTCGGGATTTGGTTGTTTTATTATGTGTCCTTGTGCAAGTTGGGAATATTGAGTATCTGCTTGATTAGGGGTTCTTTCGTTAGGCAGGGCAGAGAGGAATTGTGTAGAGGGTAAGGATGGAAGAGGAGATGGTGTCAGTTGTGGGGAGTCAGGAGAATAACGTAGAGGACCCAATGTTTGTGGAAATGGAAACCGAAGAGAATGGAATTGACAGTCCGAGGAAGGAAATTGAAGGTTTTATGTCAGAGCAAGGTGAGGGAAGTAACGTGGTATTCTCTAGAGAAGGACCTCTTGTGAGGAAAGAATCGAGATCATCCAGCGGTTGTTGTTGCAGTGTCAAAAAGCTCAAATCCAGGGTGGTTGCAGCAGATTCTGAGGTTGGAAAGAATGAGAAATTTGTGCACGAGAAGAAGCTCAGTAGACAAGAGAGGATCGATTTGGGTCGGTTGTTTCAGGGTGCAGTGAGTTCACATGATTGGGAGCTTGCGGAGAGTTTGATCTTGTTGGCAGATCCACAAACTCTTAATGATGCCTTGTGCATCACGCTGGACTCCATCTGGTTCCTGACCGTACAGCAAGAGCTTAATGGGATAACGGGATTGATTAAGAAGATCATTGCCAATGGTGCTTATGACTTTACAAGAGCCGCTCTTAGGACTTCATTTCTTGCTTCTTGCGTCTCTGCCTGCCAGAGCCGAACAATGAGTCTTGCAGATACAGTCACCGTTATGGCTCAAAGGTAAGTGTTATCTTCTTTTACTGTTAATGAGACAATAGTTTTGTAGCTTACTAACCATTTGAAAAGCCTTAAAACTCTTATTTAACAAAAAAAAGATCATTGTGAGGGTGTTCTTATGTTGCAGTACTTGTCCGTTACTGTTGAAGACCATGCTTTAATTTTGATCTCATCTCATATGTGTTCTGATGCAATCCCATTTAATGAAGTATTTTTTTGTTAACGGGTGTTCTCAGATTACCCAGATTATCCCTTTTTGTTAACGGGTGTTTAGAACTACTGTAACCATTTGCCTGAAATTTGTGCAAAATAGGGAGCTGGACTCTCCATTGCATGGTATCACTGTAAAGCTTGTGCATTCTGTCATTGTTGGGAACTTGGAAGCATAATTGGAATTAGTTATAACAAAGCTATTGTGTTTCTCCAATTATTTGGGAAGGAGTGAATATATTTTAATTTCTTTCTCCTGAAGAAGCTCAAATCAAAGACAACTAGAGAGCTAAGATTTTTCTATTTACAACTTCTGTATAGCTTTGAGTTTTGGAATGTTAATCTGTTTCTAGATAAATGTATTGATTACTTATGTAGAGGGAAGGAGGAAAGTTTTCTAGGTTCTTTAAGGGAACCTGGACAAGTTCAGTTCCTTTTTGTCTCTTCTATGGGAATAACTTAGAAGAGAAAGAAATGAAGTGGTCTAGGTTCACTTATAGTTTGTTTATCTCATGTCCTTCAAAATCGAGAGAAATGAGTTTGTCTTTCTTTAATTTACAAGAAGTAAAAGAATGGTGTCTTTGGCGTTTTGATCTGCTGTATTTGTTAATAGAACATTTTTGAGCACCCCCTCCTCCCGTGTGGTAATAATTATAGGTGTGATTTGACATTATTCATATACCCAGTTTGAGCTTTTTGATCTGCAGTATTTCTTAATAGAACATTTTTTAGCACCCCCTCCTCCTGTGTGGAAATAATTATAGGTGTCATTTGACATTATGCGATTTAATGTGCTTTTAACAATTTAGAAACATGTCTTTCTCTCACTTTTTTATTTTATTTTTAAGTAACAAAATTTCATTAGAATTAAGGGTACACACGGCTCATTCAGTTGTTTATATAATATATTTTTATATGTACGGACATTATTGGCATGAAGCTTACAGAGTAGAGTGGAAGCATCTCAGTGTCTGAGCTTCTTTATTTGCAAGCATACCTGAATAGGGAATCTCTCTCTCTATTTTTTTTTTTTTCCCTTTCTGGGATGCTTTGAAATATTTATAGATCTCACATGTCACAGCACCAGTTGATTTGCTTTGAACGAATTCCCCACCCCTTTTCCATATGTTTGCAAATTATATGCTGACAACCTTGGCATGATGCTTACCGATTAGCAGCCATGGAAAACACTTTGTTAAGCTATCTACTTTCTGGCCTACAGAGGGCTTGGACTTTAATAAGTTTAATGCCTTTTGCAACAGAGAAGTCCCAATGCTTTTTGTTTATAAAATTCAAAAGACAGATGTTGTTTGCCCTTTGTGCAGAATGTCATCCTGATTTTTATAGCATGCTATTGATGTCCCGTTCTGCTTCATTTTTTGGGCTTTCATCAGGTTGCATGAGCGTCTTCAGGAATGTAATGGAGATGAGGTCTTGAAGGCAGAAGCTGGTGCTAAGGTTCAAAAGTTTACTGAATGGGCTCTCAAATGTATAGGCTTCCATTCTCGATGCCAAGGCAATAAGGATAGAGTGAGTCACAGCTCTGCGGTTGAGATCCAACTCCAGTTATCTGCATTCAAGACATTTTTAGATCTTGTTGGCAACCAACTTACAGGGAAGGACTTCACGGAGGCCTTTGATGCGGCTTGCTTCCCCCTTACTCTCTTCTCTAGCTCATTTGATCCTGGTTGGGCATCTGGGATATCAGCAACTGCAATCCAAGGATTGCTGGGGATGTTGGTAGAGGGGGGTGCTGACAATGTCAATCAGTGTTTCCTCGAAGCCTCACGTTTTGGGAGTACAGAACTTGTGCGCATTTTATTGCAGGTATTGCTAATACAATTTTTATATTTCATGAAGATGTATAGTGGCCTTTCTGGCTTTTAGCTGTTTTCTTTCTTAAATGGCATTCTGTTAGGTTCAAAAGTCATCACTTTCTGTCTGAATATTACTTCCCTTTGTCCTCTGTGTGCACTTGCAAATTATATGTGTTAATAGTAGTTATGAATGCACCTTCTTGAGACTTAGTGTCTAAATTCAAGGTAAATTCACACCTAATGCAGTCTCCCTTCAGAAAAATACTACATGGACATGATTTCCTGAATGGTGAGTTGTAGATGGACTTGGCTTTTGATGGTGAAAGAATTTTTCAACTATGTAGTTGAAGAGTAAATTGGAAAGCTGAGGTCAAACTATAACTAACCAAGAGAAAGATCAGATATCTCAACATTCTATGCATTCGTGTAAAATCCAATCAATGGAGAGAGATGATAGAAGGTTAATGCAGATAAGCCTTTTGTTGTTTGCTGGGTACGTAAACACTAGAGATGTATAAAAGTAGGGCAACACTCTAGCTTCTCATGCATTTTCATTACACTGATGTGCAAAGGTGGATATCATTTGAAATGAGTACCCTACTTATTGTATATGTCATGACTAACATGGAAATGGCATTTTCAAACACGTTAGAATTTTTCGGAAGGTAGCTACTTTGTTTCATATGTTTCTAGTGAATAGCTGAGACGTGATGGGTGAGAATTTTAAGATGTAAATGCAAGTTATCTTGGGTTCCACCTTCCCCCCCCCCCCACCCTTCTTTTCCCTAAAAAACCTGCTGCACCACAATTTCTTTAACAAGTTGGAGTT
>CM017323.1:17535445-17640905 GCA_006937295.1 Carpinus fangiana | reverse complement strand
CCCCCCCCCCCCCCCCCCCTCTTCTTTTTCCCCTCAAAAACCTGCTGCTCTGCCACAATTTCTTTAACAAGTTGGAGTTTCTTCTACTATTTGGTTAGGAAGTAGAGGGTTTGTACAAATAGAAGTTCATCATGTTTTATCTGATTTCACTTAAATAATTGGGGGTCATCCCATGTTTGGTTTATTCCCTTTCAAGAGAAATGCTCCAGCTCTCCGATTGTGAAGGATTGATGGGATTGCTTAGATTATTGAGAGACATAGTTTTATAGCTGTCATGTTAAATCTTTATAAGCAAGTTGTCAGCACCAAATATAGAGATTTCCTACCTTGTTAGTCCAGAGGGAGAGATTCCTACATCTAGTCAAAAGAGAGGGAGGGAGGTAGTCTCCAATGTGCACATCAAGTTGTTAAGTTCATATGCACTTTTTATTCTATAACTTAGTCATGTGAGAAAAGGAAATCAGTTTAAAGCTTATCATCCCTTTTTTTTTGGTTTGATAAGTCAATAGAATATATCAAAAGCGCAGAGGGGCGCAACCCTTAGTACACAGATAGTATACAAGGGGGATTAGGGGGAGAAAGAGAAGAAAGAAAGAAAATCTACAAAGCTAATGTGGGGCAAGCCAACCTGTAGTCCAAGTATAGAGAGTAAAAAGAAAAAAATGGAGGAGCTCCTCTCGAGACTTCGACGAGTCATCGAAACATCTATTGTTACGCTCCCTCCAAATACACCACATAATACAATGAGGGACCATTTTCCAAACAACAACGCTCCTTGAACGACCTCCTGTCCACCAACTCGCAAATAACTCCTTGACGGAGCGAGGCATAACCCAACACAAGCCAAACCGAGCGAAGAAGGCATTCCACAAACCACTTGCTGCCGCACAATGAAGAAGAAGATGATCAACCGACTCCCCTTCTGCTTCACATAACCAATATCTATTCACCACCACCATACCCCTCCTCCCAAGATTATCCAAAGTGAGAATCTTACCACAAACTGCCGTCCAAACAAAAAACGCCACTCTAGGAGGAGCCTTGGATCTCCAAACGCTCTTCTATGGAAAAGAAGGCGACCCGCGAGGAGAGAGCACTCTATAGTAAGACTTAACCTTAAAAAGACCTTTCCGCGAAGGCATTCACCACAACTTATCTATCCCTTCCCCTCTCAGCTTACAAGCATAAAGGCATCTATAAAACGAGGCCAACTCCTCCACCTCCCAATCATGGATCAGCTAAGTAAACTGGATATTCTAGTGGATGGCACCATTAGAACGCTCCACACTATTCGCAATAGAAGCCTCCTTGAATCTAGCAATGCTGAACAAGCCTAAAAACTCCTCTTTGAGAGCCCTATCCCCACACCAAACATCATCCCAAAAGCGGATCTTTGAGCCCTCACCAGGATCAAACTTAAAAAAGCTCCTAAAATTCTGCCACTCCATACAAATAAATTTCCACAAGCCTACCCTATGCGAGCCAGAAATGACTCCCGAGCGCCATCCCCCCCAAACCAACCCATACTTGGCCACCAAAACCGATCTCCACCAAGCTCCCTCCTCGTGAGCAAACCGCCACAGCCACTTCCCCAAAAGAGCTTGATTAAACCGTCTCATATTCCTAATCCCTAATCCACCCTCATCAATGGGAGAACACACCTTATCCCATTCCACTAGATGAAACTTAAATTCATCATTCATCCCCCCCTAAAGAAAGGCACGTTGTTGCACAAAATGATCATTCCTTTAGGAATAGGAATGAGTATTATTGGGAATATAAGAGCTTGGAATGGAGTTACCATTCCTGTTCTTTTGTTTGGTTACAACACATATGCTCTCATTGGAATTGAGCCAAAATTCCTAAAATACCCAAAAAACTGAATGAAGCTTGAGGAAATAGAACCTTGGGGGCACCACCCCTGAGGCCGCTCGCGGTGGACACCCGAGGTGCTCAAGGGGTGGTGCACATGACCACTCCTAAGGGGCTCCCTAGGGTGGTCTTGGCCACAGCACCAAGTTTGGTTGCTCCACCCCCGATGTTCTGTTATGGGGTGGCCAACCACTCCACCTAATTCATTCATTTTTCTTTTCTTTTTAATAGGGTTTGAGTAAAAAAAAAAAAGATTTTTTTTTTTATTGAAAAACATAGTCTATTCCTGTATTTAGGGGAATAGTCATTCTCAAGGAATAATTTGCAACCAAACAAGGGAATGTATATTTTATAGGAATAGTCATTCCATTCTAGGGGTCTATTGGCTATTCTGCATGCCAAATGTGACCTAAGTATGCATGCTGAGTTCATCAATATTACAATATATGTTATGCTTAGGTCAAGACCGTTACTGCGATGGCACGTTTTCTCTGTTTTCTGCTCTTTGCTGTGACTAGTGCATTAACAATCATGTTATCTCCTGCATATAGTGGCTCAAATGAGTGGGTCTAATATGTAGTAGCTGTGGTTATGGTGCTTGCAATGCTCAATCTAAACAATGCTCTTTTAGATGAAAAGTATGTGTATTAATAAAAAAGAAAAGAAAAATATGTGTACAAGATATTTATTTTCTATTTTGTGGATGTGATGCCTGTTCAGGCAGTGGATGGTGTCTTTGACCGTTATAATTTACCTGAACAGGATTTGGTTTATATACTCATACTTGTGTCCTTGACCACACGGAAACAAACGTGCGTTCACACATCCAAAAGCTTTTCATCTTGAAATTTTCCTTCAATACTTGAAATCTACTAAAATATGTATTGTATTTTTGTATATTATCTATTTGTGATGTATGGTTTGTTTATCT
Organism: Carpinus fangiana; assembly: GCA_006937295.1. NCBI lineage: Eukaryota > Viridiplantae > Streptophyta > Magnoliopsida > Fagales > Betulaceae > Carpinus > Carpinus fangiana. The sequence continues at coordinate 17,638,102 of CM017323.1, read as the reverse complement.
GTCATTGTTCTCATTTGATTTTTGTCAATCTGGGATTATATCTGTAGATTGCCCAAAGAAACAGCTTGGATGTTGATGTTGACCTTGCTTTGGGCTTTGCTTCCCACTACTGCAAGATTGGCACAATGGAATGTCTGGTGGAAGAGGGTAATGCCATTGCTTTTTTGGGCCCTTTGATGAGAGCTGCTGAGAGGGGTTGTATGCAGGTTGTTGAGTGGTTTGTGAACAGGAATTGCCGAGACATGGAGCTTTGTCTTGCTCTCACAGCTGCCACTTCAAGCAGCCAAGTAGGCATTGCTGCCTATCTTCTCCCTCATGTTCCTCAGCATGTCCTTGCGGCACTCAGCATCGAGATTCTCAAGGCTGCTGGTGAACGTAGCGGTGGGTCCCTTGATGGTGTAGCATTTCTGCTCCATTCAGACTTCTTAGGTGATCCAGCAGCTACTTACGCAGTTGCAGACAGTATCGCAAGGTCTGACGACGAGGCTGTAGCTCCTGAGCTAAGGTCTTTTCTTCAAGAGCATTGGTCTGAGGCGGCTTTCATTGATGGATTAAGGCAAGGACGAGAGCATTACATGAACCTTGTGAGGATTTTAAAGTTTGGTGGATCTCCTATTTGCTTGAGAGATCTTCCAGGCCCTCTGAGGGTGGCAATTGCTTACCTGCCACTGTATAGGGAAAGTATCAAGGCAGGTGGCTGTATGTTATCCCAAAGGCTAAGAGGCCAGCTTGTTGAAGCAGTGAGAAGGCTTGGAGGTGGGGTCTTAGAAGAATTGAACCAGGGCAGAGAACTCCTGGCTGTTTTGGAGCATCATCTTCCTCCATTTTTGGTTCATAAATCCAGCATTGCCTAGCAAGATTTTGCCATCAGATCTCTCATATTTTTGCACCCTTTTTTATTTTTATTTTTATTTTTATTTTTATTTTTTGTTCCCAACCTATATGTGCCATAGATAATAATAACACAACGTTTTTAGCTGGGGATCGGATCGGATCGGGGTGACGAAGTATCCAAGGTTTGCCAATTTTCTTGCCATCCTATGTGCTTGGCTTATATTTTAGGTCTCCCTGCACACTTCCTATATAGCATGTACTTCCTCTTTTTATATCTGATGTGCAAGCTGATCTATCGTGTAAGACGAAAGTGCAACTATTGTCACAAGGGTTGAAATATGATGCGCGTGTATATTGGCTATTGGCTACTATTGACCTCATTTGACACATGATAAATTCTCTCTGTTTGTTGTATGATCTTAATTCATGGCCGGTGGCTGTCTGTTCATTGTTGTCTTGCAAATGAGCCAAACCAAAACTTCTTTTCTTAAAGAACAAAAAAAAAATAAAAAAATAAAAAATGATGTTCACATGGGTATTTGACTGCGGCCGTGGGGATTTGAATCACGCCATCAGATCTAAGAAATAATTGTTAAAAAAGATTGGTGCGATTTAATTATTAATTAGGTTTGAGAAGAATAACAATTACGGCAGGGGGAGGGAGATGATCACATCCCCATCTTGCTAAACGACACATCTTTCTGATTAAAATAAAGGAAAGAGGATGGATGATGCTTGGCGTTGGCGTTTCTTGGTCGCTTTCCTGGAAAGGTGTCCGCCATTTCCACATGATATGAGGCAGATCAACCCTCTACTTTCTCAATAATTCATGTTAGTGACCCAATTACCATTTCATCCCCCAGGAGTGCGTCAACCCACTCATCATGCCATGATGTCACCCGCCCACGTGGCCTAACCATTTTTTTTTAAAAAAAAAATTGAATAAATAAAAGGTTACTGAAAATGATCATTTCCACTTCTGATCTGAAAGGAAGAAGGAGGTGACGATCCTAAAAACGAAAAAGGGGTGGGCTCCTTAACAATAGACCAAAAACAAACTAAAGCAGTGTGAAAATAATTACAAAACGTAGGAAATGGGACAAACAAGTGATCCGGTCATCTCAAAGGGCCGCACAATGCATTTTCAGAAGCAAAAGGGACACATATTAAGGCAAACCTATTTGAACCCCCACTTGTAACCAGCAACAACCGCCGGAAGGAGGTTAAAGCGATAAAAGCATTGCTAAAGTCTGTAATTAGGACTGTTGTAAAGAGAGGAACTAACACAAATTCAGTTACAAAAGTCTCCGCTAAAGAAACAAACGAATAAAAAGTTAGGAGACAGTAACCCACAAAACACAAAAGCAACAAAATAAAACAGTACATTAGAATACAACAAGAAAGCAACAAAAAGACCAAAAAACAGTAGCAACGGCCGAGGAGCGAAGTATGGCGAACACTGGCAGGCGCGTGGCACAAACGCCCTGGAAGGTGAGATCCACGCGCCGGCACATAGTGGTTGAATCTGGCCGGAGGAGGTGGCACTGGGAAGCTGAGAGGCCGAGAAACGAGGTGGAATGACACGTGATGGTGGAAAATTGACTAGAGAGATTAGATCTAGTTTTTAGAAAACTCTCAAAACTAGATCTAAAAATCCAACCAGTTTCGAGGAGGCAAGCGGCGCTGCACAGTGGTGAACAAACGGCGACGGAGTGAAGGCTGAGCGAAGAGGATGAAGGAGACTTGAGCTCCTAGTCTGGTCGGGGTGCACAACAACAAAACTAGAAAATATAAACAGAGAAAAGGGAAGAGAATGGAGAAAAAATCCATATCTCCTCCCCGGAATAACCTCACTAAGGAGGCGGCGGCGGCTGCTCTCCTGTGGCCTAACCATTGTACATGAACAAGATGGCAGGTTGGTTGGAGGTGAGATATTAACATGATCATCTCCTATTCATTTGAGCAATTTTAAAGTAGTTATATGAAAACAAAGTCAAACATTTCGTAAAATCATAATTTAAATCATTTTTTTTTTCTTTCTTTTTTTAAAAAAGACGCAATCTCAAATACAAAATTTACAATTTAGTTGAAAATCGCTTGTTTGGTCTGTGAAATAAATACTCGTATTCTATCCAACTGGGGAGACTTCCATGCCAAAAATTGCCACATGAACTAATATCATCCCATGGCTCATTAATGATTAAACCCAAATGATACAACAATACAGAGGCATATATTACTCTTCATCATGACTTAATTAGCCACATTGCAAGTAAATGAACAATAATAGTTAATAATACAACTTTTTGTGTCAAGATTAGGAGGATCACAATCTCCCTGGAGAAATGCAAATGCCTAGTTTGTCTGATCCAGTTGGGATGAATTCCTCACACAAAATAAGGATTGTTGTGATGTGAAGCAAATGATGAATAAGAAATAAAAGAACTGGTTATCTTTTTTCTTTTTTCTTTTTTTTTTTTTTTTTTTCTTTTTTTTTTTTTCAACATTAAGAGAATTACAAAATTTGTATGATGAAAGTGAAAGAGGTGCATGTGCATGTTTATAACCCCATTTACACATATGTATACGTTATATCCCTCACATTGGAAGGCATGAAAGCCAAAACCATAAGAACAGCCAGAATCCCTATTGGAAGCAGCAGCAGCATGAATGGTGGGGGAGGCAATGGTGGAAGTATCAATGGAAGGATCAGCAAAGACGCAGTGAGGCACACAAGTAGAAGCAATGACTCTAAGCTGAAGTAACTTGCAGGCAACAATCTTCTGCCGCTCCCTTTACCATGTGAAAGGGTGCGTTGGTATTCAATCTTCTTTCCTTGATGATGGAGAGGATGACGATATTCTATCTTCTTCTCTTCAACCAAAGGGGTAGGAATCTTTCTTGCTCTCACATCCATAATGCAACTTGTACAATGAACCAAACCTTTCAACAGTTCTGTTAGATCTGATTCAGGAAGTTCAAAATTCATTAAAACTCTCCCAGCCTTCAAGAATCTCCAGAACTCAAAGGCACAAGATCGAAGCTATGGTGCTGGTGCAAATGTGTATGGGAATTCTTGTAGTTTTGATATGGAATCAAGCCTACAACTCACAGAATCTGCCAAGGTTGTTATCTTTCCACTTCAACAACCCAATGTGGTCCTTTTAGAAACTAATGCTGCCTGGATCCAAGTTCAGAAATTACAGCTTCACTAACTAGAAATGCCAAATGGGTTCAAGCTTGATCTTGCAACAAAGATTGACTTTTAGCAACTCTTCTAAGAAAAAAAATTGTCCCAACTATCTACGAATTCAGTCAATACCACATGTTTCTAACTGCCGGCCAAAGAATTACAACTTCAGTTCAATGAGCAAACCATGAGACGTCGTCCCCAATAATCCAACTGCTTCGAGCAATTGAAGGAAATCATGGAAAAACATTGAATCAGTCGCATGAAATTTCATTGCATTCCACAAAATTAAAGAATCATATAAAGCTACAAACAACAAATCGAACACATACATTTAAACAAAATAGATTCAAAGTTCTGATCTGAAATTGAAACCACAATGGACCACCACAATATGTATAGGCAATCAGATGAAAAAGTGCCCAAGTCAAACACATACAAGAGAGATTCAATAAAACATGTATAAAAGCCTTGACTTTATTGAAAATGAAATCTGGGTCTCTCCAAGATTTAGATTCAAATGACTCCCATGAAATTTTTGGGATTGGTTTGCAGCTGAAACCCAATAAATTAACGAAAGTAAGGAAAAGGAAGAACACCCAGATATGAAATATAGCTGCTTTTTTTTTTCGTGAGGGGATGAACAAGATAAAAAGAGAGAGAAATCAAGGAAAGATTTGGAAAAACCAAACGTAGAGAGGCATAAGATTGATACCAGTGATGTTGATAAAGTTGATAAAGCTGATAAAGCCTTTGATGGTATTGACGGTGGGTGTGATAGGAAGATTTCCGAATGAGGCAACAAGAAATAAAGCCCCCCTTATGCAGTCTTTGCATCTCAGCCCCCAAAACTCTTTCCCCTTACAGATCCTCTGTATTCAGTACAAAGAATTCCTCATCCTCATCATCATCAAAACAAAGCAAAAAGAATAAAAAAGGAGAGGTGGGTTTTGTGCTATCTTTCAAAAGATTGCATGGGAGTTATAGGAAGGAATGGGATGGTGAAAAATGGAATTGGTGCCTCCTCCTTTTGTTGAGTTTTGGGTTGTTACACTGTATTTGAATTGTCTCTATTATCACTATTCTTATTATGGTGAGAGAGAAAGAAATGGTTGGGTTCAGTGAATTCCAAAATCAAGTGGGGTTGATGACATGCAAGTTGCTGGTTTTAGAAACAGAGGGCCTTGTGTCTCCCAAGGTTCTTCACCCCTGGACTCCCTCCCCCCCCCCTCTCTCTCTCTCTCTCTGGAAATTATGTGTCCATCTAGAAAAGCCTAAAACCAGCATCAACTTTATTTAATTATGCTTGTTTATCCACGTTAAGGGCCCCTTCGCAAGTTTTATTCAAAAGTGAAATCATTCCATTGAATTTCACACTACATTTGGGATGGGGTCCAACCCCATATTGTTTCCTACTCTGTTTTGGAATAGCTTTTGGCCTCCAATCAACATTGACTTCATGGATTTATTTTATTTGAGAAATGTTTTTTTTTTTGGTCCTATGAGGGTTTAGTAGTAATTGACATTAGGGGCGGAACTGTCTCTGAGCTTGAGCTCGGGAGATAGAAGTCTTCTGAAAAAAATTTAAAAACTTCTTAAATTTTTCCTAAATTTTATGTTTTTATATGAGTTCGACCCGTCGAAATTAACTTTTTATCCTTCAAGATCTTCATTTTTTAGTTACGTCATTTCTCATCTCAAATTCTGGTCCGGTCCTTGATTGATACATTGATTAGCTAACTATGGGTGTATTGATACCATTGATTAGCTAACTATGGGTGTGGGAAATTTGGTGTGAAAAAGTAAGAGTACTATATGTAGCATTACTAATGATATATATATCTCATTAATATCACACAAGTATCTCATTACGCCAAGGCTATTTTGATGTGATGGTGTTAATTCACCAGTGAATTTTTTTAACAATGTCTGATTTAAGGATGAATTGGCATTATTACGTCAGGATATATAGTAAGCTTGTGGTAAGATATTTATGTGGTATATAGCACTACCTTTTATTTTATTTTAAACGATAGCTAATTGACACTGCCATATTGCATTACTCTTATCTTATTGTCTTTGAAACATGACATTGTCTCCAAGTTGAAGGTCTCATCCATTCAATTGGCATTCAATTTGCGGAGTCGCCATTCATCTTTCTGGCTAAGACATTATAATGATTAAATATTTTATATTCATTTCACTTATGTTTTTATTTTCAAATTTTAGAGTTATTAGAGTTTTTTCTTATTATTTTATTTTAGGGAAAAAATATATAAAAGCCTCCCAAACTACCAACCGTTTGCAATATAGCTCGTTAATGTTCAAAAGTACTAAAGTAGCCCCTAAACTATCAAAATGTATAAAAAATGTCACTTATTTTTTTTTTATATTCCTATAATACCCCTATTCTTTTAACAAATAAAATAATAAAATAATTGTAAAAATAAAATAAAAAAAATTGAGCGAATAAATACAAAAAATTATTTTTTGGAATAAATAAATAATTTAGGTCAACTACAGTGACTATTCATGTCATATTAAAGTAAAATTACAGGTACGGTTCTTAAGATATTAAATAATAATAATTTAGTCACTGGAGTCAAATTCTGTTAAAAAATTATTTTTATTCGCCCACTGATTTTACTTTAATACGATATGAAGCAATTTGTAATTTAGACCAACTACAGTGACTAATTATTTATTTATTCAATTTTTTTTTTTTTTTTGTATTTATTTGACCATTGATTTTTTTTTTTTTTTTGTACTTTTAAAATTTTTTTAAGTTTTTTTACAATTATTTTATTTGTTAAAAAAATAGGGATATTATAGGAATATAAAAAAATAAGTGATTTTTTTGATATATTTTGATAGTTTGAGGGCTGTTTTAATATCTTGTGAACATTGGGGGCTATTGCAAATGACTGATAGTTTGGAGAGTTTTCTTATATTTTTTTATTTATTTTATTTTATTTTATGTAGACTATATATATATATATATATAATGGATCTCCATTACATGAAACACATATATAATGGATCTCCATAACATGAAACACATATAGCACGTATATAATGGATCTCCATGCATAACATGAAACACGTATAGCACGTGTGAAGTGGATTCATTGCATCTATGTTTCTGACTTGTAGTCGTAGCTAAGCAGGGTGCAGCCAAGTTTGTAAATTCCTTCCTCGTACATCCACCTTCCATGGACCGTGACTATCATAAATGGTATTTGGGATTGGAAAGTATGGGCGGTACTGCCGCCTGTTTCCACGGTTTTCGGCATGGAATTTGAAGTTCATGCATTTTCCAGCGACGGCGGAAGGAAAATTCGGAAATGGCTTGGCAGGTGCATGAATCATCAAGATTTCCTGCCAACAACCCCCTTCCAAACATATCCCATGAAAGATTCAAACACATACGCAGAGCTGGTCGGCTGACGCTTTCACAACTTCTCCTTCAAGTTTGAAAAAGACTCCATTCTATTGGGTTGATTTGACCGTATTCATCGATTCCTTAAAATTAAGAACGGGTGGGCATTGTCCACGTCAATTCAATGCGATGAAAGTGAAATAGAAATGCAAGAATAATATATAACATTACTCTTAATTTCTTTGCATTCTAACGTTTATTTCACGTATATTTTCGTTGAGTTAGTGTTTTCTTTTTGATAAGGGTGGATGAAACGTGTCAACTACTCAACAAAAATGTACGTAAGATAAACGCTAGAATATAAATGAGCATTTCTAATAAATAAATGATGCATTTAAACCATTTATCGCTTTACTGATTTGATGGAATGATAATTGGAGCTAAAGAATTATATAAACTTAACCTAACCTAACCCATCACTTAACCATGTTTTTAAAAAGTAATGCTATATATTACATCTATAAGTATTTATTAAATTTAAAAAAAAAAAAAAAATCTAAGGTCTAATTGAGACTGCTATATTAAAAAAGTGAAATAAAGGTAAAATGAAGTTGTAGCTGCAACTTTGGCTTTTGACAAATAAATAAATAGAATGACTCTTTTCTATAACATCAAAATTATATGGACTCCTCTCTCTATTACACAACTCCAAACTAGCCAAAATAACAACAAAAAGAAAAAGAAATACTGCATATAAAAAAAAAAAAAAAAATCTGTTTACCATTATTTTGCATAGTCTAAAAAAGTCTATAGATCGGTTCCAACAGGTATAATCTCGATTTAAGGTCCAAGTTCTCCAATTTACACAACCATCTTATTATAGGTATAATCTCGATTTAATATTGGATACCATATTGGTCTTTCGGATCAATATAGGTATCATTTATGTCCTTCCGTTAAAATATTGAATACCATCTTGGTCTTTCAGATCAATATAAGTATCATTTACGTCCCTCCGTTAAAATATTGGATACCATCTTAGTCTTTTGAATCAATATAAGTATCATCTATGTCCCTTTGTTAAAACATTGGATACCATCTTAGTCTTTTGGATCAATATAAGTATCATCTACCTTATGGTTGATAAACGCTTTTCCACATGTACTTAACAAAAAAAAGAAGAAAAAAAAAAGAAGGTAATTATGTCTTTTAATATTCAAATCCTAGTTACTGTTTCGAATAACCTAGAATGAGGCTTTTCCACCCCCAAAAGCAACCTTATTTAATGAGAAACCTTTTAGGGTAAGCTAATGACATAGACCTTTTGTCATAGAGTAAAGGACATCATATATGCAAGAAATCTGTTGAAGACTTGTTTAGTATTTGTTATTTCTTGTTTGGAAAGAATAGAGGGGCCATTGAAATCCTATTTTATGGAGGTTGGTCCCGATTCTGTTCTCATTAAGCAACGTTTATGTGTTTGCGAAGGCTTGCCTGCTGGCCCATGTTGTTTCAGGGAAAATGTGACTTGCCCCTGTGCACATGCTTTCTCTGTATCCTCCAGACACTGGCACATCCCATTGATTGGATTGTGGAATCTCTCTCTCTCTCTCTCTCTCTCTCTCTATATATATATATATGCCAGCATAGCATTTCTACTATATTATATGATCAGAGGAGATTAGTCATAAGATTTTGATGTTCATATTTTAACCACCCTATTATTCATATTTAATCTTTCTTTTGCTGGATCCCATATAATGTTCGATGTTTCTATCACAAATAATTTCCTATGCTACAAGTTAAATACACCCACATCTGGAAAGTGTTTACCCAATCTAACATAGCCAAAATACACTGCAATTTTACCCATGACCTTTTCCAATTGTCATATTTCCACCCTGCCTAGAAAAGTACAAATCTGAGAAACTTCAAACTATCACCACTCTCTCTTTTCTCTCTCCGTCTCTTTCCGTCCTTAATTTTTACAGTTTTTTTTTTTTAGAGGAGAAATGCTAGGTTTCCAATATAACTCAATCCCACTACACAAACCAATAGAACCCAATCCACTTTATCAGGAAAGCCTTAGGAAGCTCCAATGGTCTACAATATTCACCAGCAGCAATGCCCTTCCATCCCTGAAACCCTAAACTTCCATAAAACACCTTGTTGCCAATACCACAAAGTATTTACTACAGCAAAACTCATTTATCTTTGAGAAATGGTACACATTCTTCTAAGTGTTTACTTCCTGACGTGACAGTGAAAATCATCATTAAATGTTACATGTACTTTTACTATTACATTAGAGAATGAGCACTTGAGAGTATATGTATCACTTCTATTTATCTTTTATCTTTCTCTTTGTGCTGAGTGATGAAAAAGGAAGATTTGGCTACCAGAAAGCATCATCTGCAGACAGCAGTAACATCATTTGGAAAGCAACATACATTAAAAATCTTTACCTTACCATCATCAAGTAACTTCAACATCTGCATACAGCAGTAACTTCAACATCTGCATACCAAAAGCATTGGATTTTGTATCCCCCTTCTCCCAGGGGTTTTCACCTTTAACCTTCTTATTTTTAACTCTATACACCAAACCATTAATGTAATTATGTAAATACAGGTTCAGCTTTGTTTCTTTGGTTGATATTATCATATTCGATCCTTTACTGTAATTGACCACACGAATTAATTTCAAGTCAAGACTTATTTATGATCATATAAAATGCGAAGATTGACTGAGCAGCTATTAAATTTCAGCATGTACTTAGGATGAAATTTCAGTTCACTTCAGCCAAAGTTACCCTACATTTTTATTAATCGGGATAAATGAAAGTTCAACAATGTAACAGAGAGACAATAGACCCCCGGCAAGGAAGTTTGACAATAGTATCACACTGTTGAGTATTGATAAACCAAGCAATATCCGAACTAAGCTGAAATGCATAAATATAATAATACCAATGTACACGACAGCTATACAGTACCTTCTCTAACATATGGGGATTTTTTTTTTTAATGACAAGGAACCCTTCAAAGGTAGAACTACTTTGTGTATCCATTCTTGTTGGATAAACTTCATACCTGTGCAAAACGCCTCCTTCACACGGATCAGGTAAGACTTTGACTTCGCTATTGGGCTAACATAAGGGAAAAATCTGAAAAGGGGTTGGAGAAAAAATGGATAGGAATAGGGAATTAAGTGTCCTGGACTTTTGGCACTAATGTCTCTTCTGTAAAAGATGTAAGAAGGTATAAACATTGATAAACATATTGGCATTCCAGGAAAGCAAAAAATAAAATTTTACACCTACCTCAACGATGGAGCTTTTCTTATGATGGATTTTATGTCTAAAACCGTGCAAGGCAGAAAAACTGCAGGAAAAACTTTCAAAACTTGTCTTTGTCATTCTCCTTATATTTCAATTAAATATTTCACATATATGGATAAGTAAGAGTTTAAGCCTAAAGGTGAGAGACAATATCACCTTTTTTTTTTCTTTTGCCGTAGTGGTGTGGATCATTTGAAGGATCGGATTCGCAAATCATGATTGAAATATCATATCCACTATCAAGAATTCAAGACATGGGAATTCTATTTTTGCCTTTGAACTGGAATTCTGATATACTAAGGTTACATTTAGTATGCACAATGACTATTTCATTAGAAAAAAAGAATAACTTTTATTAAGAATGGAAGAAGATGGAATGAAATAGCCATTTTTATAGAACATAGTCATACCCTGATGGGCATGAAAATGGTTATTCCAATTGTTAGAATATATATATATATACTTTAACACCAAGCCTATTTCATTTCACCTTCTTTCATTCTTAATAAAGGTTATTCATTTTTCTTAATAAAATAGTCATTCCATGTATCAAACATACCCTATTGATTATACAGATGACATGTAATTAAGGAAAAACCAAAAATTATCACATCAATCTTCCTAATCATGTTTTGCAAAAGATTTATCTTCTCTCTATAAATGGCTAAGGGCATGTTATTCTTTTGCAAACATCTCTCCTATTCTCTTGCAAGCTAGTTGGTTTCTCAGCAATGGCTAAAATTGCAATATTGGTGGACCAAAGAGATTTCAAATGCCCCGGATAGAAGTTCTACAAAATCTTTTGGAAAAAAGCATACCTCTTGCCCAAGATCTGCCCAAACTTGGTGAGAGATATAAGAGAAATACTATGGGTACTAATTCTTTTTTACTAACATAGGCTTACTAAACTGATGTGTAGCTCATTCATTGGTACTTGTTACATTTTTCTTAATTAATTGTTTTGTTTTTCTCCAATATAAGCCAAAACCTGTTTGTTTTTAATAAGTAATAACCCAGAACCTACTAATCACCACATACAATATCAAGATCGATATAAGTGGTCACTAGATATATACAATTAAGCACCCAATCACTGTCTCTTCTGACGCATCTGTGCATAGACACAAGCATTCATATATGAGAAAGGAAGAAGAACACAAGGATTTTCTTCAAAGTAGTGAACTTTGAGTATTGTAGTGGTTTCTCAAGTCATATTGTCTATTTGATTTACCAGTAGATTGGATATTATCAGGTAAATTCCACATGCTCACACTGCAATCTTTCCAAAAAAACAAGAAAAGAAAAACTAATGCTTGCCTATTTATAGGCTTATAGCTAGTAATACAGGAACCAAAATCTCTATTCCACTATATCATAAAACCTATAAAATGATATGGGAAATTTTATTACAGAAGATCAAACAGTATACAGCACCGTGGCTTCAATGTAAATTAAACAATGTAAAATGAAATGGGCGATCCAACTTTGCACATGACAACTAACAAGAATTTCTGCAACTCAATCACTTCTCACCATGCCATGGAGCCTGTTCCTTGACATTCTAAGCATGTAAACAAGCCAAAAATCCTTCGCTTCCTATCGGTGTTGTGTTTAGAAAAGTGTGCCCGTCATACTCATTACCCCCCTTGTCTTATCAATCCAGCAAACTCTTCATCAGTGCTCTTAAGCATCAGTGGCAAAGGGACTTCCACGGCACTCTGCAAGACTTTCTCGTGCCTAGGCTTTATCCTCTTCTCTAAACTAAATGAAAAATACTGAGGGAATTCCTTCAACTCCTCCAACTTCCTCTCCATCACCACAGCAAAGTACTCAAACTTTGGCTTAAAATTATTCTCTATGCTGAATGTCAAAAGGGCCGGACACCTTAAAGCCATCCCTACAGCCTCATCCCGGGAAAGCCCCAAACTTTCCAAATACTTCAGCTTGGGAATCAGGGTGATCTCTACACTAGAAACCAACAAGACAGAATCATGGTAAGCCAATGCCTCCAAGTCCTTGAACCCAAGTCTCTGAAGGTAAAAAAAAGCTGGTTTCAGCTGGTCGCTTACACTGCAAGCAAGCAATCTTGGGCATTTGTTGATGACCCTTCTAAAGTTATGATCTGGGACTCCAAGGTATTGTGAGAGGAAGATGAAAACTGGGTTAAGGTCAGTTTTGATGTTGGAAGTGAGAATTTTGGGGCACATGCCAAAGATTCTGGGCAAGTCCTTTTGGCGAATGCCTTTGGCTTGGAGGAAGGAGATGATGGAGTGGACGGATTCGAGGGAGGCTTCGTGTAGAGAAGGGTTTTGGGAGAGGGCCTTCCCTGAGTCAATACCCATGATTTCAAGGCAGAGGATTTTCTCTTTTATTTGGAGGGAGATATTTTCATGGGTTGGTGTGTAGAGTGGGTGGCTTTGGAGGACGCTTTTGGGTTTTGCTGCCAAGGTGCCGTTTGATTGCTGGCAATTTAGTGGCGGTGAAGATGATGGTTTCTGGGGAGAGAAGCAGAGGAAAGAATGTAATGCTGTTGCTCCTGCAGCAGGCATTGTGGGCAGTGCTCCAAGAGCGAACTGGTGTGTGTGGGAGAGACACAGAGAGAGAGAGAGAGAGAGAGAGAGGGAGAGCCTCTCGGCAAATGTCATCCCTCTTCATTTGCTTGTGTAGTGACACGTGGCAGATTGCTTGAAATTGATTGGCTAAAATCGGATTTCAAGATTGTCGCCGTGACAGCTTCCTCGTGACGCAATTTTTTTTTAAATATATATTTTAATTGGGATTGTCACACGTGTCCCACCATGGTTGAGGTATGCCAATAGATTTACTATCAATTTTTGCAATGATAGAAATTCATTTGTTTTATTTATTTATTTTAACGTTTATATGATCAAAACTTCTAATCACAATGAAAAAAAAAAAAAAAACTTATTTTCAATTTTTATCAAGTCTTTAAATTAAGCGGTAATTTAATATTTATAGTGGTAATCATAAGGTTAAATCTTAACTCTACCCTTTATCTTCCTTTTAAATTAAAATAGTTTACATTATTTAAAACTCTTGCTAGTTGCTATGTAAGAGATCTAGAAGCAAATACCCAAAACACCCAACCGTATCCTTTTACATTATCTTTCCCTATAAACAATGCTTTTTTCTTTTAAAAAAAAAAGATGCTGAAAAAGATGTTTGGTTCCCAAAGAAAGGTAGGTAAAGTAACACTTACGCAAATTAAGACTTTTGAAGAATGTGACAAAATCTTCAGGAAGAAAATGGGGAAGGTTGAGGATTGATTAGTTCCTTCTACGTTATTATCTAGTCTTTATTTCTTTGTTCATAATCTTCGAGTGTATGCGAAGCCCCAGCAATGATGCTAGACTTTTTTTTTTTTTTGGGTAAAGAATCAAGGAAATTGATGGTGACAAATGATTTGTAAAATGGAAGGAAGAAAGCATTTGAGCAATGATGCCAGACATTTCTTCCTAAACAACATCATTACCTTCCCCATGATGAATTGAAATTCAAATTCCCCATCCCTTCGCAGTTCGCACTTGTTGACTGAAATCCCATATTTTGTAGCTGCAGTGAAATGTTTTGCCAAGATGACTGAAAATGCAGTCATTCTCTTGCAACCAAGGGAAAACAGCAAGTTTACAACAGTAGGGGAGATTCAAAGGGGGTTCATATGCAGATCGACATGCATTGAATTAGTCAGAAAGAGAACTTACTACAGAGAAAATCTTCCCAGTGAGAATGATTAGGCAAAGCATCAAATTAAGAAGATACACAACACACTTCAGATTTTCTAGAAATAAAATCTGTGAGGGTTCGAGAGAAAAACTCATATCACTGGGAGAAGTTCACCTGTCACACTGACAGGATGGCCTCATCCCTCTCATATACCCTGGACATGCCCCCCAAAAGCAGATCGACATTACCAATATTTAGAAAAGAAAATGCGTTTGAAAACAAACAAAACACTCATAGTACTGTCTTATATAAGTTGAATCATTAATATCACCATCATCACAAAGTGAAAAACAACAGTTTCATCTGCCGCCCAAAGGTATCAACAATAGAGCGGTATGCAAGCTAAAAAGTGCCAGACATATCCATCACAATAACACAAGCATAAATATGTATGAGTAAAGCTACTCGACTTCAGCTTGCAAGAGATGTGTATCAACACTCGGAAGCAAAAGCCTTGAGATCTATTATTCTAATGGACCACTGCTGATAAACATACCACAGCTACTCATATTACCACTCCTGCCACAAAAAAAAAAAAGAGAAGAAGTTACAGGCAAGAGAAAATGCAACATAAACTAATAATATATCTAGGTCAGATGTCGGTCTGTTATGAACATAAAGTAACAGTTTAAAATAAGGGGGTGCATGCACCAAATGTCAATATCGAAGGTTACCAAATTTAAGTAGGGATGTGATGAATCCCAATGAAATGGGTGAGTTAGAAACAGATGCAAAGTCAAGTTCCTGGAATTCTGAGCTAGAGTGGCATATTGTCATCATAACTAGTCAATTCATAAGCACATCCTTGGAGCATATATTTTGAAGCTACTAATCTCTTATTATTAGAACAATAGACTTATGGGTTTGTTATGTCTTTGCGTACTCTACCATTCTGATCTAGTCACGTCACTTGCACACATATGTCCAGGGCATCAAGCTCATTGCTCCCCTTTTATTTGTTTCAGTAAAGATGATGATAACAACGCAGCACCTGTTTTTCTTCTGACATATACAAATAACGCAATGCTCCTACGATGGTATTGTGAATACCATCATGTCTAATACTTAAAGGCAAGGCTACTTCATGTACTCACTCATGTTAGGTAAACCTCAGACCCATGTAAAGCGCCTCCTCCACACGGATTGGGTAAAACTCCGGCTTCACAGGCAGGCTGGCTCAAAGGAATTGTTTGCACCCAAGGAGATTCAAATCTTAAACCTCATGGACTACCACAAAGACCAAGGCTCTTACCACTCGAGCCAACCCCTTGGGGTTAAAAGCATTGGAATATTGAAGTGGCTTATAAATCTAGTTGATATGATACTGTTAGATGATATCAACTTATGTCACTGCTCACATGTTACAATGAATACTAGGGCTGTTCAAAATGGCCGACCACCCAATCCAGCCCAAGTGGAACCGACTAAAACCGACCAAAGTCAGCCAGTTCCGCCCATGTCAAGGTCGGGGGTTGGAAGAAGATCTAACTTCCAAAGTTGGATTGGTTCAATAGGGTAAACTAACCCATGCCGAACCAACCGACCACTCTTTAGACCTCTCTGCAGTTTTTTTTTTGTTTTTTGTTTTTTTTGTTTTTATGTTTTTTTTGTGTATGTGTGTGTGCATGTGTGGATGGTAGATGAAGAACAGAAGAAGACTTTTTTTTTAGGGTAGAAGATGAAGAATAGAAGAAGATTTGTTTTTTGCGGGTAGTAGAAGATGAAGAAGAATTCAGCCGTGGGGGCCCAAGCAGGATTAACAAATTTTTCAGTCCACTCATTAATTTATAGAAGGGACACATGACAGTCACAAACCTTCGTTTCTCTCTCAATTTTGTTTCTTGGGCGAGAGACCTTCAACTCTCAAAGACTTGGACATTGTCGCCATCATTGCCTCCTTGTCACCCCACGGCACTGTCATGTGTTTCACCATTATTAGAGGTTAGGTTTCTTTCTCTTCTTCTCCTGCTCCTTTCAGCTCTCACCCCCCCCTTCGATTTTCTCTCAATCTTTCTCTCTCTCTTGGTTTCTTTCCCTTTCTTTTATTGCCCAGCCTAACCGACCTAGCTGATCGATGCTGTCGGTGTCGGGGTCAGTTGGGTTTGGTTGGGATTTTCAACTTCTGATCTCCTTCAGTTCGGAAGTTGGGGATACCCAAACTCCTGAACCGAGTGGGACAGGTTACACCCACAATGAATACTCAGTCATTCAACTATTTTCCAAACTAATGTTAAAAAAAAGGCCTATATTATCGCCAGAAAACATGGTAAGAGTCTAAGAGAAGAGGGAAGGAACTATTACATGATGCAGGATAATTGAAATTTTATATCTCATTATTATTAAATGATAGATTGATACAGAATGAACTAATCTATCACTTCATTGCCATAAAACTTTGTGGGCATAAGACAGCACATTATGAAAAATAAAAATAAAAATTTTCTTCTTACTAGAAAAGTGTAAAGCTAACATACCTCGTCGTCGTCATCATCATCATCATCCTCCCCGCGATCTTCTTTCTTCTTCTTGAGACGCGTAGTACCACCCTCCTTGCTGATGGGTAACTTCATTGCACCAAAGGGTGTATCCACATTAATATTTCCTTTCATGGTGTAACCAGTGCCTTTTCCTCTCATCATGTCCCAAATTGCAGAGCCAAAGTCCTTGGGCCTGAAGGTGATGGGAATATTGATGTAACTGATTCCATTTTTATCAATTTTTGTAGATTCTTTGAGTTCAGCGCTTCCGATGCTCTCATCACACAGCCAAACCTCATAGTCTAGTTCATTGACACCCAAGTCAAAGTCATTCTTATTTTCCAATTTCAAATGAAGAACTGCAACAGTTTCTTCAAAAGAGAACCTCTCAAATTTTATTTTCTCAATATCAATGTCAGGCTTGTAAGGTATGGGGATCTCTCCAGTTTTCTCAAGTGGTAGAGTTAGTCGCCCAAAAACAGGCACGTCCACAATGAGTTCAACCTTGATCCTATATGGAATTATGCTTCCAGGCTTAATTTCATTATACGTGTTTTTTATGTCATCATAAATCAGAGTAACTGGTATTTTGACAGTCTCCTCACCATGTGCCTGAATCGTCCCAGCATCTGGGATCAACCCTGAAATTAGTTTCCTTCCATCACTCTCAATCAAGTAGTTTATGTCAATCAGAGGAATAGGAACAGGATTTGGGTTCTTAATGAGAACATCAATAACAAACTCTGCCTTCTCCAGATTGATACAAGGGATGTGAATCCCTGCAACATCAGCAGTTGGCTTCCCAAATCCAATAGCTCCCTCGAGCTTCTCACCAATGTCATGAATGAAATCCTTCACCTTATCAATAAATCCACCTTTTCCTTCCTCTTTCTCATCTTCCTTGTGCTCTTTGTCCTTAACATCCCTTGTAACCACCTCTGGCTCATCAGATGATGCCATGCCTTTACAACAACACGATTTCAGATGTTAAAAGAATTAGTTTGCAGAATGACCAGAACAAAAGAAGCAACAGATTAAGTAGAAAAAAATGGGCAGGAAAAAATTAATGAAATAGAGAGAATGCACTTGCATTAGCGATAATAGAATGAAATTCTACAAACCCACAAAGCTAATCACATGCAATGCCTATAGAAGTTTTTAGATAGTTAAAATATACAAAGGAATGCACATGATTACTTTTCTATGAAAAAATAAATCAAATATGGGCTCAAAGTTCATTGCTGCTCAGACCAAGAAAATGCTTCTATATCTTAAAAAGGTTTGAACTTGCGTTTTATTATGGGTATGCATCACCAAGTAGCATTTTATAATTTAATCATATGTTAAAATTCATATAAAATAAATAAATCACCGATTCATACAGATAGCATCAAAAGGTGATTAGAAGATTACAAGCTAAGAGAGGTATTACACTTTTTCCTCTCTCTTTTTTTTTTTTTAATCGTTAAGCACTGAAAATATAATCAATCAGAGTTGCCACATTTTACACTGATCCGAGTAGCCAATGCAAAACATATTCAATCCAAACGTATTATCAACAGATGCAGATTAAAAAAGTTAAACAGATAACAAAAGGTTTGATCTGGCTTCTTTAAAGTGCAGGATCTGGAAATACAAGTCATTCAACTTCCAGAGCAACACTCAAATCAACATCTACTTATGCACGGCAATCAAAAACGAAGTAAATAACGCTAAAATGTCAGAATTTAGCATCCACCTATGATCTATCCATCCATACACACACATACACACACACACACACACAAATATATTCCATATACATAGAATAAGTAGATCTACGAATGCGATCTGGATCTGCATAAATTGAATTACATGATCAGAGCTTGAAATGAAGTACCAGATTGAAAATCAACAAATAAAAAATAAAAAATAAAAAATTCCTAAAATCAAGCTTGGATCACAGCAATGTGCTGATTCTGTTTAAAACAAAGAAATCAAAAAACAAGAAATTTGAATGCAGAATTAGAGAGGCGTCGGAGTTTACCCGGAAATTGATACGAAGTTTGTTGTTTAGCTTTGGAAGAGAGCAGTAATAGAGTGTAATGGGAGCGAACAGAGCAATTATATGAATGAATTGCACAGAGGGACTACGACGGTTGGGACACGTGGCAAAGAAAAGTTATAATAGTAATCCCCATCATCACGAATATTGAATGAATAGAGCGACACCATTGCCGACTATTCCGGTGTAGGGCCCATCTGAACTATATCTATTTAATTTTTGAGAAAACCTTGAATCAGGTCATGCCCGCAAAATATTTCTTCGATATCGAAGTCGTTTTTTTCGGCGTTAGAATTATAAAATCCTCTAAGGGTTAACCTTTCTCTTTTAAGTTTTAAATTTGAATCCAAAAAACAATTTTTATGGCATTAGAAATGATTTTTGTAGTATTAGAAACGGATTTTGGGCATTAGAAATAGGTTTTTTAGGCTGGGTTTTGTGGGTTTTCTACCAGATGTGGTGTTGGGCAGCTGGATCTCCAGCAGAAGAGAGAGAAAATCGTGGAAGAGAGAAGGGGAAGAGGTGGAGGAACCACGATGCTGTTCGTAGGAGCTCGCCCGCGCCAGTCCTCGCTGCCCATGCCTAGGTCTAGCGAGACGCACGAGACCCATGCCGTTCTCCAGACCCACACTGGCGGAAGAGAGAGAAAATCGTGGAAGAGAGAAGAGGAAGAGGTGGAGGAGCCACGATGCCGTTCGCCGGAGCTCGCCCGCGCCGGTCCTTGCCGCCCATACCTGGGTCTGGTGAGACCCATGGCCTGGGTTTTGCCATACCTAGGCATGGGGTGTTTTGGTCTTTTTCTTTGTGGGCTGATTTGCTTTTTGTTTCACTTTAATTTTTTGCAATTGGTGATGTGTCAAGATAGGATTGGAGGTTGAAAATGCACCTTTTACAGATGGTCCAGACCTAAGGGGCTCTCTTAGTTTTTTTAGGAAACTTCAGAAAGCCCTCCTCAACTTCCATCATTTCTAAAATACCTCCCATAAACTTCAAAAACTCTCAATTTGGACCCCTTCGTCAGATTTTAAATATTAAATGACGTTTATACCTAGACTTTTGTATAAAATTTTAACTTTCAAAACGTTTTTTATTTTTTTAAAAAAATGAAAATTAGGGTTATTTTGGTTTTTTTTTAAAAAAAAAAAAAAATTTAACGGCTAAAATTGACGAAGGGGTCCAAATTGAGAGCAATTGAAAGTTTATGGGGATAAATTGAGAGTTTTTTAAGTTTAGGAGGTATTTCAAAAAGGGTGAAAGTTCGGGAGAGCTTTATGAAGTTTCTACAATAATAATAAATAAATAAAAATTGACATAAAATGATAATGGATGGTTCCACTATCCAAACCGGCCGATAGATGGCTAAATTATTCTTGTGGCTAAGAGCATTCACAATGGAAGAGCTAAATATCATTTTTATCTAAAATAGCTCTTTAAATTGATAAAATACCCTCTACATTGGATAAGCTAAAAAAAATGTAGAATAAATTTTTTGTTAAATGAGCTAAAAAAAAAGCTACATGTAGCGGCAATATTGAAAGAGCTATTTTCCTACATTTTCTCCCACGTCTATTTTTTTCTCCCACTATCTCTCACAAAATTTTCTTCCCACGTTTTTTTTATTGTTTCTCTCACATGTTTTCTTTTTTTTCAAAATTTTCTCCTACTATTCCTCTTTCACATCTCATTTTTTCCAAAATTTTCTCCTATTATTTCTCTCTCCACATCACTTTTTTCTCAAAAGTTGAAAAATAAGATATTAAGAAAAATACAATCATTATAAAAAATAAAAAAATAATTAAAATTAAATGATATAGATAAAAATATAACTAATCGGATAGAGGAGGTTCTTAAAAAATTATTAGCTAAACTAGATAAATTGAGTTTTGAGGAGCTATTTTACATAAAAAATTAGCTCCTCCATTGTGAATGCCCTAAGAGATGATTCGGCAACCTCTAAAGCGGGAGATGAAGGTGGCCGAACCATCTCTTTGATTAAAGAGATTGGTCGGTCAAACGGTCACTTTTAAATAAGTCATGCATTGATAGTCATGGTGATTCAACCAATCTTGAACCACTTCTAATAGGTGATAATCGTCTCCTTTTACAAAAAATTTATTTGTATTGTTACGATCTAAACTATTTATTTTGTTGATGGGGCTCTTAAATTTTTTTTTAAAAAATAAATATTGACCAAAATACTAATTGACAGTAAAATATGATTTTAAATATTTTTATTAGTCTTACGCGAAGAAGATGACAGCCAACAAGTCTTTCGTCAATAATTGAATGAAAGATATGACAAAAAGACTTGTTTGTCAAGAAGTTAAAACTTAGATAATTAATTGTCAAAATTAAAAGGGTTAAATATCTCATTAGTCCTTAGGGATTCAAAATTTTATTTTTTTCTCCAAAGGGTTTGAAAAATAACCAAATTAGTCATTGTGATTTTGAAAAGTGACCAAATTAATCATTCCGTCAGTTGACCGTTAGTTGACTCAACGGACTAACACGTGGACCAATTAGAAATTGACACATGTCCACATAATTAAATTTTTTATTTTTTAAATTTTTTAAAATTTTTTTTTTTTAAAAAAAAAAGAGAAAAAAAAAAAAATTGGGGTGTCCAAGGGGGTGGCTCCCAGTATCCACTGGGGGTGCTCGAAATTTCTACCACTTGCAAAACAGGGTTTATGGGTTCCACCACAATTTCTGCAATTCGCCAAAATTTTAACTTAATTCTCGAATGGGGTATTCAAAGAAAGCAACCAAATCGTGATTATCAACAAACAAACTGAAATTTGAAGCCCAGTAGGAAATGAAAGCAAGATTTGAGCGAGAGAGAAAGGGAGAGAAAGAGAGAGAAGAAAATACACCGAAGAGAGAGAGAGTGACGAGAGGGAGAGAGAGAAAGAGAGAATTACCTCAAGTAATTGCCCAACCAGATCCTCTTGGTTTCCTGCCTTCGGTGATTATTGAAGAAGGGAGAGGAGAAACCACCCCAGTGGGTACTGCAGCCACCCCCATGGAGCCTATGGCCACCCCAATTTTTTTTTTTTTTCTCTTTTTTTTTTAAAAAATTTTAATTAGATTGTCACGTGTTAACTTTTAATTGGTCCGCATGTCAGTCCATTAAGTCAACTAATAGTCAACTGACGGAATGACTAATTTGATTACTTTTTAAAACTACAAGAACTAATTTGGTCATTTTTCAAATCCTAGAAAGGAAAAAATATAGTTTTAAAACCCTAAGGACTAATGATGTATTTAACCCAAATTAAAAACTCAAGCTCTAATTTATCACAGAAGCAAAACTCAGGAATTTGTTAGATAATTTTCTTAAAATTGATCATTTCCATTTCATTTGGACCGGAAAGGATCTAAATTCCAATGAGAGATACAAGCCTTAGGTGCGGTAAAAAAAAAAAAAAATTATAATACCGGTACTTTAATTTTTTCAACGGTGCAGATTTAAAAGGGAAAGAATAATATTAAATCTAAACCATTGAAAAACCGACACCACATATAATGACTGTAGTTTTTTTACAATACTTGAGCCAAATTCGTCTTAAAAATAGCTCGGAAGCGCCCCCTGGACACCATGTGTCTGCCTTGTATAGAGCATTTTGGAAGAATTCTTTGAAGAAGAGTAAAAGAGATGCTGGAGACAACATGACATCGTCAAATTACCAAAAACGTGTCTTTGCTTCTTCCCATGCTGTAAAGTTGTTGATGTCTGATTCACGCCATCCACACATTTCCACAACAAACATGGAAATCACAGTATACTTCACTGATAAATGTTAAAAGGAACTTTTGTTCTACTCAACTCTCTGCCAAAATTTCACCTCAACTCAATTGCTTGACAATCTTACCCCTCTCTATTCATGCAATGGCAGCAATGTTGCTGTTGCTTTCACCCAGGTGGTCTTTGAGAATTTCTCTTAGGTATTCTGATTGCTCGGAGCTACCTTGAAGCTCCTCCCACTACAAAATATATACCACGAACGCCACTTTATCAGTTCCTTTAAAGGAAAAAGTAAAAAAGGGGGGAAAAAACAGAAACAAATAAACAAACTATCAAACAAATGAACTTCAATCATCTTATCAAATAAAACATGTAAGAGACTGTGCATTGATGAACCTGAGCTCAATACATAGACATTACAAACTCTTGTATCATTTTATTGAAATGTTCATTACTCAGAATCAACATGATTGTGTTTAGTTGCCTTTGTTATCCTCTTCTTCGGCCTTATGCCTCACACAAGCTCGAATATCGATCAAAACCTTGTATCTTTTTAGGCTATCAGTTTGCTGGCTACAAATGTTTGGATCCTGTTACTAACAAAGTGTATTTGTCTCGACATGTTATCTTTAATGAAGACTTCTTTCCTGCCAAGGATCAGACCACTNAGGAACAATTCTTATGGGAATTTTCTGGAATTGTCTGAATATGGAGGCAAAGGGAGGAGAAGTTTTGTGATTATTCCGGAGGGCATTGAGGGGAAGGGATGGGAAGATTGTCGGGCACAATTGCAAAGATTGAAGATGCACCATGAGAAACAAAGGAACCTGATTGTAGCTGATGGGGCACCGGTGGGGAAGAAGGAGCAATCGAATGGGGTGCAAAAGGCGAAATCACAGGTGGGAATCACGTATGCAGCGGCGGTGGTAGGACAAAATACCAGGCCCGGTGTAATCCAAAGCGCCGGAGATGGGGTGCAAAAGGCGAAGCCACCGGAAGGAATCATGTCTGCAACGTTGGGGGTAGGAAAAAAGGACATGGCCGGAGAAAACCCAGTCGCCGGTGATGGGGCTTCAAAGATGGTTTTGGAAGGGGCGAATTTTCCGGGGATTTGCTCCGGGGATCACGCTCATCAAGAACCTGCGATGTTGAGGCCGCAATATCAGGGAGAAATTACGCAGGGCTTAAAGGAAAGTTTGCTTTCCTTACAAAGAGAAGTTGCCAACTGTCTTTATAAGCTGGAAATGGGCTGGGTATATAATGGGAAAGGCGGTCAAATGAATCAAGAAAAGGGGGAGAATGTGCTGAAGGTTGGGCCGCACAAGGAGGTTGGGCCAGGTTGCATTCGGCCAAGCCCAGCTAACAAGTCAAGAACGCAACCCATTACCAGGTATTATGCTAAGACTTACGTTCGAAGAAGACCCAGACGGCAACTAAGATGGCGCCCAAAACACATGGGCCGAGTGAAAGGTCAGGTGATCGGAGAATCATCGGAAAACAGCCGGAGCAGGTCGCCGAAGCATGGAACTGACCCAGACCATGCCGATAAGAGGAATGAAGAGCTGGCCGGGATTTGTGGTGAGGCCTCCGATATTGCTAATAAGATTACTGAGCAACCCAGCACAGGAGATGTACCTGTAGCAGACACGCCGATAGGAGAGGAGGGTGCGAGTCATGCTGGAAGTGATGCAGAGATGGCCGAAAGTGTAGAAGAAGTGATGGGTGGTGATATAGGAGGCACAGGAACTCTGGGTGAGGATAAACAAACGCCGGCGATGGCCCATGCTTGCCGGAACCCGCCTGGGCCCATCCAGGAGCTTGAAACGGCGCAGATAATGCCGGTGACGATGAAGAGTGGCGATCTGGTGGGACAGAATTCAATGGCGAGAGTGGGAAGGGAGCTTAGTGGCAGGGTTATCGTACCAGAATTGAATAAATCATTAGTTGAGGAAGCTGATGCCGGTAAGGAGAAGAAGGACACTTTGAATCTTTCTGGGGGGGTGGGGTCTCTTGCTGGGAGTGAGTCAGACACAGGAGGGGTGGAAAATGAGGAAGATCTGGGGGTAGGAAATTCTGAGGGAGGAGGTGAAGGTTTGGACGAGATAATCCCAGAAACTGTTAGCTGGGTGGTGGATAGATGTTTGGAGTTTTATCCGAAGGTGGGAATAACGTGTGAGCGTGAGGAGAATAAAATGAAAATGCTTGTGGAGGGTATTGCAAATGGTAGACAGCAGCCAATTGTAGAGGAGGGGGGCACATCCACCAGTTACGGAGGATTTGATTGTTATGTGAATTATGATAGGGGCATGTCGGAGGTCCAGCAAGGTAAGGGAAGAGGGAGGGGCAGATATGGTGTTTTATGAAGCCAAAAATTATAGTTTGGAATGTAAGAGGGCTGAATGCCTTCAAGAAAAGATTACGGATAAGGGGTCTTTTAAAAGAATGGAAAGCGGATATTGTGTGTTTGATTGAAACAAAGATGGAATTTATTACTCGGGAGGTGGTACGTAGTTTATGGGGAGGGCAGCATGTGGACTGGATATATAAGGGGGCTATGGGGGCGTCGGGGGGCATGTTGTTGATGTGGGATAGGAGGGTCGTTGAAAAAAGGGAGGAATGTGTGGGGGGTTACACACTTGCTTGTTCTTTCAAGAATGTGGAGGATCATTTTGAATGGGTGTTTGGGGGGGTGTATGGACCGAATGGTGATGTGGAGAGGAGGGTTCTATGGGAGGAATTGGCCGGTTTGATGAGTGTATGGGAGTTTCCATGGTGTATAGGAGGAGACTTTAATATAGTTCNAAGTGTAATTTTTCCTTTTTTGTTTGTAGTATGCTGCACTAGGTCAAATTGCAGTATAAATATCATATGATTGTAATTGTACCTGCACCCTTCGTTTTACATCAATACAAACTTTTTCAGATTGGAGGGGCTAAATCTGCACCCTGCTTAACAAATATTTGGAAAATATGTGTGGGGCTGTTGCCCTTGATTTTATTCTGGGCCAAAGATATCTCAACCAATTTTTGAACAAAAGCACTTATATAAATGGCGGTGGCTATAAAATCAAGTTAATATTTAATGTGGAGTAAGATTGAAGAACTTTTGCCATCGAGTAGCCACCTACCTTGTTCTAGAATGGCAAGCCACAAATATTCATAGCAAGTCACCCAACAAGAAGCACTACCAAATAGAGACGTAAATGAGTGCCTCTGTTACGATCCCGAGTATCTCTCATGGTTTAAGTACAAGCTTAACCGTGTGTATCTCTTGAGCACTCTCCCTGTGCAAGCCAGTTTTCAATGGCGAGTTCCACTTAATGTTTATAACAGCCTCCAATCTATAGAACTGACTATACCCATTGTCCTGTGGTTATGCAATATATACGTAGGTATCTTTAACAACAGTGACTTCTAAGTGATACTGGGAAATGCCTTCATATTTTAAGATGAGAAGTATATGTATGAGGTGGCCAATTCTCATCGTAGGAATAATTGTGTTGACACTTTATGTATTGATGGTGTTATGTCCAATGATCCTAATGAGGTCAAAGACCATATTGTGCAATTTTATAAAAAGTTATATACGGAGCAAAGTAATTGGCGTCCTAGAATGGATAATCAAGCCTTCTCGGTCATTGATGAGGAGGAGAAAGTGTGGTTGGAAAGAGATTTTGAGGAAATGGAGGTTTGGGAGGTGGTGAAGGGTATGGCTGGGGACAAGGCACCGGGACCGGATGGGTACACTATGGCTTTTTTCCAGGTTTGTTGGACAGTGGTAAAACATGATGTAATGGCTGTATTTTCTGAATTTTATCGGCGACGACAATTAGTGAAAAGTTTGAATGTTACTTTTGTATCTTTGGTCCCAAAAAAGGTGGATGCGGTGGAGATGAAGGACTTTCGGCCTATTAGCTTGGTGGGGGGAATGTATAAAATTGTATCCAAGGTGCTGGCCAATAGACTGAAAAATGTGTTGGGCAAGCTTATTTCTTATTCTCAAAATGCTTTCATTGGGGGTCGGCAAATCTTAGATTCGGTCCTGATAGCGAATGAATGCTTGGATGCTCGTATGCGTTCAGGTATGCCAGGAGTGATTTGCAAGTTGGATTTGGAAAAAGCATATGACCATGTCAATTGGAGTTTCTTGTTGTATATATTGAAAAGATGTGGTTTTGGAGAGAGATGGAGGGAGTGGATAGAGTGGTGTATATCAACGGTTCGGTTTTCCATCATTGTAAATGGTTCCCCGGAAGGTTTCTTTAATAGTTCGAGGGGTATTCGACAAGGGGATCCGTTATCACCGTTATTGTTTGTATTGGTCATGGAGGCATTGAGTAGGATGGTGAATGCGACAGTAGAGCAGGGGTTGATATCAGGATTTTCTGTGGGAGGTAGGGTTTTTTCAGATTTGGTGGTTTCCCATTCTCTTTTTGCTGATGATACNCAACTCAAACTTTAGGGACTTGGAAATCTAATTAAAAAAAAAAAAAAGGCACCTTTCTTGTTCTCATTCAACTTTAGGGACTTGGAAAATCTACAAAATATTCCTTTAGTCCTTCATACAATGGGTTCTGGTGGTGTATTTTAGGTGTTGGACTTTCCTGTAGAAGTAGGACCTTCAACAAAGAATATTTGGTTCCCGTTATATAACTTCTTTACATTAGGGAAACTGTATTCCTATTTCTATCCACAGCAATATCCAGTTCCAATCTTTTCCTGTTAGTACACTAAAGTATGTAACAATGCCTATATCCTCAACCAGAAAAAAAGAAAAAAAGAAAAAAAAGTCTAGATAAGATGGCTCATTTGATAAACGGGATACCATACTCAACTCAGTTCTATGGTAGCCATCAACCCACTGACACTGACACGGGCTTGGAACCGATTAGCATGACACAAGCAGAGTGACAAAAGGAACACCATATAGTCACAAGTATATTCTGTGACTTGGTTCTCCTTGTTGGGTGTTCACATATATGGCCAAGTGTCATATTGGTTTGTTTTCCAATAAATAGTCCACCAATTTGAATTGTTTCCTCTACTCATGCCATGTTGTGTTGACAAGTGTACTCAAAAGTAAAAAGCAAAGGTACTCGAAGGTGAAAAACAAAGGGTCCAAAGGAAGGCAAATCATATATATACACAACTAACATATCCACACACAAACACGCGTGCATCTGTACTGTACATATATAAAATCAGTATTAAATTAGACGTGCTGCAAGCCGTGTTAGTAAAACAATCCCTCAATAACTTTTGTGGGACTCATATTTTGCCACACCCACTGTTGATTACTTCCTTCCACACCTTTCATGAACACCAAAATATGAACTTGATTGGAGATGAGAGCTGATCCATCCATTTAGTGCTCAACTTGATTTTTATAAAGTACATGGAAAAATACACATACTTCCATTCAAATGTGAATACGCTGGCATGCATATGTTCATATAGTGCACTAATTTTTGAAAATCAATAAAACTTCAAGCAGGTCATTGAGCAAGTTAAAAATATAATTGAGCGAAAAAAGTATCTTAAAAAATTTCTTTGGTATCAGCATTCCTTTTCTTTTCGCTGAAGTCTTCTCACAATCTCTTTAAAATTCTTTTATAACATCGTCTAAACCAAGTTAAGTGCATGTCGGCTGAGGCAATGAATTATTGAATTTCCCAAAGAATGTAGGAAACTCACCTCTTGATGAGACAATGAATAGACCTTCCAACCGGCAGCAGTCATGTAGCGGCGCTTCAACTGGGTATGTCCTAAAGGTGCCCCTGCAGAGATGAAGAATAAGAAGATCAATTGAAAGCTAAAATCGTTATCGAGGGTGGTCAAATGGCTCATTCAAATATCAGCAGATGGGACATTCTACAATGTTATACAAATAGGAGGTGCGCACCAGTATTCCTTGAGAAATGAGTTGGCCCATCAATCTCCAAAGCAACCTTCTTATCAACCAAAACTGCATCTAAAGCATACCCGTCCACAATGTATTCTCGGACCCAATCAAGGCCAGTGCTAAAAAGAAGACGAGCTACCTCCTTTTGAAATGATGAAGTCACTTTTTTATTAAACCTCTTAGTTTTTCTTGCACGAGCAATTTTCTCCTCAAGAGCACTCCTTAAAGATAACTGAAGATGTGGCCATTCTAGCTTCAAGCACTGGTTCACAAGATGAACTTGAGAAGCAAACATGATATCCTCCCTATACTGCTCCGAAATCCTTTGTTCCTCAAAGCGGCTCAGAGTTCTCCATACATGAGAAAAGAAATTACGGTCCATTTGTCCGAAAACAGCATATGACCAAGCTATATTCCCAAGCTGATCCCTATTAAAATTGAGGACAGGAGATCCTAAAACTTGTTCAAAGCCAAGATCTCTACTGATGTCCACACCACTTTCTTCATTAATATTTGAAGTTTCTTTACTTAAGCAGCATTTAAATTGGCTAGCATCCATGAAGACATTATCTAAAGATTCAAGCAAAGGGTCAGCAGGCTCATATAAAGAAGCAAAAGCCCACAAGACCTGAGCAAGTTCCTGCTCTTGGAAAGTGTGACTTATATCCGATGCCCTTTTTGACAATTCTGAAAAGAGTTCAGGAGCAGAATGCTGCATTGAAGCAAAAGCACCCGCAACATTAGCAACATTCTGAGAATTGAACTCTCCAACCTTGGTGAATGCCACCTCTGCAACTCTATCCATTTCTGATAAATAAAGCAGCTCGCCTCCAATCTTGGACAACGCCCACGAAATATTCGAGATACCTTGAGCTGAACATTCTGGTAAGGCTTTCATGGCAATACCCACAAGCATAGACATCTCTCTTTGTCGGGCAAAAGCCAGCCGACGGGTTTCCATCATTGAAACCTGCTCCATATTCTTAGCAATACGATGAAGAGCAGTGGCAATGTTCAAAGGAGAGAGAGGCGAGGGGCTCAATCCTTTCCCAACAGCCATGATTGTCTCCGCAGTAACCTCCAACACTTCCTCCGCAGTCTGTGCTTCTACAATATCTTTGTTCAAATTAATTTCTTTCCTGCGATCAGAGGGCCCTGAAAATTGGGATAGCCTCTGAACAAATTCTTCCATTGTCTTCTCCTTCTTTTCTTCAAGCATCCCACCTGCCATCATGCTCACGTTCCTCCTAAGTACATCAGCATCATCAAAATTTCTCATATCATGCAATTCAAAGCCATCCTCCGAGTCATTAAACAAATCCTCTTCGAGTTTCTTATTAATTTTCTCTTTGTTTCCAAACTTCTTGTTCTTGCTCTTCTTCTTTTTCTTCTTTACAGTGACCAAATCCTCCATTGTGCGAGTCAGGCCCCTTGCCTCAATTGATTTGAGGGCAACCTTTCTTGCCCTCATACACCAATCCATCCCATCAGAGTCTTCCAGCAACTTCGATTTCTGTTGTTTTTTCCTTTTCACGGGAGGTTTGATGTCCAAAGGATCATCATCATCATCATCCTCGTCATCGAGACCCAGTGAACCAATACCATGACTAACTCTACCCAAATTTATGCAATTTCTTCTCAGAAAACCAATCTCTGGTTTTCGGGTAAAAAATCCAGTTCTTAATTTTAGTATTGGAAGCTTATGAACTATATTAGGATCGAAAACGAAGACTTTTGAGCAACTTTGATGTGGGAATGTGTTTAACAACGCTTCCATTTCTTCCCTTTCTATATACTGCTACGGCTACTGCTAACACAAATTGTTCAGAAAGTAAAACATACCCATCAAAGAAATTCCACTGATTGTCGAGAAAATGAGACCATCATAACTTTTACAGAGCGGAAGAAGTTTGAGAGAGCCACCTGAACTGAACTGAACCACCGAACTGGATAAGAGATTGATACCGCAGTTAACGAAGTAAACGGTGTCGTTTCCACCCCATTAGAAACGTGTGTTTATTCCACTTCCCCGTGGGATCGAAATTATAGACTAAAAAAAGAGAGGAGAAAACAACGCCCATTTTTACTTAAAATTTATTAAAATATTAATTAAATCATTATTATTATTTTTATTAATTTAAACTTATGGGATAAAATGGTAATTTGACATGTAGTATTAGAACAAAAGTATTAAGTTTAAACACTATATTTGCAATTTACCCCTATTGTGTTATAATATTAATTAAAATAAATTAAGGGAATTTATATTTAAATACTTTGGATAAGCACGTTAAAATTTTAAAATTTTTTTAAGTTTTTTTATTTTTTTAATTTACAATTTACTCCTTGTGTCAATCAAAATTACAATAAAATTCATACCGTCAATTTTTTTTAACTGCCATTAGTCTGAGTCAAAACATACTGCTTTACCTTATTAAAAGATTAATTTTTTTAATTTAATTTTAAATATCCCTTGTTCTTTTTTTATATTTAAATTAAAAAAATTTAATATTTTAATAAGGTAAAATGGTACATTTTGACCCAGACTAACGGCAGTTAAAAAAATTGACGGCATGAATTTTATTGTAATTTCGATTGACCCAGGGAGTAAATTGTAAAAATAAAAATAAAAACTAGGAGATTTTAAAATTTTGGCGTGCTTATCTAAGGTGTTTAGATATAAATTCCCTTAAATTAAATTCATCATTTCTTATAAACTTAAACCAGTGAGATAAGTGGTAATTTAACAAAAAGTGACATTAAAAAAATAAAAATAAAATGATTGATCATTACATAAAAACTAGCTTGTGCATAAACAATGAAATTTTACATGGAACAAAAAATCTGTGAATGACTATATATTTCTTAATGCTGGCAATGCTTTTGGTGACACTTGAGATAGCACTATACAAATTTGGCTCCTAAGCTACATGCATGGCTCTCTTATTTTCATTAAAGAATCAATCTGGAGGAAAAAATATATTTTATGATTCATGACTTTCATAATATGCTGCCATCAGGTATCACTGCACTGGGAAGAACAACCACAATTCCCCCACTGATCACATAGCCATTAGCTTCATTGTTCCCTTCTTGGACATTGTCTTTGTTAATAATCTGCACAAGAGCAATACATTACTTCATATATCAGTAACATAGGAAAGGCATAAGGGAAAAATGAAATGCAGTCCATTTTAAAAATGCAGTTATTGATTTCTTTTTCTTATGACGGGGAATCTTTCTAGACAGGGCCATAATTCCACCCGTAAGAACCGGGTATCGGTTGAGTGAGGACTCGAACGGCTGATCTCGGGATATTAACGAGTCGACCATTCGAGCCGAACCTTTCGGGCAAATGAGTTATTGATTGTTTCTAGTATTTTACATACCAAAACATTTTTGCCGATTCTTGCACTCTTATCTACAATGGCTTTCCTTATTTGAGCATCTTCCCCAATTCCTATGGGAATGTCAACGCCCTTCCTGTCCATGCCACTCTCCTGAATATCTTCCATCTGTTGAGAAGACACACTTGCACTATAAATAAGCTAATTAATGAATATCTGGAAAGAAAACACTCCCCAGAATATCAACAAAGTGATATATGGAAAAAGGATTCAGATCTCTCTTACTTGATAGATATCAGAGCCCATGATCACTGAATCCTCTATTACAGCCCCATCTCCAACTCTTGTCCTCGTACCAACTACTGTTCCTTTGATCTTGCACCTCTACTCTTAGAAAGGGAAAAATTATATCAGAAACAGCATTGAAACAAAGTGTAGAACTAAGAAGATATGTACATGATGTGAATGTTAGTTCCTCAGTTTTTTGTTTTTGTTTTGTTTTTTTTTCATAGTCTCCTAACCTTTTATCATCAAAATTTACTGTGGGAAAGTTTATAGGAAGATAAAGCAGTTGCTTACACCGAGAATGCAACCATCACCAATGATACTATCTATTATTACAGCATCACTCATATGAGTTGGGGGCAGAACCCGAGGCAAAGTGTAGATGGGAGACTCTTTATCAAAGAAGCTGCTATGAAAGGATGAAGTTTGTGTTAGTTGGTGGGTAGTCCAATGTAGGCAAAACTTCACTAAAGCGATGCACTGGCATTATACTTTCAGCCTTTTCCAGTATTGAAGTTACTGACTTAA
Organism: Carpinus fangiana; assembly: GCA_006937295.1. Lineage (NCBI taxonomy): Eukaryota > Viridiplantae > Streptophyta > Magnoliopsida > Fagales > Betulaceae > Carpinus > Carpinus fangiana. The sequence continues at coordinate 17,605,288 of CM017323.1, read as the reverse complement.
ATCCCATGTTTGCTTTCTTTGTGCTTTGCATATTTGCTTGGTAGAATGCTTCAATGCTCCTCATGTCCTCCCAATATCCATCAAAGATGAAAGCTTGTATCTGATCATCACAAAGGAGGATGATTTTCTCAGTAATTGTAACTAAAAAGACAAACAACTACCACAGCATATCTGTAAGAAAAAGGAAAAAAAAAAAGAAAGAGGATTCCCACTTTGAAAAGAAAAGCACCACAAAAGAACAGCATGCACAATAAGTCTGACCTTCATTCCTATGGATATTGCACCTGGTATTACTTCACTTGTAAAGTCATTTGCCTTGGGAAAATGTTCTTTTAGAAGCTGTACTATTATATCTCTGTTAATGAGATATATTCCCATGCTGGAAAGATTACAATAAGCAGTATCATTGCATTTTCTTGAGCTTTCCACCTGGAATTCAGAAATAAACTTCATCAGAGAACACCCGGAAAAATGATAAAACCGAAATAGAGGAGATTGGTGGAAGAAACTTACAAGACTGACTGGCTCGCTCTCAGACTTCAATCTAAACTCGAGAACTTGATTCTCAGAATTCACTTCCAGAAAGCCAAAACCTGTGTCTTGATCTCTCAAAGCACCCAATGCTGCAATAGTTATGTCAGCCTCGCTCTTTCGATGAGCCTTTATAATTTTCTGGTAATCCATTTTGTACAGATGATGACCAGGAAGGATCAGAAACTCGGTCACTGGATACTCTGCCATTACCCACAAGCATCTTCTAACAGCATCTGCAGCCCCCTAATATTGAGAAGTGCATAGAATCATGAATGCTGAAAGGACATGGACTTAATGCAGATTATGATTTATGAAGTCAAGACTTTATTATAGAGAAGTGTAGGTTTGTAAACCTGAAACCAGCCCTTGTCTTCAAGGCTCTGAAATGCAGCAATTACTTCGAGAAATCCCTCTTTCCCGAGACCTACTCTGGAATAAGCTCTGGAAAGGTGGGAATTGAGAGAAGTTGAGTTGAATTGGGTAAGAGCATATATCTTGTTTATGTTACTGTTAATGCAGTTGCTGACTACTGCATCAACAAGCCTGTAATTTGCTGCTATAGGAATTGCCCCTTCTGTTCTTCTCTTTGTCAATGGGTAAAGCCTTGACTCTGACCCATCACCAAAAACAATAGCTGCTACACTCTGACATCAATCAATCCACAAAAGTTCATTCAAAAACACACCCTGCCACTCTTCCAGACCCATGCCAAAGAAAAACAGGTTAAAAGAGCTTATAACTAATGCCAAGAAAAAACAGTTAAAATAGCACTTATAATTATGAATACATGTGATTCTGCATGAATAAAAGAACATTAGGAAAATCATTTGAGTGGTGAACTTTGGACCTGATTAGCTGGAGGAAACAATGAAATGGGATATTGAGGTTGCTGTGAATTGGATATGAACAATCTTGGAGGAAGAGTACAATGAAACTTTGAAGAACTTTTTTGACGTATACTTGCTAAACCAGCAATGGAACCATTTGTTTGTGGAATGGGGGTGGGAAGAGAGAGCTGCAATCTCACCATGACAACAGAAAGCAAGAGAAAGCTATGATATAATATGTAGCTTTTCTTCAAACAAAATGATTTTGATCTCTTTAAGGTGAATTGCTGCTTCTCTTCCTCCCCACAGCAAACGGGATTTAATATAGAGAATAAGAAGGGAATATTTTGCATTCTTCTTCCTCATGGCTATTACAGAGGATGTCTTCCTTGCATGGGTTGTGGCTTGGATCCGATCTCCCGACCAAATACTGTAAACGCTTCTTTTTTATGATACACGAGTTTATAAACATGAAGCCTAGCAACAATCTTCTTAGAGATCTTTGATTGAGTTGTTATGTCTAACTTTGATTCTAAGTTTCTTATATCTTTTGTTCTTTAATCTTTTGCAGCTGGGTTCACTTTGTTTGTAAGAATTTAAAGTGAATCATGGTCAGGAGATGTCCAAGAAGACCAACACCAGGAATAGCTTGGCTAATAGAAATTGCCACAGCAAATGACCAGTTTACCCTCACAACCTTTTGAAACAAATATAGGTGATAGGCAAAAAAGATGTCTAGCATCGTAATCAATGCAAGTTTTAACTTGTGCACGTGGGTGATGATTTTTTATGGACAAAAATTTCTTCCAAATATGTAAGAAATATCATTCAACCAATTTAAAATATTATCAAGTGTTTATAAGTATTTAAAATGCATATTAAATTCTTAAGGTTATTAATAGCAATTTATTAACTTAAACTAACATTTTAAATGTTTATAAACACTTGACATTATTTCAAATGGGTTGAAGAATATTTCTTCTAGATTGGTTTGGAGAAAAATGTTTTCAATTTTTTATACAACCTGCAAACTCAATTTGAAATAACATAAAATTAGTAGGTTAAAATTGAGAAAACTGACCCGTTTAATTAAGTAGGCCGAATTATGATTAACCTATATTGTTGACCCTAACACGCAACATAAAGACTAGCAATTTTTTTACACAATTCATTAACCCGACACAAATCTAACACAAAATTAGCAAGTTAAAGGTTAAGGAATCTAACCCTTTTAATCAAATAAATCACGCTGTACTTGACCTATACTCATGCCTCAACAAGCAACAAGAATTGTCATCACTACTAACCAACCCATCGGTCAGTGGGGGCAGTTTGGTCAATTAATTTCAGAGTGAAGCTCGGAGGCTTGTTACCAACGGCAGTCATTTTAGGATTGAGTAGCATCAAAGGTAGGCATTATCTCAGCTTTTCGGCCTTTAGCTTATTGCCCCTTTCTCATATTATATTAACAAAATAGGTTTCATGAGCACATGATAAACGTCTATAGTTCTCTCTCATTAGACTCTTGAAACATTGATTGCAAAAAAGGGACAAATGACAACCAGACAAAAGATCCAATCATATAGAAAAACAGGGGAACATAGTACAAAAATATTTCTTATTCTTAACATCAAGAGTATAGCTTTTCCTTGTGTCTAGGCAGTTTCAGCACCAATGCCTTTACAAGGTGTAACAAAGCAATCGACAAATAACTCATTATTCTTTGGGATGATGAGGCTATCCTTTGGAAATCCCCAGAAACTCTCAACAGAAAGATATTCTGGCAGTTGACAAATTGAAACAACAGACCACACCCAGGAGAAGAAAAAACCGGGAATGATACAGATGACATCCGATGTTGAGCAATAATTCTATTACTTCAGATGGTGCTCGAACAAAGATGCCATCTCAATCTGCAGGAGAAACCAGGTTAATTGATGAGCAGCCGAAACATCTAAAGCATAAAACCATCCATAGACATGCATAACCAACCAACAGTATAAGGGAGCATAAAATCAGTTATGAAGATGCATAAAGCAAATATTTACCTTCCAAATACCTGATAATTCAGTCATTTATTTAACATTTAAGACAAAGGTGGAAATAAACACATTAAAAATATTAAAAATGAAATCAAATTATTAACATGCTCAGGTCAGAAATAAAATTGAACATCGACACAGTGTTTGTCAAAGGCTACAACACTATTACAATTTGCATCTTAAAATTCTGATCCAGGTTTTTGTAACTAGAAATACACAGGGCATCGGTTTCAACAATGTATATTTTAGAGAAATGTGGCTTTGGGGAAAGGTGGAGAGGTTGGATTCATCAATGTGTTTCCACGGTATGTTTTTCTGTGCTTATTAATGGAACACCTGCTGATTTCTTTAGAAGTTCTCGAGGAGTGAGGCAAGGGGATCCTTTGTCACCTTTAGTTGTGGTGATGGAGGTGTTTAGTAGAATGATGAATGTAGCGGTGGAGAAAGAGCTTTTGACTGGATTTTTGGTGGGTTTGTGACATTCTGAGACATTGGAAGTATCACATCTATTGTTTGCAGATGATACACTTATATTTTGCGAGCCAAAGGTGGAACAACTTCGGAATTTAAGATGTTTGCTGCTATGTTTTGAAACAGTTTCGGGGTTGAAAATAAATTTGTTAAAATCAAGGATTGTTCCTATAGGTGAGGTGGAGGATGTGGAAGGTTTGTCAAGGATACTTGGGTGTGGAGTGGAATCGCTGCCATTGACGTATTTGGGGTTACCTATAGGAGCTCCTTATAGGGATCCTTCTATATGGAATAAGGTTATTGAGAAGATGAAGGCTAAGTTGGCAGGGTGGAAGCGGATGTATTTATCCAAGGGTGGTAGATTGACACTTATTAAAAGCACCCTCTCTAATATACCCACGTATTATCTATCTTTGTTTCAAATTCCAGGGAGAGTGGCGAAGCGTATAGAGAAAATACAAAGAGATTTCTTGTGGGGTGGAATAGGTGATGAATTCAAGTTCCATTTGGTAAACTGGTCCAAGGTTTGCATGAGCATGGAGGCAGGGAGATTAAGGGTAAGGAATTTGATTCAATTCAATTGTGCGTTGTTAGGTAAATGGTTGTGGAGGTTTGCCAATGAAGAAGACGCTTGGTGGAGGAAATTAGTGGAGGCGAAATATGATTTAATGAGGGGTGGATGGTGTTCTAAGGAGGTAGGAGGATCTTATGGGGTGGGAGTGTGGAAATGTATTAGGAGGGGGTGGGATGATTTCAAACAGCATGTGAGGTATGAAGTAGGAAATGGCTCTTGAATATTATTTTGGCATGATGTGTGGTGTGGGGAATTACCATTGAAGAATGTGTTTCCCGCGTTGTTTACTATAGCTTGTGCAAAGGAAGCGTGGGTGGAGGAGAATATGGATATAGAAAATGGTGCTATTCATTGGAATTTAACGTTCATTCGACTTGTTCATGATTGGGAAATGGAAGAGGTATCACGATTTTACGAGTTGCTGTATTCCCAACACATTAGGCATGGTGGGATGGATAAAATTGGTTGGATTTCCTCGAAGAGAAAGATTTTTGAGGTGAAGTCATACTATAAGTTGAAGGTTAATTTGGAACCAGTGGATGGCCCTTGGAAGATTATTTGGAAGAGTAAAGTGCCTCCGAGAGTGGCTTTCTTCACGTGGACAGCGGTATTGGGAAAAATATTAACTATGGATAATTTATGTAAGAAGAACATTATAGTAATGGATTGGTGTTGTATGTGCAAGAAGAGTGGGGAATCTATTGATCATTTATTGTTACATTGTGAAGTTGCTATAGAGGTTTGGAATATGGTTTTTCATCTGTTTGGTGTTATGTGGGTGATGCCAGGTAGATTGAAGGACTGTTTGGGAAGTTGGCGAGGACAAAAGGGTAATAGTATAGTTATACAAATCTGGAGAATGGCTCCTTTGTGCGTGTTTGGTGTTTATGGGGAGAAAGGAATGCAAGAAATTTTGAGGATTGTGAACATGGAATTATAGAGTTGAAGAAAAGGGTGCGTCAAACACATTTCTCAGGGAGAGTTTTGTGGCATTCTTCACAAGTTTCAACGTTTGCGGAATTTATAGATTTATGTGCATCATTTTCGAATTAAAAGCTTGTCTATGTGGGTTCTTGTTGTATACTTTCTGTGTACATGGGTTGCGCCCCTTGCGCTTTTAATATATTGTTATTTACTGATAAAAAAAAAACAATGTGGCCTTGGGAATAAATGAACTTGTAATGTGGTCAGTTAAGAATTTGCATCCATATGTGTCGATGTTTTGGTGTGGCAAAAATGCCATATGTGAGTGTCATTATTACATACATCTACATGATAATATAACCACAGCAGCTCATCTATAATGTGATGTATGATGGAATACTTGAACAAACAAAAACACAAAAGGCAAATCTTATCTACAAAACTATATTAAAAAAGAAGGGAGGTAATAAGGAACTCAGCAGGGACTAAGGATGCTAAAACATGCCAGCTAGGGCCTCATCAGCAGAGGAGATTTAGTGATCACATCAACAGTGGAAACATGAGTGCTTGGTGCAAAATTCCCAAACATGAGGAAACACTAATGGTGGCTTTACCAATGGTGAACCACCATGGGAGCTTATCATTACTTAACATGCCCAAGCACTACGACTGGTGCCAATGCCATGGCGCCAAGCTTATTGATGCCTCAGCTAAGGATACAATGCATAGGCCTCCTAAGAGCCAATATTGTCAAGCTACCTTCACAATGAGGGATCCCTCATTGCTACCCCGTTTAAAATGGTTCCTTCAAAATTACGATGGTACTTGTCCTTCAAAGTGTTACATAGTTAAGGACGTATGACATACAACAACCATTAGCAAAAATAGTAAATTAGCTTATTTCTTTACCTAAACATGCTCAAATGTAAGGGTGGGTGGAAGGACTAAGAGATTCTTACTTTAGTTAATTGTTATTGAAATTTGGATCTTAACTAACCAATAAGTCCAAACCTTTTCAAAAAGATGCCATAAAATCAAATTGGTAGCAATTAACCACCCAAAACACAACCACTCAACCACCTTCATTTTCTGATAATATAATTAAGATCAACTTACAGCTGTCAAAGCAGTCTCGGCACCCTTATTGCCAGATTTACCACCAGCTCGATTTAACGCCTGCAATAATTATAAAAGGGAACAGTCAGAGATAAAATCTTATCTTTTTTCTTTTTCTTTTTTCTTTTTTTATTTTTTAAGAAAAAAGAAAAAAAGAAGATAACTATTGAGAGCGACTTGGCTACAAATACCTGATCCATGTCATCGCAAGTCAGGACACCAAATATGCATGGAACTCCTGTAAAATCGTATAGGAAATGCTTCAGTTTATTGTCAGGGAGCAAAAATGCTGCAGTTTAGGTGACCTTTGAGCCCACCTAACTCAAGCCATGCCATTCCCAACCATTAGCTGTGGCTTCACAATAACAGAACAAACTCACTAGCTCTATTGGAATCAGCATCCATATAACTATGAAGTTATTTTACTCTTAATAGAAAATTTATTCGCAATTGAATAAAATCTAACAAATGAGAAGTTTAATGTATTGAGAAAATGTTTCTCAACTAACCCAAAAAATTAATATTTTGGGCAAACTTAAGATGATAAGTAAATATGATTACGGGAACAGAGCAAACTTCTAAAAAAAAAAAAAACTTTTCTCTAGGATAATATCTAGAACAAATTATTTGTTTCCTATGTTAGTCAACGCTAAACAACGACAAATTTACAAGCCCATGTAAGACTCTGCATCCAAGTAGACAAGAGAGACTCAAGGCTTTACATGCAAAGTCTGCTTCCAACATGAAAAATAATATGCACATGCATAGTCATGGCAGTCCATACACTCGTGACATAACAATGCCAAAAACAAGATGCATGTTTCTACAAGTAAACTAAATCCCCACTTTTTTTATTCATAAGTCAAACATGCAGCCGATGGATCTTGAATCCATGACCTTAGCCTCCATCCTGTTCTTATAGGTGAAGGAAGTGGCATTTCAGGTAGAGCTCATTGGCATAAGAAAACTAAATCTGTAACATAGCTACAATATATAAGCAAGATGGATGGAATAATTAAATCATATTGCTACTATTTCCATTTAATGCTATATAATGAAATCAGTTCAGCCACCAACATAAAACACAGACCAACCTGAATTTAAACCTGCCGAAAGAACTCCCGATGCCGCCGAATTAGCAACTGCATCATAGTGGGAAGTATCACCTCTAATCTACTGACAACAAAAGTGGTTCATACATTAGAGCACCCGTTACAAGGCTACAAGCATGTCCTTGACAGAACAACTTAACAACTCCCTCATGGAAGATAATATCCAATGAAAAGATTAGGGTGAAAAGAAACCATACCACTGCTCCAATACATAAAATTGCATGATATTTTCCTGACTTCCCTAACCTTTCTGCAACAGCACCAATTTCAAAACTACCAGGAACCCATACAACCTGGTGGAGAAAATGAAGAAAACAATTATGCCTTGTCAAAGTTTGCTCATGCCAAATTTAAATTATAGACCAAGTTAACAATCACAAGGCATAGGATGCTTGTAGGCCCCAATGCATTTATCTAGAAAGTCCAGCAATTGATGATCCAAACTAGTCACGAACACGAAATGCATGCAATGCTAAGATATGGCACAAAGGAACTTCCCTTTTTCTCTAGAAGTATCTAACAAACTTTCGTTTCAGGAAGGCCATAGCTGATCCATATGTTTGGGATCAAAAATGGAAAAAAAGAAAAGAAAAAAAAGGAGGTAATGCACTGGCATATGTTGCTAAGCCCACAAGCAGAGATTCAGCATACAGAGAATAGCAAGCGAAAGTATGATCAGCACTGCTACAGGACATCGAATTTGATATAGAGAATGAGTCAAAGTTCTGCATATTCACAAAGGTACTCGCCCATGTGCTTGAAATTACACGGATCAGTAGCATAACAGAAAGACAAAGAAAACATAATGTGACCGTATTGGTGATCATGTTTTCAGATCTTTGCAAATTCTTTGCTTTGCTAGCATCGAAACGACTATTAATTCATGGAAATTACAAACTTGATGACTGTATTAATTTGGGAAGATATCATGCTAACAAGTATAGCAACATACAGTTCCAAAATCACAACGAAGATATCAAAAGCTATCACATATAGTTGTTTTCCTTAAGGAGTGGCTGCATACATCAATGTCCTCGTCTTTAACCGAATAATTCCTGAAAGTGCCCAAAGCTCCCTCTAACAGCTGCTTTGTCACAATCTCATTAAACCGCGCCACAACCTTCAATAATCAAAATTCGATCAAAAAACTAATGCGACCAAAACAAGAATCATACCAAACACACCTGAATACAACGTTCCGCCATTTCATACCCAATTCATGAAAACCAAACAATTTGTGAGAAAGAGTTATATGAGTAACTAACTCACCACAGCAAATCGAAGACCCTGAGTTCGGGTGACGGAACCCATCAGATACCGAACGGCGGCCGTTTGTGCAAAGGACGATCGGTCCTTCCTCTCAATAGCAATGCAGGAATTCGTTCCTGCGAGATTGATTTAGTTGAAATAATGACGAATTTTCTCAAAAATGTAGAATAGGGGATTTTCGCTGATAAAATGAATGTACCTTCCGACGAAAGGGAAAAGGAGAGTGACTTGGAGTGGTGAGGAGCAGGAGCGGCGCGTGGAAGAAACACGACGGTACTGCTCGTGCCATTGCCCTGACGGTGATGCGTGGGTGCGAGAAATGATTGTTGGAGGGGAAGGAAACACTCCGTGGCAGCAAACGAAGCCATTTTCTTAACTCAAAAACACTTGCGACAGAGTGTGACGAGAAGAGTGAAAGTGTACCCCCTAAACAAATAGTCCGCCCATATATATTACGGTGTAAACCATTTTATTTTGAGTTATTTAATAAGGTTTCTGTAGTCTTTATAGAGTCATTTTATAGACCAACATGCATATCATTCCAATACTTCCATCAATCCGATTCACTCTCTACAAGTGTGAAAGTCATAGAAAATTTTGAAAACACCCTTGAACAGCACCATAGTTACCGTTCAAGCACGAGAGAGAGAGAGAGAGAGAGAGAGAGAGAGAGGGAGAAAAGTTTCTCATACCTAGCGTGTGGGTCGTGAAGTTGATGCCTCCTCAGTCACCCGCTGTTTCCCTTTCTCCTGGCCGCAAGGCTTATTCCCCCTTCCTTTATCTTTCTCTCTTGTCCGATTCCTCTAAGTCTCTCACTCTCTCTCAGTTCTCTTTAAGAAATTGAGATGAGCGATTACAAAAGAATGAGGGTTTACTCCAAATAAGCCCAAGAAAAACAAATATCCGATCTTTTGAACTTGTATGACACTGTCTAAATATATATATATTATTTGAATGTGAGATCTGTGCTTCTTATTATTGGAAAGTGCGAAAGACCAAATTTATACGGGAAGTAGAAGTTTTTATTGAATTGTGATTACTTAGGATTATCTTTAAATTTGAGATTGTTAAATTTATAAATCTTAACCATTCATCTTATTTAAACGTTTAAAATAAGTCATGTTTTAGTATTTAATGAAAAAATGTGACTTATTAAAATTTGAAAAATGATCATTTCAGTTTTAAATTCCCTTTATTAAATACGGAAGTAGTAGCTTTCTAATTAAATGTTGAAATATAACTTATTTTAAATGTTTAGATGAGATAAACTATTGAAATTTATGAATTTGAGAATCTCAAATTTAAAGACAACCATAGGATATCTTAATCCTTTTTTTCATTTCTTTTTAGGTCATATACAAAATTAAGGGACTTGGCTTCTATGCGGGTAGTTTGCTTGGATGGTCCAAATTTATCAAGGGGGTTTTAAACCAAAAACTAACGACGTACTCCAAACAGTTTGACAAACAAAAAAATTCCGTCAATTTCTTCCATGAACCCATCCAAAACAGACTTGTCTTTTCTTTTTCTTTTTTTTTTTTACCCAAAACAGACTTCTCTCTGACTCTCACTCCCACTCTATATATATTTGCTACAAATTCTTGAATTGCAGTAGCAGCGACAACGGCAAGAACGCCTTAATTAGCTTCCTTCCTAGTGCCGCCCGTATTTAGATCTGCCACAATTCCTACAGCATTAGCGGCGGCGCCCCGCCAACAGGTATCAAATTCTCATTGAATGGCTCATCGTCTTCTCATTTTCACCATATTCATTCAACATCTTTCAAGGAATCCTTACCAGCTATTACAATTCCTTGAAGTCCTTCATGCTACTTACAATTCCTGTAGTTGAGGGGGCTAAATAGTAAGAAAAAAATACTATTTAGTCCCCTCAACTACCAACGGTTTACTATTTAGCCCCTTCAATTATCAAAAGTTGTTAAATGACCCCCCCAAGTACCAAACAGTTGTGTTTTAGCCCCCTCCGTTAGTCTTTGCCGTGAAAATGGATGGAAACATCAAAACTACGTCGTTTTGATAAGGCCAAGTTACGAAAATACCCTCCCAGAGAGAGAAAAAAAAAATTCAAATAAGGATCAAAACAGCGCCGTTTGGGCTTAAATTAGGTTTTCTGCACTTACCAAAACAGCGCCGTTTTGGTAAGTGTTAAGAACTAAAAAAAAAAATCCCTAACCCACGAAAAAGCCCCAACCCCAAGTAGTCGTCTTCTTCTAGCACCCCGTCTCCCGCAAGCTCAGGACAACCTGCAACTTCTCTCCTTCAGTTCACCATTGCAGTCATAGAAAAATCATTAAAATCAGAGCTTTTATGGAATGGAAATGGTACATTTTCCATTTGGGAATTAAAATTTATATTAACAATTTAACATCAAATTAATCCAACCCCAATACATGATCAAAAGACATAAGTGAAAACCCAGATTTTCGTACGAGGTGGAGGTCACATAATCTCTCACCACCTCCCTCGCAATCACGTCCCTCGTGAAGTCCCAAAACCCGGCCGGCAATGCTCCGGCCTCGGCTCCCACGTGGCGGTCCCACTCGGAATTGCAGTACTGCAGCATGGCCCACCACGTGGCGGTCCCACCCGGGTTGACCCAGGACGAGTTGGACGAGTTAAGGCAGTTCGTGACTGAGTTCCACACCTACGGAGTCGGCTCCGGCCAATGCTCTTCCGTACTTGCGCAGCGCATGAACGCGCCCCTACGCACCGTTTGGTCCATCGCTCGTCGGTTCGACAAGCCCCAAACCTACAAGCACTTCATCAAGAGCTGCGAGGTCGGCAACAACTTTAGGATGACCGTCGGGTGCACCAGGGACATGAATGTTATCTCCGGGCTACCGGTTGCCACGAGTACGGAGAGGCTGGACATATTGGACGATGACCGACACATCACGGGGTTTAGTATTACTGGCGGGGAGCACCGACTGAGGAATTACCGATCGGTCACCACTGTGCACGAGGTGGAGCGCGACATGAAGATCTGGACCGTTGTTTTCGAGTCCTACGTGGTGGATGTTCCCGATGGGAACACCGAGGAGGACACGCGTCTGTTCGTGGACACCGTTGTGAGGTTGAATCTCCAGAAGCTAGCGTCAATCGCCGAAGGGATTGCCTGTGACGACGACGGTAAGTCAAGAGGTGATTGAAGAAAAATCTCACGTAGAAAATGAAAGGATAAAAATGGAAAACCTCCATTTTCTTCTTTAATTTGTATTTAGTTTGGGTATAGGGATTTTGTTTTTTTTTTTTTTTAGTTCTTAACACTTACCAAAACGGCGCCGTTTTGGTAAGTGCAGAAAACCTAATTTAAGCCAAAATGGCACCGTTTTGGTCATTATTTGAATATGTTTTTTTTTTTCTCTAGGAAGGTATTTTCGTAACTTGGTCTTATCAAAACGACGTAGTTTTGATGTTTCCATCCATTTTCACGGCAAAGACTAACGGAGAGGGTTAAAACACAACTGTTTAGTAGTTAAGGGGCTATTTAACAACTTTTGATAGTTGAAGAAGCTAAATAATAAACCGCTGATAGTTGAGGGGGCTAAATAATATTTTTCCCCTAAAGTAATATTCACCATAAAATATTGAAAAACAGTGGGCATTTTTTTGTTTTGTTTGGAGTATGCCGTTTAGTCTTGGGTAAAAACCCCCTGATAAATCTCAGCCATCCATGCAAACTACCTGGCCGCTTTAGCATAAAAGCCGGGTGGCCAAATTAATGGTGGATTCAGGTATAAATTAGGGTGGGCAAAAACCCGCACAACCCGATCCGCCCGAAACCGCCGGATTTTAATGTATTTTTTACTGTTACGGGTTGAAAACACCAAATCCGTACGAATCGGGTCGGATGCGGGTTCATTTTTAAAAGTGGCGGGTACCCGACCCGCCCACAAACTTAAAGAAAAAAAAACCCTAGGTTCATAGGTTCCTCACTTCCTCTTCTTTGTTTTTTTTTCAGTCAGCCGCACGCCCTCTCCAATCTCCCCCCGTCTCCCCGTGACTCCCTGTCACCCTGCTCTCTCACTCTCGCCGGTCACGGCTCGCCAGTCGCCACTCCACTCCCTCTCGCCGACGGAGACCTCCAGTCGCAAATCTGCTCGCCAGTCGCAAAATCACTCGCCAGTCGCAAATCTGCTCTTTGATCAGTGATTCACCGGCCACTAGCGCCGATCCAAGGTTTCTCTCTCTCTTCAAAATCTGCTCTTTTTGTGGTTTGTGTGTCTGGGAGTGATTTTGTAGTTTGTGGTTTGTGGTTTATACTCTTTTTGGCTCTGATTTTGCTGATTATTTCTAACCCGACCAACTCGCCCGCGCAACCCGCCCCGTTCTACCTGAATACCTGCCGGATTTACTACCTTAGTGCATATAGCGGGTAGGGAATTATCAAACCCGCTGGTCTCGGGTCGGGTGGCTAAAAATTAAATCCGACCCAAACCGACCCGTGCTCAGCCTTAGGTATAATGGTCAAACAATAAATCTTATCAAGAAAAAGTACACTTTACTTTACTTGTATCGGCACAATTTTTAATTCGACGTTTACAAATTTTTTTTTTTAATTCGACTTCCTTTTAATTTTTGCAGTGTATTCTCTAAATTTCAAAATTTTTATAATTTGATTAATTTTATCTTAAATTTTTTATATTGTTCTTAATTTTTTTTTAGCAAAAAATTAAAAAAATTAGGGTGACCATAGCCACCTCTTTAGCTATCTAGCTATTTTTGCAAAAATTTAAAAGTTTAAAAGACACACCGAAAAAGTTAAAACATTTTATAGGTCGAATTAAAAAAAATCGCCCCCTAACTTTAGTGGCGAAGCACCTTATCATTTCTCCGCTTGCATTTTTCCGGTGGCTAAAGGGTTTGTGTAAAGGTTTCATCTTTGGTAGGTAATTGCTCTGCTCGCCCACAACCAAGCCTAACCCCCAACTTCCTTGAAGTGAACCACATCCGCCTCTGTCGTAGACGCAGCAGACAATGTCGTCCTTGCTTAAAGTGAACCACCAGCTTGGGTTCTTCTCTGGAGGCATAAGACCGACAAGTGCCATTCGTCGGAATCAAAGATCAAGATCTTCTGTGATCTCAATGTCTTCATCCGTGTCAATGACACAACATCTCGACCAAACGATGTTGTCCCAGAACCTCAGCATTCCCATCATGGTAAAGCGACGATAACACCCTTTATTGTAATTACTAATGCTTGAGGAACTTTTGCAGTATAACTTGAGACCCATTCAACAGCTCTAAACCCTGATTGACATAATAATTGGTTTTGACCAAGTATATTCCAGCTTGTATTAGATTTTTTTTTTCCACCTCTTGTTGATGTTAAGATGACTGAGGAGTGTTTGGTAATGGTTCTGAAAAAAATGTTTTTCGGTTTTGGTTTGGAAATGTGGTATGATGCCATATAAATGCGAAAAGTGTTAGGAGGATAGCACCTTTGTGCTTACTGAACTGTAGTGCTTGTTGTGGTATAATTGGAATGTAAGGAGATCGTGAGATTTCGGGAGATGATGTTATGTTTAAATTCCTTTATATATGGATAGGCATTTTTCTTGTTTTTCTGTTTTTATTATTATTATTATTTTTTTTAATTTTTACTTTTGTTCTTCTTTTTTCTTGCTACAATGGGCTCTCTCTTGTATTTTTACTCGGGTTGCACCCCGCTTTATAATGAGATTGAATTATTTATTAAAAAAAAAATAGAAATGGAGATAAGTGTTTTTTGGTGGGCCATATTTGAAAAGTGTTTTGTGTTTTGAATTGTTGGTGAATGATTTGAAGTCATCATTTTGCTAACAACACTTTCATGTATAACCCACCAATTCCTCTTTAGGTCCTTCAGGTTTACATACTACATTGTCTTTAAGAGGCATTTGCATCTTTTACACTGGATTGGGCATAAATTACTTAATTTATTTCCATATCATTCCAAAGATTGTCTTCTTCTGCAATGCTGTTCTGTGATTATTTTTCCCTGAAAATCGATTATGCTCCCATAATTGCTAAACACTTCTAATTCAAAACAAACCTGTGATGTTCTTACTGAAGAACTTTGAAAGAGGTCCCAGAGGTGAGCAAGTCCACAGTTTTGCTTTTCTCTAGCCTCTTGCGTTGGATTGGATTAGATTGCAGTTTGTAGTTTGTGAGCATCAATTGGAATGAGTTGTATGCGTTCAGGCAAGGGAGATCTCTCTATACGTGATTGGTTTCTTGTTTAGGAGGGTGAGGGGTGATTGTGCTTGAAAATAATGCTACTTCACTTGCCTCTGGAATTATGGATGTGGTTTATAAGCTTTGGCTTCAATATCATGTCTTCTTAGGCTACGAATTTTATATAAGTTTGTGAAGAATATTGCTCTAGTGATGATGCTCACCTAGAATTTCTTATATTTGGAGTTGAAAATTGGATTGTTAAGGATATGATATGGCTAAAAAACATGTTGAGTTTTGTATCAGATAAAATGGTTTAGCGGTTGCATGTTATTACTAAAACAAACAGAGCTGTGTTGGCAAGGATCTACATACATATAATGTCATAGCTGTATGGTGCCACCAGCAGCAACACATACAATAATTAAATCATTGTTTAATCTTATTTTTGTCAGCGTGTTTTTTATTTTATTTCATTTTTTTATAGCTTTTGTGCCTCTGGGAATTCCATTTTATGCTTTGACCAGTTTTCATGACATATAATTTAACAACACTGCGAAATGCTTTTTGTATGCTTGTTATTGAGTCAGTGAAGAGACCCGAAATTGATTAATTTTGTAAATCTTCTGTGATGAGAGTAGTTGTACATCTTAAGACTATTTGTAGTATCTCATGGTGGAGATGGTGCACCTCATGCATTTCTTGTTACTACATTTGTTTTAGGTAAATGGTTGTACAGGCAAAATGGGGAGGGCTGTTATCAAAGCAGCTGATTCTGCAGGAGTTAATGTTGTTCCTGTATCATTTGGCTCGGCAGAGGAGTGTGGACAAACTTTGCAAGTGCATGGGAAGGATATTCTGGTACATGGTCCAGCTGACAGAGAAAAGGTCCTTGCATCTGTCTTCGATGAACATCCAAATTTGATTGTGGTGGACTACACTGTGCCTTCTGCAGTAAATGGTAACTATTATGGAATATACTATTTGGGAAAAAAGAAGAAGGAAAAAACAGAAAACAAAACCATAACCTGGACTTCATAGAAATTTTTTGTGGCAAATGGAGCCTTGATTTAAGATCTTACAATAAAGTGAGTGAAGTCACCATTTAACCTCGAATCCAATAGTACATCCAATCATGGGTTATTAAATAGTTTGTGTTATATTTTACTTATCCAAAAAATAGTTTGTGTTATATTTAAATTAGTGGAAAAGTTGCTTTCCTAAACCTATCTCCTTAACCTTACAAGGCTGTTTGTTGTTTTATGTGGTTGTACTGATTGTAAATTGCAACTATGTTTTATCAGTAGTCCAAGAAAGTTGACTCAAAATGACAGTGCTTAATCCATGCTCGTGCGAATCTGTGCCTTACTACTTTTTGTTAAAAGTAGTATAATATAATCTGTGGGAATCTGTACTTTTACTACTTAATCCATGCTTGTGATGCAAATATGTGCCTGCAATAATCCAACTTTACTACAGTATATCAATATATAATAATTAATGTGGAAGTTATGAATTAATTGTTATACTACTTTTTTGTTAAAGTAATGTAATCCAATTCTATATCATATAAATCCAACTTTACTATATTGATGCAGGGGGCTCTAATTCTTCTATTCATCTTTTGAGTTTATCTCTTTAAGCTTATTTAAATCTTATGTTGTGGATGTGTAGATAATGCAGAGCTATATTGTAATGTTGGAGTGCCCTTTGTGATGGGAACCACTGGTGGAGACAGGGACCGGCTATATAAGACAGTAGAAGACTTTAACGTTTATGCAGTAATTTCCCCACAAATGGGTAAACAGGTGATCAGAATTTATTGTTCTTAGCTGTTTGGTTTTTATGTGAATCAGTACGCTTTATCATGTATAGTATAACACTCTAGAACTTTTCATTTCACGTTCTTCTATAATTTGTTGTTTGGTCAGGTTGTTGCGTTTCTTGCAGCCATGGACATTATGGCAGACCAATTTCCTGGGGCCTTCTCTGGGTACTCCCTACAGGTCTCTCTCTCTCTCTCTCTCTCTCTCTCTTCTTTAAAATGATTGAATCTTAGGTTAGAGTGTGAGTTACTTCATTGTATTATTGGCACTGTAAGGCATTCATTTCAAATTTTAGGTGATGGAATCCCATCAAGCAAGCAAAGTGGACGCATCTGGAACTGCCAAAGCTGTTATTTCTTGCTTCCAGAAATTGGGAGTGTCTTTTGATGTGGACCAAGTAAGTTTAAAAGAATTTATTATTATTCTTTTGATATGTATC
Source organism: Carpinus fangiana (assembly GCA_006937295.1). Lineage (NCBI taxonomy): Eukaryota > Viridiplantae > Streptophyta > Magnoliopsida > Fagales > Betulaceae > Carpinus > Carpinus fangiana. The sequence goes on along the minus strand of CM017323.1, from coordinate 17,587,978 downwards.
AGATTCTTTTTCCTTTTCCAAAATAATAATTGTGAGATTTGCTGGATGAATTTGCTAGTCATTTGTCATAAAAAAGAATTTGACTTATCAAAAAAAAAAAGAATTTGCTAGTCATTTGTCATAATTTTCTTATTCAGAGTCAATTGTACTGAAGTGGATCAAGCTGGAATTTGGAGCTTGCATTTGCAAATATATTTTAAAATTGGTCTATTTTGTGTTGGTTTATGAAAGCATTGCTCATAGGTGTTCATTTTACCTGAAAAAGAAGAAAAGTTCTAAATCTAGAGGAATTTGTTAGAATTGAGTCAAACTGCCTTGAATCCAGGTGGTCCCCATGCCCCTTTCATAGTTTCCACCATTCATTCCATAGTAGCGGTTAAAGGTTTTATGGGAAATAGATGGTTAGAATCCTTGGTCTTCTAGCCTTAGTCTTCACTATTTATCATCTCAGCACTTTTTTTCTGGTGACAGCTACAAGTATTAATTGGCCATTTAACTATAAGAACTAAATGATTTCAAAAGGACCTCTATCCAAGTGTTTTTCCCTTGTCCCTTTCTCCCCTCATTTTCTTCACTCCCCCTTCTGTGCGTATACTGGAGGCTATATAAATAGGAGCACCAACAGTTTGGATAAAAATGATCTTTAGCTATTTTTAGAAATATTTTTCTGACATGCATGCATGTTGATAGATATCAACATGTCAAAGGAAGAGACAGTGGGCTTTTTTTTTTTTTTTCCTCTTATGTTGATTGGTAGACCGATATGCAAAATGTTAAGAGTACTTCTGTCCAATTTTCTTAATATCATGAAAAGAAATCAATAGAAGAATCTGGCAGGCAGACATCTAAATTGCTTTTTATCAGCTTATTGTCTTGTGCATCTTGATTCAAAAATTTAGAAGCATTCTGAATTTAAAGTTTAATTTGTTTTTTTCTACTTACCAAAAAAAAGTTTAATTTTTTCCAATTTGTAGGATTTTTTCTTTTCAATGGGAGAGTATCATTTCTGATCTCTTTTGTTTGGTCACATTTGCTTTATTATAAAAACGGTTGTTAGTCTGAAATGGTTTTTGTGGAGTTTTGGCAACTTCATTGATCTTTTTATTTTTTTAACATTTTTCTCAGATACAAATGATACGGGATCCCAGGCGACAACTTGAGATGGTGGGAGTTCCAGAGGAGCATTTGTCAGGTCATGGATTTCATATGTATCATCTGACATCACCTGATCAAACGTAACAATCAACATCCTCAATCATCTCTCTCTCTCATGGACTTTTTTATTGTGTGTCAGCTAATATACTTGGAATTATGTTATATATATTTTTTCTTGCAGAGTTTCCTTTGAATTTCAGCATAACGTTTGCGGTAGATCAATATATGCAGAGGGTACCATTGATGCGGTATTATTCCTTGCTAAGAAGGTACTGATGCTTTCATTCCTCATGCTTTGTGATTATTTCTGTTACAATGTTTTACATTAATGATTTATAACGAAATACACTCTGATGCAATCCAACTGTAATAGCAGTTATAACTGCTATATATTCTTACCCCTTCTACCTTTTTCTGCAATATCTCATTGGTCAAATATAATATTAGAATATCTTTTTTAGAAAGATTTAGTTGTCTCAAAACTATATCAAAAACACCTTCAGTGATAAGAAGAATACTTGTTGAATTTCGAACAATAACTTTTGTGTTTCTCCTGTGTTTTTGTTGACTGGAGTAGGGTTTAAGGTGTTACGGTGTTCTGTTCAACCATGCTCTTTTTTAACTATTGAATTGTTCAAATATTGTGAAAATGCAGATCCAGGCAAAGGCCGACAAGCGGATTTACAGTATGATCGATGTCTTGCGGGAGGGTAACATGCGATGAAGAAGTGGGTAACATGGGACGAATAAGTAGGGGTTTGCTTACAGATTTGTATTAGTATTTAACTTGGCTTAAGTTTATTAGGTATTAGTTTGAGCAACATGAGGATAGCAATTTTGCATTCAGAGCTTTGGGCATCATCGTATCCATTACTGTTTTTCGTGTTTATTTTTCGGAGAACCACGCGGTTGATGGTTGCAATGATAACTAGGAATGGAGGCAAATACTAAAATGTTGTCCAGAAATTACCTCTACCGAACGCAATGATAGTGTGCCAAGAGCCAAGCTTGAGCACTACGGAGTAGAGACCTTGGCTCTGGCCATTGGTTGGGCAATGCCTGCAAACAGGCTGACTAATTTTCTTGAGTACATGCCAACTCTGGCTTTTGCTGATCTCATTCCTGCAAGGAAGCCAGTCTGAGCTAAGCATTGCTGAGCTTAGGAACGGAGGCATATCTTAAATTTTGCATGAAATGTCATGTAGACCGACTTTTTGATGGAGATTTTCTGTTCTTGTGAGAGATTGCTGCAGCTTTACCTAGAATTTTGGTGTTCCACTTAAGACGTTGCTTGGGAATCAAGGCTCTCTTTTACAAATATCTCATGTTTTTGAGTCTTTATGAGAATTAACACCCTCTTTCATCTCGATACTTTTTGTGTAAGCTTCTCGTGAGAATGAGAATACCATTTTGCTCACTTTCCATAATGCTGGAGGGACTCATGGCTTCAAAATCATGTTATTTGTTCAAGTAAGTGAAAAGAAAGTTTGCTTGATATTGGATTTACAAGTGTTTTGAAGTGTTAATGAATAAGTCTCTAAGGGGTAACTTAATCGTCTGTGAACCACGCCTCATGAAACGTAGATCACTAGTTTAAATCTCATTCCTTTTGTGCGGACATGCAAAAAAAAAAAAAACAAAAAAGAAAGTGTTGATGAATAAAATATTATACTTACCAAATTGTTTCTCAAAAAGTTGGCTCTCAATTGATGAGTCACTATTTTATGATACATTTTTTAAAAGAGAAATGTTAGATGTTTTTTTAGTGTTTTTTTAACTGTGATGTGATTTTTAAAATTATCAATAAATTAAAAATTAATAATGATAATCTTAAATTCAATAGTGATTTAAAAAGTCACAGTACAATTTTTTTTTTTAAGTTATATTATTATTGGGAAACAATAGAAGAATACTTAATATTTTTCTTTTTAAAATAATGAATTTTGTGGAATGATGACACATAAATTTAATAATTAATAATTTTTTTGTCCATCATAAATATTTCAATGTAATTTTGGTAATTAATAAATTTTATTCATCATAATTATGAGTTATGAAGATGATTAACTGCATATGCAAATTTCTAAATAATTTATATCATTAAGAGTATAAAAATTATTATCTATTCCTCAAAAACTATAAAAATATTTAGAATTATTAATAGACTTGAAGAATCGAAAAAAAAAAAGAAAAAAAAAAAAGAAGAAAGAAAGTAGACTTGAAGAACAGCAATGAAGGTGACAAAACCCGGAAATCAGAGAGAGAAATACAGAGAGAGAGAGAATGGAGAGCAGGGAAGACCTGGAGTCCATACTGCCATATCTGCCACTGTTAGTACGGTCGTCGAGTCTGTCATGGCCGTCAGTGGCGGTGGAAGAGGCACTGAAAGCGATGGCAGGAGGACCCGATCACAGCATGGTCGACACAGGGGAGGCCCTATTCATCGCCATTACCGCTCTCAGGAGGCTCTCTCCTTGCCTCTCCTCTCAGCCCTTGGCTTCTTCCGCGTCTCATGGTTACGCTTTCTTCTTCGACGAGTTGATGTCGGAGGCAGAATCCGCAAAATGGTTCGGAGAGGTAGTCCCGGCATTGGCGAATTTGCTCCTGCGCTTGCCCTCTTTGTTGGAAGCTCACTATCAGCATGCAGATTATGGCCTTTTCAATGGAAAGCTCAAAACTGGGCTTCGTTTATTGGGTTCCCAAGAGCCAGGAATGGTGGTTCTCTCCCAGGTATATATGTACCCGATGTTTATATTCTTTAGCATTTGATGCTAGAAATGATAGACAAAAGAACCCAAACCTCCTGGAGCCCATGTACTAGATGGGCTAGTTGTTGCTAATTACTGTGTTTCTGAATGATTTATTGTCATAAACGTGCTAATATTAAAGAAACTGAAGATGGGTTGTGGTAAGAAAAAGTCAGCATTCAGGAACACTAACACTTTAGAAAGAGAGGAAGATGGAATGTAATATGACCTTCCTTTTTAGCCAGGGACCGATTTTTAGTATTGATAGAGCAAAAGTAAGATATCCCATCAAACCTGAAACATTCACATATGAGAATAAGTTTGGGCAACCAGTTGTATGATTGTCTGTTTTGGGTCGGGTCATCTACTTTGCAATCACTACTTTCATCAAATGTAAATATTTAATTCTTTTCTTTTGCAAAATTACAAATTGGCAAAGCTGATTTAGATCACATAAAGGTTTTAAATTTCCAAATGGATGGCGTTCTTTCTTTCAACCCATTTGGGCAAATTCCCCAATCATACTGCATCCTGCCCGACTGTTTTCCTCTTTTTATTTATAATTTATCCGAAATGAAAGATTTTTATTTTATTTTGTTGTGTTATTGTTTTCTCTTTATGGTATTAACTTTTTGATAATTAATGTGTGTGTTGATTTCAGGAATTGATTGGTGCTCTTCTTGGATGCTCTTTATTTTGTCTGTTCCCAGTCTCTAATAGAGGTGTTAAACATCTTCCAACAATCAACTTTGATCATTTGTTTGCGTATGTGAGATTCAGCTTTCTTCTGTGAAATCTTTTATCATTCTTATTAGGCATCTAAAATTATGGGTGTGAAGTATGGTTATAACAATATGTTTCAGTTTCCTACTTGTGTCTCTTTGATCCTTTCAGTAGATATAATATTCTGGATGAAAAAGGACAATTTAACATGTCATAATTTTGATAATATAATTCTGATGGTGTCAGATAATATATAATCTAAGGGGCATTGGTTAACAAGTGGCTACATTGATACCATTTCATTAAGATGCATAAAATTTCTTGAGGTGACATTGAACAGTATAACATTAACCATGTGCTATTATTAATCCTAAATGCGCTTCTCTTATTGCTCCAAGCATAACACGATTGGCTGTAGAAGGCTGCTGCAGTAGAGGGTTTGAATTATCTTATGCATCTGGATGTTTGGTAGGAGTGTGCATCATACATGTGGCAATTATTTCCTGTATTTCCCAAATATTTGTCGATTTTCTTTAGCTCATGTGTTGAATGTCAATAGGAACGATCAATATAGAAAATGGCAACACAATACCTATATATTTTTTGATAAGTAATGCATTTTATTAAAAAGCATTAGGTGCCCCTTATTAAGTATACAGGTAATATACACAAGAGGCTTCAATTGAGCAAAAAACCCAAGCCCTCAAACCCAAACCCTGACAAGGCGTCAAACCCAAAACCCACAATACAACCAAGCTTGAAACCCCCCGAGGCACTCAATGCTAGAAAGCGTGAGTCTTGCAACACAATATATATTTTTTAGTTGATTTCATGGGCTTGTATTTTATCCTGTTTAATAAGAAATTCATCTTCTTTGAGTTGGTGTATATTCTACTATAGTTTTATATATTTTTATCTGGGGAGACTTGCCAATATCTTATCATGCTGAATTCAAGATCTGAATGTGTCTAAGATTTATGAACCTTCAGGAGTCTCTACGACAGTTACAACCCAAACCAGGAAAATAAGATAAGGTGCATCATACACTATTTTGAAAGGATATGTTCAGATATGCCTGTGGGCCTTGTCTCATTTGATCGGAAAATACTTCCTTTGGAACGTCGTCCACTATGCATATCATATCCCAATTCTAAATTTTGGAGCAATTCTGTCATTCCTCTATGCCGTGTTGAGGTAAAAAATGAGCAGATGTATTAAAAAGTTTTATTTAGATGATTTATCATAAATGTTTAATCCAATTTCTTTCCTGTTATTTCTTCAATTTGAGACAAAGGTGGGTGGTCTTTCAATATCTTTGTAGGTCCAAAATTCAGGCTTGATAGAAGATCAATCCAGTGAAGCTCTTGAAGTGGATTTTGCAAACAAGTATTTTGGAGGTGGTGCTCTACGTAGGGGCTGTGTACAGGTATACCTTACAAAATTAATAAAGCTCTTGTGGTCTTCAAGTTTGTACTTAATCTGGTATTTGGATGTCTGATACTTAGATATATTGTTCCTGATGTGTTCCCTAATGGGTATACATGCTTTCTCATTCAAATTACGTTTATGCATATTTTACCTTCCTGTGAGTCATGCAGACCATGATGTTATTGCAATCTCACTTAAAGTTAGTAAACTTTGATATTTGTTATTTCCTTGTTTTTATCATCTTACGTAGGAAGAGATCCGTTTCATGATCAATCCTGAATTAATTGCTGGCATGCTTTTCTTGCCTTCCATGGCAGAAAACGAGGCTATAGAAATTATTGGTGCTGAAAGATTTTCAAGCTATACTGGGTGAGTATTACCCAGAGGACTATAAATCTGGAATTGACTTAGAAGGGGTAATGATGTTGTACCAATTGCCTTTTGCTTTGTCTACTCTGTATGTTTTTTATAGAGAGTAAATTTGCGTTAATTTGATGTATATGATTGTTGATGATAACAATTGGTGTATTAGAAATCATATATATGATCTTTTCTAAAACTGATATGAAATCTATCTTGTTTTCACATGGTGATCCATATTGTCTAAGAAAACCAGTAGTCATAGTAAATATCTTGGTTGCACCCCCTTTGGTGTTTCTTAATGAATTATTTACTCACTATAGAAAAGATGTATGGTTTTTGCTAAAATTAAACTTCTTTTGATAAGTAAAAGATTTTATTGAAAAATATGAATGGGAATTGCGAAGTACAAAGGTAGCAGAAAAGAGGTGCTGAAATAATTTATAGTCATGGGTTTGGGGATATGAGGCATTTTTATCACTTGCAATTGTATTTATATAGTGACCTTTTCTCCCTCTAATGAAGCGCTCTTTTGAAATTAAGATAGTGCTTTGTGGAAAAGTGCATGCCCACAACTATTTTCCTTACTTGGAAGTTCTATTTACTCCATAGGTTGGCCTTCTATTGTGAAAAAAATTATTCTCCAGCCAAATATGCTAAAAGTGCTTTGGCATATGAAAACTTTTTTAAATGCTTACTCCAGACATAACATCATCTGCGCATATAGTAATTTCCCATCATGTTATTGCCACATTAGGATTCCATGTCTCCGTTGTTTCTTATATAGATGCTATGGATGTCCCAGTGTCAACTTAGATATTTAAACTTCTTGTTTATTGTAGTTAACTTGTGTTGCAATGAAAATATGATTAAAATATCATCTATTTCTGGTGTAGGTATGCCTCTTCATTCCGTTTTTCTGGTGACTATGTGGATAAAAGGGATGTAGACTGTTTTGGAAGACGTAAAACCAGGATCATTGCAATAGATGCATTATGCAGCCCAGGGATGAGACAGTATGAACAAGAGCACCTCCTCCGGTTTGTAAATTCTATTTTCTAGCACCACATACAACATTTAATTCAGGGGAGTCTGAAGTAGGTTGATTTGAATGGGAAGTCTTAGTGTCTGTTGAAGCCATTTTCTGAGCAACAGAATACTTGTCACTTATACGTGCAGCTTGTTTTCACCATCTAGTGGAACAACCTTTAAGTTTTATTATTATTTTTTCTTTACTGGTCACACCTATGGGATTAGTTTTACAAGACAATTATACAACCAGTCTTGTTCTATGGCTAGGATGTTGGGCTTATAAAATGACAATATCAATTTATTAGTACAAGGCAAGAAAAAGAAGATCTAAGTTAACTAGGAGGAAAGTAAGTTGGTTTTTGAGTGACATGTATAAATTCTATGATTTGTTTGATAGCTCTGCAACACAGTTTTAGATCCATACTAGCTTTACTGTTGTTGTCTCATGCTTACCAGATGACAATTTATTGATTTAGAATGTCGATTGTTGAGTTCTAGCCAAGAAAAAGGCGTATTAATACCAATTGAGGTTCGGGCGAGAATAAATTGGTTTGGCTATTGGCAATGAGATTTACTAGTTGTATGTATGAAGGGAAATATGGTTCCCTTAGAGGTGTTGCAAAGAAATGATATTTTTAAAGGACATGGCTGAAATCAATGAGCATTTGAATTAACAGATTTTTGTGGATGTAGCTATAATTGAAAGGGTTAATAGGGTATCCAGCCAAAGTTAAATAAGTAGATTAAGACTTTGTTGGTATATGGATCATTGCCTGTTGAGGTTGGCGAGTTGCTCTCCCATTTATGATCAGTAGGTTTTATATGCATTCTTCTTGCCTAAATATCTTCCTTAGATATTTTACCCTTTTCTAGTCTTTTGGCAATCTCAAAATTTTATCATTCCGACTTGTTTGTTTCATCAGGGAGATTAATAAGGCATTCTGTGGCTTCTTTGATCAATCTAAGTATCAGCAGTACGAGAGACTGTTTCAAGAAAATGTGTATTGTGAAGCTCAGCTTGATCAGAAGGTAGAAGACCCCATTGACATGTCTGGGAATAATCTTTTGGTTGATTTTCTCTATGGCTTTGTGATGCTGTCATCATTTGAAGTTTGTTATTGATCTAACATTATTTGAAGTTTTATTAGTTTGGCAGGGCTTAAGTCTCATTATGTGCTTGAGAATTTGGTTTTTGCCTCTGTTTAATTCGCTAGCTTGATTATTGGTCTTGTGCTTGTTGGTAGTTGCATGAAACTGCCTCAACTTCTGGTGAAACATATGGAGGAAAATCTGTAAATCAAGTAATCAGAAATTATGAGAATAATTGTCAGAATATGGGCCACGAACATAATATTGGGATTGTAACTGGGAATTGGGGCTGCGGTGCTTTTGGAGGAGACCCTGAACTTAAGACCATGATTCAGTGGCTTGCTGCTTCTCAGGTAATTTTGTGTCTTCAGCTGTCAAAAATGAAAGGAAACAAAGGTCATCTCATTTTTTTTTTACCCTTTTTTATAAAGAATGTTGTATTTCTTCTGACAAAATACACATTATGTACTTCCTTTTAGTGATATTTGTGCTTTATCCATTGATTAGGACAGAAAACCATGAGTTTTTTGCTCCATACATCTTGTATTGGTCACCCCCCTGTTATTTCAAAATACTTTTTGAGACTCAGACAAATGGGTTTGCTCAATTCATTTTTTATGTGGGCTTCACCTATTTTGCTGATTCACATTATAAGCATCATTGTCACACCTTTTTTTGTGGATTTTGCAACTAAAATTATAATTCTTTTGATGAATGCTTCAAAGAGGTCAAATGGATGAAATGATTTTAAATTCTTAAAGATCTGAGTAATGCTACAAATCCCTCTTATATCCCTCCAATGATGATGTGGTTCATAAAATTACTATTGGGCTTGTGATTGATCACTATTGAATTTTGATCAAATGGTGATATTAAAACCCACCTAATTGTTGGAGGGATATAAGAGGACTTGTAGAATTACTCTAAAGATCTTGCTTATTAGAAAGAAAAACTTAGACCTTTCACGAAAATGGTTGCAAATGATAAATAAATCTCAAGACTACATGGCTATTATGCTGTTAACACCTTTCCTCTCTCTTTTATTTTATTTATTTTATTTTTATTTTTTATTTTTTAAAGAAAAAGATAGTTTGGACCTTTAAAATTTTAGTTTTTAATTTTTTAGGGACTTATTTTTGTATCTCCGTAAATAGTTGAGTTTTACATAACTTTAACTTGAGAAACGAACATCCTGAAGTGGGCATCAAACCCTCAAGATAGCTTTTCCGGACTTGTTTAGCATTGTCCGTTAATGATGTTGTAATGGCAGACTATTTGGAGCTTTCTAGTGCCTCTCATCAGTGGAATATTAATTTTCTCGAAGAGGTTCACAATTGGGAGTTGGATTTCTTTACGTCATTCTTCACTTTATTATATTTCATTAGTGTGAGATAGGGTGGTGAAGACAGACTTTGTTGGGTTCCTTCCAGGAGAGGGTTTTTATATTTTGGATTTTAGACTCTACTAAATTGTTCTTGTTCCCCATGATAATACTCCTTTTTCGTGGAGGAGTATTTGGTGGAATAAAGTCCCCTTTGAGAGTGATTTTCTTTGCCTAGTTGGGCGTTTTAGGGAAGATCTTCATCATGAACAATCTAAGGAAACGACAAATCATTGTGGTTGAGTGATGTTGTGTGTGTAAGAAGAATGAGAAGTCAGTGGATCATCTTCTACTCCACTATGAGATTGAAGATGCTCTTTGGAATACTATCTTTAGCGATGTAGGGTTAGCTTGGGTTATGCCTAGGAGTGGTGGTAGATCTCTTTACCTGTTGGAGAGCGCCAGGGGGTAGGTTTAAGCTTGATGCAATTTGGAAGATGATACCGCCCTGTTTTATGTGGTGTCTCTGGAGGGAAAGAAACAGTTGGAGCTTTGAGGATCGTGAGAGGACCTTAGTGGAATTATAGGCTTCATTCTTTAGGACTCTTTTTGATTGGGCTGCTGCCTCAAGTTTTAGTATTTCGAGCTGTCATGTTTTTTTTATATCTTTTTTCTGCTTCAAGCTAGGTGTCTCTCTTTTATACTCTCTATGTACTTGGGTTGTGCCTTTCCATTTTTTAATGAATTGAGAGTACTTATAAAAAAAAATTTTTTTTAAAAAAAATTAGGTTTTAAATTGACTGTCATTTGAATTGACTGTCATTTGAAAAAGGAAGAGGATTAGAGACAAGGTCTGATACGGAGTGACGGTAATAGAAATATCCTATCAGTGGCCAAATGGCATCTCCTTGGCTCTCCCGTTGCATAAACTAGTGATGGACACTGAGCTCAGGTTCAATCCTAGATGCATAAATTGGGTTAGCTAAGAAGGAATTAAAAGGAATCTCCCAGAAACTCATATAGGGGAAGAAACTCAGGGGTGCAAGGGATCTGATTTTGGGTTAACTAGGTAGGACCAGCACTGAGTAATGACATTACAATTCGGATGAAAATCAGGGGAAGAAATCTGTGAGTGCAAGCAATCTGATAGAAGAGGACATGGAACTTGGGTTTCTGTTTTAGTGCCATTGGTGCAGAATAAAACTCAGTTTGTTGTATATAAATTTGTGTTGTTTGCCTGTTTCTCTCTCTCTCTCCCCCCCCTGCCCTTCCCCCACTCCCCTTTTAGGTATGGTTCAGCTCTCCCAAAATATATATATATATATATACATTTGTTGGATGTGTAAATATGGACTTCAATGTTTGGTGTCAGCATAGGTCGTCATTTCTCACGTGTCTTTTACCACTTATGTTAGACTGACTGAACCATATATTTCTTGAGAAGTCTTTAGTTTTCTCATATTCTATAGTTCTCAAGGGGTGACATTTGTGTGGAAGTAAAATTGATAGACTTGTGTCACCGATGGAAAACAAAGAAACTCTTATCTCACCCTGTTATCTCTCTCTCTCTGTCTCTCTCAATCAAATACCAATCTTTCTTATATTCTGGGTTCATGTCTTTCAGGCCTTAAGACCTTTCATATCATACTACACATTCAATTTGGAGGCATTGCAGAACTTAGATCAGGTACTTGTCTTTACTTTCTAGTGTGTGATTACTGGAATATGTGGTAAAACATTATGTAATTATACTATTATGTTAGAATGTTGGCTGTTGGTAATGTAGAGGGCCTACTAAAACCCGATGTGTCACAAGCAGTGTTTTTGTGTTCTGCTTTTTGCCTACTTAGCCAGATATCCCCATGAAAAGTTTATCTGCAAATATTCATATTACAGAGAATTTCTGGCCAAGCCATTGCTACTGCAGTTTTTTAAGCTATTTATGCTATATTCCAAGTTATTGGGTAGTTCCTGAGATTATGCATTAAATATGATCAGTCTTATCTATGCTTAGAGTTCAGCTAATGTAGATTTGAAAGGATTGCTAATCTTTTCATTTAATTGCTACCTATTTGGCTCTTGGTATTACCATATTTGAACCACCTTTTATTTGGAGTCACGTTAGTTGTCAACAGAAAGCTACCTATATTTGATCTCAAGATAACTGCATTTCTTTTAAACTTATGGCCTTAAATATTTATTTTTCTTAATTGCTTCTGTCTCAATTGACATTGGATGGCAGGTGACTCGGTGGATCCTGTCGCATGAATGGACCGTTGGAGACCTATCGAACATGTTGGATGAATACTCGTGCCAGAAATACAAAGGACAAACTAATGTTGGCTTCTTAACATGGCTCCTTCCTTCTTTATCCAGCCATGATGTCGAGATGTCAGATGCCGAGATATCATACTTACCAAATACGCCTTAACACTTTTTTTCTTCTTCTAAGCAAATACGCCTTAGAACTTGCCTGATTATCGAATTGCCTATGCATCCTCCACTTTAATATGTAGCATTTTCTGTGAACTATTTATGTAAGAAATGAAGCCAATTTTGTAGTTGTTGCCTTGTCTCGAGTTGTACATATGCCTTTCTCTGTTTTTCTTGCCCAAGTTATCTTTTGCCAAAATCTGTCTTATCTGCCATTACTGGGGACTGGACCCCGTTTGAATCAAGCGCAGGTATGGATTTCATAATATCATTTGCATTTCCTGAGCGAGTAAAAAGACAGAAAATAGGCTTCATAGGCAGAGTTGGTTGGCACTAGGGTGGATCAAGAGGATAGGTTGCCGAGAAGCCTGAGAATGTGCTTGATTAGTTTATATGACTCATAAAGAATGGTCTTCTACTATGATTCTGTCCGGGCCAAATGCAGTGACTTTGTGAGTTGGCAAGGAAAACATGCTTTTTGCCGCATCCAGTGAGATCATCTGAGGCTTTTCGGCCGGCCAAGCATGGATGAGACTTCCGTTTGCGTCATGGCAAGTTGTACTTTCATCGTAAAATTGTCGCGGACATTGAATCTGATTTAGATGGCGTGCAGTGGAGCGCAACAACAAAATGTAAACCAAACAGTACTCGTGGCAAAGCCAGCCTTGGTAATGATTTTGAAAAAAATTGTTTTTGAATCCAAAGACCATGTTTTTCTCAGAATTATTAACAAACAATTCTAAACACAATACCTTTTAAAGTTTTTTCGGTGTAAAATATTTATTAGAAAATATTTTTCTTATTTCTTGGTGTTTGGTGTAACCGAAAATAATAGTTAAAACAAAAATATTTTCGGGTTTGATCATTAAGGTAGTTAAAACGAAAATATTTTCAGGTTTGACCATAAAAGCTTTATTTAGTGTGTAGAAAATGGTTTTTTCTTTTTTAAATTTTGTAAACTATTTTTTGAGTATCTAATTCTCAAACGGTCGGAATATTATCAAAGTTTTGTTGGAGATAGCTGGACCTCCGCTAGAAGTTGCCCTTTTCAATATTATTTATTTTCCGTATGAGCCAAATGCTGATAAATTTATTTTGAAAAGTTATTTTTGTCTAGTTGAAAATATATTTTTCACGGAATAGAGCGTAAAACTAAAAATTACATGTCAAAACCATTAGGAATCATACTCAAATCCATTCATAAAAGCTAAGGTCTTCTTAACCTTTTGCACAATCATCTCTTTCTCTTTCTCAAGGTAGGGGTGGTAATTCGTGTTGGGTGTGGGGGATTTTGTTGAAATGAGAGCGTGCCACTCGTAGGAGAGACAAAAGGTCCAACACCCCTTGCCTCTGCTCTCTTGGGGTTTAGGCTTTTAGCTCAAGCGAGTTCTTTCCTTGACAAAGAAAAGAAGCTTCATTCTCAATCTCAGATACTAAAGCCAGAACGTAGCCATATCTTCAGCTTCATTCTCAGAAACTAAGGACTACCCAAGTCAGTTTTTCAAACAATTTTCCTACGTTTTTGGTTTACAGACTTTTTCTATGCTCGATGGTAGTAGGGTTAAGCACTGCTCCTTAACTGTTTGCTTTAATGACTAAATGAAAGGATTCCCATGTTTTTGAGCTTTCAGTACTTCTCTACTTTTCTTCTGTGGTTAACTTTTTATAGCTGATATTTGCTTTTGTTCTTCCTTTGGAATCAATTGTGTGTAGAAATGGTGCTACAGCATACGATAAGGTTACCTTTATCAAATCCACTCTCACCCCTCAACAAATTCAGAGTTCGCAATTCAGTTACTGGTTTAAGTCCACAGTCTGAACAAAGACAACGAAACAGTTGCGTATCTTCCTCAAGAATGGAGTGTTTTAGTCTTTCATCCAACTTTCTAAACTCGCCTTTGCTGGTGTGTTTATGTCACGTTTAGAATCTATAACTTTATAGGATGTTTGAATTTTTCTTATTGTATTTGTTGAAATGGAGTCAAATTGTGTCTGAACACAGGGTCGTGCAATCAGAACAAGTAGATTGCGAGAGTCTAGAAGTGTAGGGAAACTCGATAGGGAAGCATCTAGTGACAGTGAAGAGGATGAGGAGGAGGATGAACGTCCTTCTGGGAAGGTGGATGATCCTTATCTTATGGACTCCGAAGAGAGACGTGAATGGAGGAGCAAAATTAGAGAAGTGCTTGATAGAAACCCTGATGTCGAGGGGGAGGTAGATCCTGTGGAAAGGAGGAAGAAGATGGAAAAGCTTCTGGCTGATTATCCCCTTGTCGTGGATGAGGATGATCCTGACTGGCCTGAAGATGCTGATGGGCGGGGATTCAGCATGGATCAGTTCTTTGACAAGATCACTATCAAGAACACCAAGAAAGTTGACGATGATAATTATGATAGCGACAATGAAATTGTCTGGCAAGATGATAATTATATCCGTCCAATCAAAGACATAAGCACTGTAGAATGGGAAGAGACTGTGTTCAAGGACATCAGTCCTTTGATCATTCTTGTGCACAATCGCTATAAAAGGTCATCTTTTTTTCCTTATCTGTAATGCTTTTAGTTGCTTCCTTTTTTCTGTATTACATTTCTCACTTTATATTATCATTTTTTACATCATAGTTCCTATAGAATGTGCACATGATTGCTTGGCATAAAAGTTTTAGTATATCTCTCAAGTGTAATGCTGCTTCACTTTTGGTTTTTTTTTTTTTTTTTCTTGATCTGGTTTTTGAAGGATTTATTTTACCCACAGGAATAATCAAATTTTTCCCACCATTAACACTCATATCATGTTATTCCACAGACATTAATGTCCATGATTTCTTGTTAAATATTTTCAACCAAAAAAAAAGAACAGAACGTAGTTAGTTAAAATTGATACCTTATTATAGATGAACTTTATTGGGTTCTGCTGTAAAATCAGTTGTATCATGGAAATAATACTATATTTTACCCATTTATAGCCATGTTTGAACGTTCCTAACGGAATTTGACTTCTAGTCTTACAAGTACTGAATTGCTATGGAAGTTTTGTTGGCTATTCTGTTACTGTACAACGCAACAAGTACCAAACTAGGGGAGAAATTCCACAAATTATATTCCCAACATTTCAACCTTATTATATTCTCATGGAAACCTCTCTCTCTCTCTCTCATGAAACTTCTAGGTCTCATATTTATTGATTTTTACACAACTTTCTAATGATGGTTGTGCATTTTAAATAGGGATAAATGCAGAATCAGTCAATGTGATTAGCTTAAATTACAAATTGTTCCTTGTAGTATAAAAAATAATTCAAAGATCCTCGGGGTAGTTCAAAATAACAATTTAGTCTCTACAATCAAATTTTGTCAAAGCACTTAACGGATTCCGTTAGTATGCCATGTCAACACCAATAAAATGATGACACATGTCACTATTAATTAAAAAAAAAAATGGATCCATGTTGTAAGTTTCCTTCTTTGTGCGTAGTCATGCTTTTTACCAACATTATATATATGGAGCTTAAATTGGTTAGACTGTTAAATGTTTTAATTTTTTTAATGTCTATTAACCTTTGAGTTGATAAATCAAATGCTGAACAGGCACTGACCATATGGAGTCAGGATAGGTTATTGTCCTTTGTTTCAGATCAGCTATTGTCTGAGTGTCTTTGAATGGATGGATCTTTACAACTAGTCTTTTGATTTTCTTCATAACTTCAGTATTAATTAGAATAAAGTTCAGCATGCAACCCCCGTGGAAGCGGATTCTCTTCCATGGTTATGACATTTTCTGTGATTGCTTGTCAAAAAGACATTTTCAGTGATCATTATAGTAGGAGTCAAAATAAGAATCGAGTGAGTTGTCATTGTTATTGAAAAGAAGTCAGATTTTGGAGGACTATTGGAAACATTTCTATTAATTATTGTGGGTGATGCATCTAGCTGTTAATCTGTATTGAAATAATACCTGAACTTGGGATTTTAATACCAACATCTGTGTTTCTTTTACAAGTTTAGACAAGTAAACCATACTGTACTACTGAAAATATTTTATTCTTTCAGACCAAAGGAAAATGAAATAGTAAGGGAGGAACTGGAAAGGGCTATCCACATCATATGGAACTGCCGGCTACCTTCTCCAAGAGTGAGTGAAGCCACTGAACTGTTTCTGTCACCTCCAACCCCACACAAAGACAATTTTTTTCTGATATTTTTATTGTTATATCATTTCAGTGTGTTGCGGTTGATGCTGTTGTTGAGGTTGAATTAGTTTCTGCTTTACAAGTGTCGGTTTTCCCAGAGATTATCTTCACAAAAGCAGGGAAGATTTTGTACCGTGAGAAAGGTAATTTCTAGAATTGAATGATTATATATCTTCAATTTCCTGCCTCTCACTATATGATTTTAACTCATTGTATGCCGGGTTTTTTTTTCAGCAATTCGAAATGCAGATGAGTTGTCAAAAATGATGGCATTCTTTTATTATGGGGCAGCCAAGCCACCTTGTTTGAGTAGCATTGGAGATCATAGCCACGAAGCAATTCCATCTATTCCCATTAATAGTCAAGTATGCTGATACATATTATAGTTGTTGTAGCATGTATGCAAATGTTCATTTAAGTGCAATTTCTAGGGTTAGTGATGAACTCTTGTTGGTGTAGTTGTTCCTTTTACACATTAAATTTTTAAGGTTATTAATAGCAATTTATTAATTAAGGTTAAATTTTTAACTAATTAAGTTTATATATATATATATATATATATATAAAGGAATAGCAAAGTTGCATTATAAGGACCAACACGTGACACATTGAAAGGACTAAGTGAAATAATTTGAGTGGGTTGTAGGAAGTCAACATCCATTAAAAATAGAAGTGATGAAAAACAAGAAAAATCAAGGTGTAAAATACAACAATGTTAGATAACTCATTGTTGGTGGAATAAATAAATAGTTTAAATAAAAAATTCAAAATGTTAGATAACTCTCTATTAATGGGATAACTGAATAGAGATTAAAATTAATCGAATTATTATCCAAAGAGTAATAATATAAGGAAGACTAGAGTCTTCCTAGAGTCATCCCAAATGTGATGTAGCATTTAAAATCACCGATATATTAAAATTCAATAATGATCATTTCAAATTGAATGGTAATTTTAAATGTCACATCACATTTGAGATGACTCTAGATAGAGTTGCATTCTAAGGACCCACACGTGACACATTGAAAGGACTAAGTAGAATAATTTGAGTGGGTTGTAGGAAGTCAACATCCATTAAAAATAAAAGTGATGAAAAACAAGAAAAATCGAGGTGTAAAATACAACAATGTTAGATAACTCACTGTTAATGGAATAAATAAATAGTTTAAATAAAAAATTTAAAATGTTAGATAACTCTCTATTAATGGGATAACTGAATAGAGATTAAAATTAATCAAATTATTATCCAAAGAGTAATGATATAAGGAAGACTAGAGTCATCCAAAATGTGATGTAGCATTTAAAATCACCAATAGATTAAAATTCAATAATGATCATCTCAAATTGAATGATAATTTTAAATACCACATTACATTTGAGATGACTCTAGAAGGACTCTAGTCCTCCTAGAGTTGCATTCTAAGGACCCACACGTGACACATTGAAAGGACTAAGTGGAATAATTTGAGTGGGTTGTAGAAAGTCAACATCCATTAAAAATAAAAGTGATGAAAAACAAGAAAAATCGAGGTGTAAAATACAACAATGTTAGATAACTCATTTTTAATGGAATAAATAAATAGTTTAAATAAAAAATTCAAAATGTTAGATAACTCTCTATTAATGGGATAACTAAATAGAGATTAAAATTAATCGAATTAATAGAGTAATGATATAAGGAAGACTAGAGTCCTCCTAGAGTCGTCCCAAATGTGATGTGACATTTAAAATCACAAATAGATTAAAATTCAATAATGATCATCTCAAATTAAATGGTAATTTTAAATGCCACATCACATTTGAGATGACTCTAGGAGGACTCTAGTATTTCTTATATCATTACCCTTATCCAAAACACGAAGATTTAATTGTTAAAATATCAAGAAAAATACTTTAATATGATGGCAGTTTTCAAATATATGCAAAAAAATCTCGATCACGTCTTATTCTCATAAAGCAAGAGTGTTTTAGTTGCATATGCAGAGAACTTGAGAAATAGAGAATAGAGAAAAAAGGTATGATTTTGATATGACTCATTAACTTCACTTTGTTTAGGTTTAATAAAATTTCCCTAACCTCGTTTAGATGTGATTTTTTTTTTTTTAAAAAAAAAAAAAATCTAATCAGACGTTTAGGTCTTCACTTTTATATGGATTGAAGGATATTTCCTCCAAACTGGTTTGAAGAATATTTTCTTATTATTATCTCTCGTTTTCCCATCATTTTGTTGATGTTAATATTTCTTGAATCACCATGGGAGGGTAATTGTAATTTCTTTAGCAAAAGGTGTATTAACAATAAGTTAGTTATATGTCAATTCTTAATTACCCACCAAAAAACATTAAACTATGAACTTATCCCTGCTTTATTTATTGATTAAATTATAAATTAAACTATATAGTAAGTAATCCTCTCAGATTAAGAAAGTAGAAGCTCTGTTCATTATTAACCTTCTGTCCGCCACTTTTTACAAATCAACAAAAAAAAAAAAAAAAAAATAGAAGCTCCGCATAAATTACACGATGCACCCTTTGACTCGCCGACTTACTTTTCAGCTTTTCGACTCATGATGTATTTATTATTCATTTTTTATTTTTCAATAAAAAAAAGATTAAAAAATAAAATAAAATTTAATTTTAATACTATTTGTTATAAGCAGCATATAATTTTCGGAAGTGAGTTAATTAGGATTCCTAAACCTTCATAGAAAGGATTTGGAACCCTATATGTTTTCAGAAACCCAAGTTTTGGCCGGAAAGGATAATTCTATTATTATAAAAGAGGAGTTAAAGAAGTATAGAGTTCACATATTACAGCAGAGATTTTCAGCCCTAAATTTCCTTCTCATTGTTTCTTTCTTTAGAATAGCCAGCTTTACATTGCAAGACAGAAACCCCAAACAACCACTCACAAACAAACATTCCCCACCACCCTCGATCTAAAGCAGGAAGAAAAAAAAGTTCATCCACCACTTCGTGTAATTGAGATTTGAGGGTTTCTACTCTAATGGAGTCTTCCACTCTTCCCCCGGATATGTTATTCGAAATCTTTAGCCGAACAGATCTAAAGACTATTGGGCGATGCAGAATGGTTTCCAAGGACTTGAACTTAATCACCTATGAGTCGAGTTTCATGCAAGCATTCCGTCACAAAACAAAAACAATATCTGGGTTCTTCACACAAACCTCGTTCTCTAGCAAGCCCATGTCCCAGCGTTTTGTCTCCATCATGGAGTTTGGTACTGATTCCAACCTGCTCCCCCTTAAATTTTTGCCTTGTCATGCCAAAATCAAAGCAGCTACCAAACAAGGTATCGTATTATGTGTGAATGAAATTAACACAAGAAGACTAGGAATACCTGAATATTATGTTTGCAAGCCTAGTACCGAAGAATGGCACCACATACCAAATCCTAGAACACAGTACTTCATTGAAGGAATTGGCATGGTGGCACTCAGATCAGATCCTTTATGCCAAGATAGTTCAATTTTCAAAACCCAAATGTGCATGCGTCAACTACAAGTCCATATCATACAATGCTCTTCATTGCGAAATTTTTTCATCCAAGACATGGGCATGGAAACGGTTAAATGATGTTTTGTTGCCATGGGGGGAGTTCTTAAGTTGGAAACCTGCCGTGTCTACATGTGGTGCACTTCATTGGCTTGTAACCAAGAACAAAATCTTTGCATTTTTTTGTAGATACAGAGAGTTGGATAACGTTTGATTAACCTTTCCATTTATGCAAGGAAAATTATTTAGAGCATACGAAGCTAGTGGAGTATAGTGGCCGCCTTGCGATGCTTTGCATCGAAGAGAGTTCTATGTAATGGAAGATTATGACACAAAAGTTGGGAGCAAGAGACAAACTTTGGGCATTGAAGCCGTTCATGGTGCGTCTCCCTTACGTTTTGACAATTCTGATATTGCACTAATGCAAGGGTTTTGCAGCCTAATATTGTACTACTTTAAAACTTGCAACTCCAATGTATGCAAGCTGAGGATCGATGACCATCCAAATGAAGTTTTTCCCTTCCAATCTGACTTCGAATAGGTTCATTTGAAGAGTTATGGAAGAAGTAAACGTTATTCAGAGTTCTTTATTGTTTTATTTGTTTTATTTGTTTGTCTGTAATTGTTGGTATAATAATAGTACTTGGTATAGAGATTTTCTTAGTATGATAAAGAAAAAAAAATCTAAGTCTAAATATGTTGTTATCGACTCCTAATTATGCTGGGATAAGGTGAAACAATTGAATTTAATATTCATGGATTTCTCCAGTTGTTTTAAATAGTATGACGCAGAAAAGGGAAAGAAAAAAAAAAAAAAAAAAAGCAGAAGAAGAAGGAAAATCAGTTTCGGAAACTGTTCAAGCCCTTAATAATATCATGGTCCGCATGGATGAACATAATTTTTTTTTTAAAAAAAATAAATAAATCCGGAATATGTTCCCAAAAATAGTTTTCCTACAAAGTTCATTTCTTTGGTACTGAACAAAAATAAGCTTCGTAGAAGTTAATTTGTCTATTTAAATTGCTCTCGATTTTTTATTTTTTTTTCAAGCCTGAAGTAATAGAAATTTATCGAAGAAACCTTATCCTCAAAACTAATAATTCCAAAAATATAATAAATAAATAAATAACTTTTATAAATACATTACACAATCGAAATCTTTTACACCCTCTATTGAAAAGATGACTCATCAGCATCTCCATTAGAGATGGCTATTAATTGAGAATAATTTCTATGTGGTCTTTGCATAAAACTCATATTTTGTGCACATCATTCAGTAATTGCTACATCAGTATAACACATAATAAGAAAATAATACAATTACACTAGATTATTGAGATAAAAAATAAAACAATTAATTAATGAGAAAACTGATTAGCTGGGTAGTAGGTCAAGCCAGACCTACGAGTCTAGTCGTATCTCTGTCGCCGGAGCTATTACCTTTAGGGTGGTAAAATTTTTAAAGGATTCACTTTTCACCTCTAGGTTTTAGCTTTGAATCCAAAAATGAATTTTGAAGCATTAGAATTCGGTTTTGAGGCGGGTCACGACAATTTCAAGCAGGTTTTGAGGTGGGGCATGGTGAAACCCACGATTGAGGTGGCTCGTCGGCCACCCCAACCATATTTGGGGTGGCCAGCGAGCCATCCCAAGCCATGGGGTGGCCGCGCGGTCACCCCAGATCTAGATCTGGGGTGGCTCGCCGGCCACCCAATGGCCTGGTAGGGTGGCGGCGTGGGATTTTTGAACCCAGTTGTAGGTATGGCGGCTGGGGTGTGTGATGTGGGTCGTTGCAAGTGGGAGCACTGGTTGTTGCGTGCTGGTGTTGGTCGTTGGACGTTGCATAAATTTCACTAGTGGGCTAGGTGTGGGTCACTAGTGGGTGTGGTGCTGGTGGCTGGGCATGGGCTGGGTGGGGGCGCCGTCGGGGGATGGCGGCCGACTGTGTTCTGTGGGTCATCAGTGGGCTGGATGTTGTGTCGATTGTGCATGAAGGAGGTGAACTAGGGTTGGGAACTTGGGGGTGTGAAGAATTGTTTTAATCTTTTTGGTTTTCATTTACGAAGAGAGTATATTCCGGTGTAGCCAGGCCTATTTTCAATTTTGCAATATACTGATTTGTCATTCAATGAGTGGGTTGCACAAAAGGTGAATTTTGTGCAATATCCACACAGAAGACGTACTCCTATTAGTTTGCCCTTATCTCACCCCTAAAAAACTAAATTTGCCTTTAAAAAACTTGATTTAAAATAAACGGTTAAATACCTAATACCCATGAGGTTTTATAACTTTATTATTTTATTTATTTATTTATTTTCTCTTAGGGTTTAATTTTGATCACAGGAGGTCCATGTGATTTTAATAAGTGACCAAATTAGTCCTTCTGTCAGTTGACTTAACGGACTGACACATTGACCAATTAAAAGTTGACATTTGGCACAAGTGGCCATGTCATCAATGATGGTGTGGCCACTTAATTAAATTTTTATTAAAAAAAATTAAAAAATTAAAAAATATATTTTTTCTAAAAAAAAAAGAAAGAAAGAAAAAAAAAAATCATTTGCAATTTGGGGATGGCCAAGCCACCCCTTTTTGCCTAGGAGTGAAATAACAGTTGCAGTTAGCGGTTAGTGGCTAAAACCGCTAACCGCTAACCGCTAACCGCTAACTGCCTAGGCGGTTAGTAGAATCTATTAACCGCATCCGCTAACCGCTTTTTTATTAACCGCTTTTTATTTAGCGGTTAACCGGATGCGGTTAACCGCTTTTTATTGAGCTTTTTATTAGGTGTTTTTTTTGGGCCGGTTTTGGGCTCACTTTAAACACTTGTTTTACTCAATTTAAACATTTTTTTCCTCTTTCATGACCATTTTAGCATTAAAAATTGTTGGTTTAAAGTGAGTATTATATGTTGGACCATTATACCAAAATCTTGTTGATCACCTTCTACAACATATAACATACGAATAAAATTACAATAAAATTATCATTTTGGGTTAGGAATAAATGAATATATAGAAGTGCAAAACTACGTCGTTTTGCACTTCTATATTATATAAATAATAAAAATATAAAACCGAAACAAAAGTCAAAGGTGGGATGAATCGAAATCGGGACTCCTGAATAAAATAGGCTCACAATAACCACTTGACTACAATAACTTATTGTTATTTATTATATGAAATATATATAATATAAATATATATTATATTTTTAAAAAAGGTGGTTAGCGGTTAACGGTTAGGCGGTTTTTCAAAATTCACTAACCACTAACCGCTAACTGCCTAGGCGGTTAGCGGTTTTTACTAACCGCTTTCAAAGCGGTTAGCGGTTAATGTGGATAGCAGTTAGCGGTTAGTGCGGTTAGCAGTTAACGGATGCGGTTAGGCGGTTTTAAATTTCACCCATACTTTTGCCCATCTAGCTGGATGGGGGTGGCTGAAGTGGGTTTGATCAGCTCATGTCTCGTCATGATTGTCTCTGTTCTCACTTTGTGGTACCTGAACAACATGATGATCTATACTACCACCTTGCGGCTTCACCGGCGGTGCCATTTCCACCACCTTTTCGTTCTTTTCTCTACTGCAGCTGCTACAACTATTATCTCCAAAAGAAGACGACCTACTAGACATGGGGTTGGCCAAGAATGTCGGCTTTGCTTTGCCGGCCATAATCACTAGGATTTTCTCTTCAAAAACAGGCGGGGCTTTTGGGCATCGTCGTCGCTCTTACCCTCGCCAGCCTCAAGGTCTCTCTTTGCGGGGCCGCCTCCCTCAAGCTAGTCGGAGAGCCTCCAGTAGGAGCATGCAAGGATTAGCAGAGCAAATGCAATGAGACCCAACATGGCTGCTAGGCCACCGAACAAGTACGGAACCGGGGAATACCACGGGGAGTGCATCTGCGGAATCGAGGAATGCTATGTGTCAGTATCAAAACCACATGGACCTCGTGTGATCAAAATCAAACCCTATGGAAGAAAAAATAAAGTTATAAAACTCCAAGGGTATTATGTATTTAACCTTTAAAAAAATGTCCTTAACTTAAAAACAACACAACGGTAGTACAACCACTCTCATGGGCTGAAGCCACCCACAGCATGTTTGAGGGTAGCTTGAAGCCATCCCTCCTCTTCATTTTGGGGTGGTTCGGGCACTCTTTCAGTTGCTCATGTTTTGTTTTAAATTTTTGTTTTTGAAAAAATGTGTATTTTAAGAAGAATGAAAGAAAAGTAGTCACGTGTTTTTCTTTATCCAAATTAATGGGGATATTTAGCAGAGTGTTTTCGTTTTTGTTTTAGTTTTAGTTTTTTTGTTTTTCACAGTTTGGTAGTTTAATGTGTACAAATAGATAATAACTAAATATTTAGAGATACACAACTCATGGATATATAAGAAGATCATTCAAAACTCAAAGATTCAAGATATATTTCCCGATCAAATGACTAGATAACATCGTAGATAATATACATTCAAATATAAACTGTTATCATGTAGAGTTTAATCTTATCACAATTGTATTCAGACTTATATTGTAAACTGTTCAACTTATAAATATACAAAGCCTATACCACGTTTGGGTAAGGCAACAAACATATATTCAGAGACTTTATATGGTATTAGTGCCAAAGGTCCTAGGATCGAACCTTGACTCTGTTAAATCACCTTCTCATTAAATAAAATATTACACGTGTTGAGTCTCACCTATTAAAAGAAAAAGCTCTGATACCATATAAAGTCTCTAAATATATTTTTATTTTATTTTTTTTATATATATAAAAGAACGTAATTAGAATTTTGAAAAGAATATTATATTAGACTTTAGCCAATAAAAGGAGAACTTGTCACAATCAAAAGGCTCACGACTGAGCCTAGAGAGAGTGGCAACACGTTTATGAATAGATCATGGTTATATTATATAGTAGTAAAATGGCAGGAGGTTATGAGGCTTTGCTGTGTGCTAAACCAGCCTATTTATTTGGATAATGCAGTGTCTTTAAGGACGTAGGAGTAGAGGTAAAACTATATATGAATGCTTATCTGTATTGGTCAGTTTTTGCTTCTACAATTTATAACATTGGAGGAATAAAAATACATATATAGTATGAGATGGATTCGAATAAGTAATCTCCGCTTCACAAAGCGTGGTTCTTAGCCAATTGAATTACCTCTTGGAGGAATAAAAATGCATTAAGACTTAGTAATAATCCTTGCACTAAAAGAAAGCTTATATAGCATATTAATTGAGAGGTTGAGAGGTGAGGATTCAATTTACTTCAAAAGGTAAATTTAAGAAGAATAGAAGGAATGATAGTCTTTGTACGTAGTGTTTGGGGGTATAAATTGAATTTTGTTTTAATTCTTTGTATGTTGAGATGGTGGTTGACAGTAAATTGATGTGTATAGAGAGTTTGAAGTTTTAGCTGTAGCCTTTTTGGTTTTTTTTTTTTTTTTTTTTTTTTTTTTTTTTTTTTTTTTTTTTTTTTTTTTTTTTTTTTTTNATACAAGGGTAGTTTAGCCACTCTCATGTGCCAGAGCCACCCCTAACATGTTTGAAGGTGGCTTAGGGCGTTTGAGGGTGGCTCAGGGCCATTCTTGAGGTGGTTTGGCCACCCTTTGAGTTGCTTCTCTTTTTCTTTTTTTTTTCTTTTTTTTTTTCAAATTTTTGTTTTTAAGAAAATATGGGTATTTTAATTTTTAAGAATAATGATAGAAAAGTGGTCATGTGCTTTTTTAATTTTTTTTTTCATCCAAACTAATGTGGGGATATTTAGCAGAGCGGCTTTTTTGTCATAAGTTTAATTAATGTATCAGAGGGCTTTTTGATATCTTTTCCGAAGTTTTTACAGATCTTAACAATTATCACATCACCTAAACCAATCCCAAGCATTGACTTCTATATCACTGCTTTATGCCAACACACCGTTGCTAAGTCATGAAATTGATCACTTTTCCATGTTACTACATCAAATGCATTTAGCATGGATTTTTATATAAAATCATGTCATTTGACATTTGCACAAATATAAAAGTCTACCATTTCAAAATATAGTTTCCAAATTGATGATAACTATTTTTGGCTTGTACCGTTCAACTTCGGATTTAGCAAGTTTATGTTCACTTAGCCCTACAAATTATTTTGTTTGTTGACATCAATGTGTTTATTGTTTGTTTTCTTGAAGGGTAACGTTTTTAACTAGTTCAGAAATTAAATGTGGGAACAAATTCTGAGTTGTTTGGAGTCATGGGTGTGAGACTTTTTTTTATTTTTTATTTTAACGTAAATTTTATCTCTTTGACTTATTATTATTATACTTAACTTTAGCCAATCAAAGTAGAACTTGTCAAAGTCAAAAGACTCGCAACCGAGCATGGATAGAGTGGCAACGCGTTTATGAATAGATTGTGGTTATAGTAGAAGAATTTGGCAGAAGTTTATAGGGCTTTGTTGTGTGTTGAACCAGCTTATTTACTGGGATAATGTGGCATCTTTAGGGATGCAAGAATAGAGAGGTAAAACTATGAATGCTTATCTATGTCGGTCAATTTTTGCTTCTACTATTTATAATATTTATAGGAATATAAATGCATTAAGACATGATAATAAATCGTTGCACTATACAACTTTTTTTTTTTTACATGTTCGCACAAGATGAGGGGGAGGTAGATTTCAAATAGTATGTAATCTCCGCTTTATGAGTCATAGTGTACAACCGATTAAGCTATCATTTGAAAAAATAAAAATGCATTAAGACATGATAATAATCCTTGCACCAAGGAGAAGCTTATACATACAACAATTGAGCAACTTCTTGAAAACATAAAATCAACAAACTAAGATTTATGAAAGGGGAAAAAAAATTCAACAGATTAAGATTCCAAAATTCGATCATATATAGTAATCCTATTCATTTTTTTTTCCTTGGTGAGTGACACTAGACATCTTTTTTTTTTAAAAAAAAGTGACTATCAATTTCTCATCCCCTTTTTAAACATCTACATTGGTTGATGGGAATAGAATTCTAGCACCTTGTGATATCTCGAAAGGTTAAGTCCTACTTAAATGGGTGAATTGTATATAGGTACTATATTCACTTATATTTTTCATTAAGTAAAACTAATCTTTATATATATTGAATAAAATTTAATGATTTGAAATTTGTATTACACTGTGGGTCCTCCAATGAGGATAGGCAAGTGACTTTAGGGACATTTGGTAGTTACCCGGAAAACCTATATATAAGAACATCCACAATGGGCTTTTCAAATTAAAGTTAAATTTGAGAAGAAAAATTTACTTTATGAAATTTAGAAAACTGTTTTAAAAAGAATCAAATATCAAATTTTTTATATTTTTCTATACTTTAGTTAAAATATTATTATTTTTATTAGTTTTAAACCAATCAAGGGAGATGAGATCGAGTAAAAAATAAGCTTAAAAAATTATGTAACTTTAGCTTTTTATCTCTTAGAATGTAGGGAGCATTTATGACAATAGTTGAATACAAAGTAAAGAAGTGAGCTTGTTAAATTTGTATTTTTATGTCCCCAAGAGGTAGCTCAATTGGTTGGGACCACGCCTCATAAAACAGAGGTCATTAGTTCGAACCCTCCCTCTCCCCTCTTGTGTGGACATGTTATAAAAAAAAAAAAAAAAAAAAAAGTTTTTATGAGTTTTGTTAGATTTTTTAGGAAAAAACTAAATATAAAGAGTACATTGTAAATGCTCTAACGCGCACAACAAACGACCTTAACGGCCGATGTAGCAAAGAGACTACACAATTCTCAACAAGACTACACAAATCAATTTACTTCAAAATGTACAAAGGAATGATATTCTTTGTAGTGCTTGGGGTATAAATGGGATTTTGAGTTAATTCTTTGTTGGTTGAGATGTTTTTTTTTTTTTTTTTTTTAATAGATAAATAGGGGAAAAGGTTGAGATGGTGGTTGATAGTAGATTGATGTGTATAGAGATTTTGAAGCTTTACCTGTAGCTTTTTTTAAAACAAGATTTTTTTTTTTCTTCAAAGTGGGGGAAAGAACAAAGAAAATTAGAAAAACACAGACGATATCGACAGAGTTGTTAATGAAAGTTTGTCATTATCCCTTGAATGAGTTACTCCCTTGAAATTGAAATAGTCCAGATGAGCAAGCACCTCCATATAACACACAGACACTAAAGTCTTTCCATTATCATTTAAGTCTTTGGCCTACGTATGACAATTTCAAGGTTAGGGTTGTCGATTTAGAATTAATTATTACAGAAAACATATATATGGAGACGAATGAATTTAATAATTTAAAAATAATTAAAAAAACAAAACAATTGTATATTCTTTCAACATGCTTGTTACTTTTTCCACGCAGGTGCTCTATTTAATATGTGACACGGACATATATATAAATAATACTCTAGTATATGCATGATATTAACATTAAAAAAAAAAAAAAATTGTCAAAAAAAAAAAAAAACGATTGTCACACACATTAATTAATTGATCACATTTATTTCACATATGAATAAAGCAGAAAATGAATAAATTGAGAAATTTGATCCAAATTTAGAGAAATATTAAATAAAAACAATGATATATCCTTTGATTCGCCAAAGTCAAATATTATATATACTTTTTTTGAAACATTCTATATATATATATATAAAAGGAAATTAAGAATGTTTCAAAAAAAGGATATTATAATATTTGACTTTGGCGAATCAAAGGAGAAGTTGTCGTATTGGAGCGGCAGACAATTACGCGTTGATGAATGAATAGATTATAGAGAGGTGACCCAGACAAAGTGGTGACTGTATAAATTGATGGGATACCATTCACCTTTCTCCATTATCTTCTTTCTCGGTCATCTTCTTCTTTTGCCTGAAACAAACAAACTAAGATCGATCCATCAAGTACTGGCGGCAGCAGCAATGGTTAACAACAAGATGATGAGTTGGATGAGAAATTCAAACAAGAATGCAGCTGTTTTGCTGCTTATCTTTCTGTTTCTCAGCAGCTCTACTTCAACCTGCAAAGCCCATCTTTCTTCTCACTTTTACGACCATACGTGTCCGAATGCACTCAGCACCATTCGTAGTGCTATCAGAACAGCAGTTTCACGCGAACGTCGGATGGCGGCGTCTCTTGTCCGTCTCCATTTCCATGATTGTTTTGTTCAGGGTTGTGATGCATCAATTCTACTGAAGGATTCCCCCTCTATTACAAGCGAAAGAAACGCATTCCAGAATAAGGATTCTGTAAGAGGTTTTGAAGTGATAGACAGTGCCAAAGCTGAGGTTGAGAAGACATGCCCCGGAGTTGTTTCCTGCGCAGATATTCTTGCGTTGGCTGCACGTGACGCATCTGTTGCTGTGGGTGGCCCATCTTGGTCAGTGAAGCTCGGAAGAAGAGATTCCACCACCGCAAGCTTAGCTCTAGCCGAGGCACAACTTCCACGCGCCACTGACGACCTTCCGAAACTTCTTTCTAACTTTGCTAGCAAAGGCCTTACTGCAGAAGATATGGTTGCTTTATCAGGTGAATACTTCAGCTCTAAGCCTTTAATACAGTATAATATCGATTACTATAATATATTTAATTAATATTCTAACAAAATTAATGTCCAAATGAATGCAGGTGCCCACACTCTTGGACAAGCTCGATGCATCACATTTAGAGGCCGGATATACAATAGTGAGAGTGACATTGATGCTGGGTTTGCCACCACTCGCCAACGCCGTTGTCCTGCTACGGGCGGGGATCAAAACTTGGCGGCACTTGACTTGGTGACTCCAAATTCTTTTGACAACAAATACTTCAAGAATTTAATCCAAAAGAAGGGTCTCCTTGCCTCAGATCAAATCCTCTTTAGTGGAGGCTCGACGGACAGTGTTGTTTCAAAATATAGTCAAAGCCCTGCCACTTTCAAGTCTGATTTTGCATCCGCCATGATAAAAATGAGTGAAATTGATCTTCTTACTGGCTCAGCTGGGCAAATAAGAAGGATCTGCAGTGCTGTCAACTAGTTAAAACTAGTCGTTTCCAAATACTCAAGAGTACTACTATAGGTATGGAACAACTTGTTCCGATTCGTTCTTCCTATATGTCAGTTTTTGGTTCATATATATATTTGGAATTATTGTAAGTGTAAAATTGAAATTTTTACATATTGTTAATTGTAATGAGATTCATTGTATTATATTAATTCTCGCCTTCCTTTAAAAGCAAACAAGCTAGTTACGTCTTCATCGATTGTAGAGAATTCCTAGTCGCCGTTCGAACGTGTCTTACTCTGACTCAAACGCAACTGCCTCAAATAGTGTTATTTATGAACCTACTTGAACATTAAACCTCAATTTTCCCAAGAACTGTATAAGTCACAATTTGCACTTTGAGATAGAGTAGCTTTGTGCGAGTGGAGTTGAGTTGTGGGATTAAATTTATAAATCCGAGTATACACATCGATTTAGTTATTGGAATGAGAAAATTAATCTTTTTCTCCTATAATTATAAGTTGATATATATATAACTTCAAATGGCCTAAGCATAAATGGGAGTGCTCAATAATTTTAAATTTAATTTTAGATTTCAATTTAATTCTAAATTTCCAATTTTGACAATTGTTTGTTTTACGTACAATAATTTTAAATAAGTAATTCTGTCAATCTACCATCCAATTTACTGATTTATCACCTGCAGTCATTTGTCTTATTTTTACACATCATGCACACATGCACTATCAACACCATATCACTTTACCTACGCACACCAAAATAGCTGATTTTCATCACATTCCTATTTCAAACTTGGACAAAGTTTTCCTCCAAACTGGGTTAGAGGAATTTCCTTCAACTTAATCTAAAAAAATGACATGTGTCCATGAACATGTGAGATGCACATGTTTTTTTAATAGCAGAGACAAAATTGAAAGAAATTTTATTAAAAACTCATGTACATCTCACATGTTATTAAAAAAATGGACACATGTCACTTTTTTAGATTAGGTTGAAAGAAATTCCTCCAACCCAATTTGGAGAAAAACTTTGTCCTTCAAACTTTAGCTTTAGTCAATTGATTTCCTTTTCTTTTATGATTTTCATCTAAGTGTACACACGGTTGGGACCAAGCAAGTCTTGATGGTGGTCCAATGAAGTCTTAGCGGGGTTCCGGTGACTTTTCATCTAGGTCTATTAATTTAATAATAGGGAAATTAAACTTCATTAATCCCCCTGCACTTTCGCGATTTTTACACACCCTCAACGTTCAAAATCTCTCACTTTGGTGTATTGAACTTTGATTTTCTTTCACTCTCCCCCTTCCATTAGGATTTTCTGTTAAATTTAACGGAAATGTGTGAAATTACTAAAATACCTTTAGTTATTTTTCTCATTTTTTCGTTTAATTTAACTGCAATATTTAATGGCAGAGGGGGTATTTGAAACAAAACGAAAGTTCGATACACCAAAGTGAGAGTTTTTGAACTTTGGGGGGTGTCTACAAAAATCACAAAAGTTCAAGGGGAGTTAGTGAAGTTTTCCCTTAATAATAAGATGCTCAAACGAAAAATAATAATAATAATAAAAATAAAATTACAATTTTTAAAAGTATAAACTATTTTTTGAAAATTAAAGATGTTTTTTATCAAATCGAAAATATTTTTTTATTAATTATTATTTTTTGTCGCACCAAACACCTAAATATAATATTCAAAAATCACTTCACACAAAAATAAACGGATTGCTAGATAAATTAGAGAAGAGAAGTAAGTTTGACCACGTACCGTTTTAATAATGAGAAATGGCCAACTGCATGCAATTTGGTAGAAAATATCAAAGAAATTGAACTATTCGGAGTTGTCGTGTATTATTGAATTACTTTTTGTTTGTTTGGAATAGCTAGTGATCAGGATTTAGAGTGATTGTGTTTAAATGATGCTTCCAACCTTTAACTTAAAACATGATTTGGGTTTGAAATTTTCCTTTTTTTTTTTTCTTTTTTTTTTGGAAAAATTTCACTTACCCCCTGAACTTTAGTCACTTTTGCAAATACCCCTTAATGTTCAAAATCTTTCACTTAAGTGTATCAAAGTTTGATTTTCTCTCACTTTGCCCATTCCCTACAGAAAATCCTAACGGAATGTCAATTTTACCCTTGACTCCAAAACTAAAATTATGTCATTTTGGGAACGGTGTAGTTTTGGAGTCAGAAGTAAAATTGGCATTTTCTGTACAGAATGAGCAAAGTGAAAGAAAACCAAAGTTTGATACACCTTAGTGAGAGGTTTTGAATATTGAGGAGATATTTGCAAAAACCGCGAAAGTTCAAGGGGAGTAAGTAAAGTTTCCCCAAAGAATTAATTACAAACCTTGTGTTTGAAAGGTATAGGTTCTCTTAAAATCAAAGGTCTAAGTTTATTTAGAACCTAATTTATCCCGTTGTAAACTTAGGTTT
This sequence comes from Carpinus fangiana, assembly GCA_006937295.1. Taxonomy (NCBI): domain Eukaryota; kingdom Viridiplantae; phylum Streptophyta; class Magnoliopsida; order Fagales; family Betulaceae; genus Carpinus; species Carpinus fangiana. Next base: position 17,555,542 of record CM017323.1, on the reverse strand, counting down.
GTAACAAGTAACTAAGAACCTGTTTAAGATTGCGTTTGAAAAATAGAGCTTTTAAGTTAAAAAGAGCTTTTAGGCAAAAGCTTCATTTTTAAGCTTTTGCCAAAAATGTTTTTTGGTAATTTTTAGGCTTTTTGGACCCTTAAAAACGCTTTTAATTTTTTTACCAAACGACTACTTTTTTCTTCAAACGGGTTTTTTGAGTGTTAAAAACACTTTTAGGCATCTCAAACAGGCCTAAATCATGATTTGTTCTCTAATTAATGATAGTTCATGCTTGGATTATAAATTTATTCCTATAGTTCAATTCCAGTACTACTTGTACTAGCTGCTCTATCTCAATTAGTGCAAATCATGACTTATATACGAGGTACTACTTGGGAAAAGTGGGGTTTAATGTTCAAGTAGGTTCAGAAATAACACTATTTGAGGCGATTGCACGCGTTTGAATCCGAGTAAGTCATGTTCAAACGACAACTAGGAATTCTCCCCGATGAAGATGTAACTTGTTTGTTTTTAAAGGTAGGCTGGAATTAATATAATACAATGAATTTCATTGCAATTAACAAATTGTAAAAATTTCCATCTAACACTTGCAATAATTCATAAAAAAAAAAAAGAACCAAAAATGCCATATTAATGGAGGAACGGAATAAGTTGTTACATATATATAGTAGTATATACTCTTGAGTATTTGGAAACGACTAGTTTTAATTAGTTGACAGCACTGCAAATCTTTCTTATCTGCCCAGCTGAGCCAGTGAGAAGTAATCATGGCAGATGCAAAATTAGACTTGAAATTGGCAGGGCTTTGACTATATTTTGAAACAATGTTGTCCGTCGAGCCTCCACTGAAGAGGATTTGATCTGAGGCAAGGAGGCCCTTCTTTTGAATTAAATTCTTGCAGTAGTTGTTGTCAAAAGAATTTGGTGTCACCAAGTCATGTGCTGCCAAGTTTTGATCACCACCCATAGCAGGACAACGGCGCTGCCGAGTGCTAGCGAATCCAGCATCAACATCACTCCCACCGTTGTATATCCGGTCTTTAAATACAATGCATCGAGCTTGCCCCAGAGTGTGGGCACCTGCATTCATTTGGACATTAATTTTGTTAGAATATTAATTATGTTGTGAGTACACTTGTGAGTATTGAGTCTTACATTGAGAAAGTATAAAAGAAAAAAGTGCTTAATATACATAAGTGGACCTTAGCCCATTAGCTTAGGCTTTTGTGCTAGAGTTGTGTTCAACTATGTATATTAATGTGCTCTTGGTAAAAACTCTATAATTACTTTAATCTCCCAACAAATGGTGTCAGAGCCATGGTTACTTTCCTAGGACAGGTGTCTGGATGCGTCGGGTTTAAAGTTATACCTCCACCCGCAAGTCGGGTTTAGAGTTGTGTTCACCATCCGCTATTCTTGACGTGAGACACTCTTGGAATCTAGAAAGACTCACAAGCGAGGGAGAGTTTGGTCAGTGTGAAGAGACTCAAAGAAAAGAGTGTTTAATATATTTTAGTGGACCTTAACTTATTAGCTTAGGCTTTTGGGATAGAGTTGTGTTCAATTGTGTATATTAATGTGCTCTTGGTAAAATCTCTATAATCGCTTTATCTTCCAACAAATGGTATCAGAGCCATGGTTACTTTCCTGAGACAGGTGTCTAGATACTTCGAGTTTAGAGTTGTGTCTGCATCCGCAACTCTTGATGTGAGACACTATTGAAAATATAAAAAGACTTACAAGCGAGGGGAGTTTGGTCAATTTGAAGAGACTCACAAGTGAGGAAGAGATTGTTGTGTGTACACTTGTGAGTGTTGAGTCCGACATTGAGAAAATATAAAATAAAAGAATGCTTAATATACCTAAGTGGACTTTAGCCCATTAGCTTAGGCTTTTGGGCTAGAATTGTATTCAATTATGTATGTTAGTTTTTTTGTTGGCTCAATTCAATTTCAAAATATAGAGGTTACTGAACATGGGCTCAACAACTAGTATAGAGTGATCTAAATCCGATCTCCACCGTCCACAATGAGGATTCACGTGTCATGAACATGCCTGAGAAGTTTTAGCTCAATCGGACCACAAACGCTTATCAATCGGAGCTGTTGATCAAGACTGGACAGCATTTCCAGAATGCAATTTTCTCTCTCTGCAGGCCATGTCCGGACATGCTGATAGGGTGTCTGGACAGAAATTCCAGGAAGCATATTTTTGCTCCGCAAGGCCATGTCCGGACATCCCATTAACCTGTTCGGACATCTCGTACCTGTAACAGCTTTAAATGAGTTCAAACTGTGTCCTAGGTCTAGGGATTGTGAGATTATTATAAATACATCTCTATAGAAATAGAGAGGTACGAATTTTCACCCCCAGAGAGTTCGTGAGAGGCTGTGCTTAAAGAGAATTATTGTGAGCCTTGTTGTTCCTCTTAAAGGATCTTTGTTAGTTTGATTGTGAGCGTAATTGAGAAGTCTATCGGAAGGGTCTGGTAAAGGAGAATCACGTTGAAGAAGATTGTGAGCAAGGAGACGAGTTGTAGGCTTGTCGATCTTACAAAGCCAAGGTCTTGCAAAAAGGTTGTAAGTGTTCCTAGTGTCTGTAATCTCTGGATAATCTTTTGATAGTGATTTCCTGGGTTTGGCTGCACTGGAGAGGTTTTACTTTTAGATCTGTTTCTAAAAGGTTTCTTCTTCGTCACCAAAATTATTGTGTTTGATTATTCATATTTTGGTGATTGCTTGTTTAGATTTAAATATCCATTAATTTCGCATAAACTGTGATATTTATCTGTTTAGCATTTTTCAATGTATATTAATGTACTCTTAGTAAAAACTCTATAAATGCTTTAATCTCCCAACAATCAACATATTAAATATATTATATATATAGTAATCAATATATATTATACGATATCAGAGCTGAAGTATTCACCTGATAAAGCGACCATATCTTCCGCAGTAAGGCCTTTGCTAGCAAAGTTAGAAATAAGTTTTTGAAGGTCGTCGCCTCGGCTAGAGCTAAGCTTGGCGGTGGTGGAATATCTTCTACCGAGCTTCACTGACCAAGATGGGCCACCCACATCATCAGATGCGTCACGTGCGGCTAACGCCAGAATATCTGGGCAGGAAACAACTCCGGGGCATGTCTTCTCAACCTCAGCTTTGGCACAGTCTATCACTTCAAAACCTCTTACAGAATCCTTATTCTGCAATGCGTTTATTTCGCTTGTAATAGAGGGTGCATCCTTGCGTAGAATTGATGCATCACAACCCTGAACAAAACAATCATGGAAATGGAGACGAACAAGAGACGCCGCCATCCGACGTTCGCATGAAACTGCTGTTCTGATAGCACTACGAATGGTGCTGAGTGCATTTGGACACGTATGGTCGTAAAAGTGAGAAGAAAGATGGGCATTGCAGGTTGAAGTAGAGCTGCTGAGAAACAGAAAGATAAGCAGCAAAACAACTGCATTCTTGTTTGAATTTCTCATCCAACTCATCATCTTGTTGTTAACCATTGCTGCCGCAACTTACAATATTAAGAGATCCTCTCCTCGCTGATTCTCTCCGTTCTCTCTCATCCAAATACACCTTTTCCTCTTGTTTTCATGGGAGGAGGGAGCTTCGGCTCCTTTCTCCTTCTCATCTCCCTTCCGCCATCTCCCCCTCCCCCATCCTATCCTTCATGCCTCTTTTGAGGCCAGCCTCCTAGTCTCTACGGAGACTCTATCAACCTCCTTGGAGGTCTTATCCGCCTTTTCGGAGGTTATATGTTATCGCTTTCCTACCATATTTTTGCTCAGCAGCATCAGCAAATCGATTTTGACCCTCCATGATCCCCGGCATCGAGCTCAAACGATTTCTGAAGATTTTAGATTTGATTTTTTTTAAAAATTTAGATCTGTCTTTTTCAGGATGTCTAAGTCAGAGACGCGCTACTCCACTGTGCTCAAGGGTCCCATCGCTTCATGCCGACGTCCGTTGCATGTTCGTCCGACCACCACACACCGGCGCGTGGCTCGCACGCGCGTGCGAGTAAGATCTACTCACAGGCGCGTGATTCACATGTTCCGGAGCGTGGTTCGGCGTACGCAGCGCGTGATTGGTTCCTCCGTTCCTCAGCAGTGTCGCCGGCCGTTTTTGAGGGTTAGTGTTGGTCACCGTCAATTTGTGGTGGCACGGGTTGTTCACGAGCCGGCTACCAGTTTCCTCTTCTTGGCACCCGCAGCTTTCCTCCGCCTTTTGCTATCTTTCCCCTGCCTTTTCCATTGCTGTTGTTGCTGTTTAAAGTTTTTTGTGGCTTCTCTTTTACTTTCTCTTGTAATTTTTTGTTTTTTGTGTTTCTCTTTTTTGACTAGTTCCTTGAACTATCCGTTCTTTTGTTTTTTGACAGAGTCTTTCTTGTGTTTGCCAACTCCTGATGGTTGGTTTTGGTTCTTTCTTTCGACCACTGATGGTCGTGATGGTTACCCTTTGGGGTTTTGTTCCGTTTACGGAACGCCATTTAGTACGGCTCTTGTCAGCCGTTTCGGTTCTTTTGATGGGCCGGGTCATTTATTTGACCCATTCCCAGTAGTTCTTCGAAAGGCTCTGTCGCCTTTGTATTTTATTTTCTTGTAAGTCTCTTTTTTCTTCCCCACATCGAATATAAAAAAAAAATTAAAAAAAAAAAAAACATTGCTGCCGCCGCCATTAATTGATGGATCAACCTAGTTAGTTTGTTTGCTTCAGGCAAAAGAAGACGAGAAAGAAGATAATGGAGAAAGCTGAATGTTATCCCATCAATTTATACATTAACCATTTTGTCTGGGACGTCACCTCTATATTTATTCTTAAACGCGTTGCCAATGCCTGCCAGGCTGCCACTCTCAGCTACCCTCCACGAATGACAACTTCTCCTTCGAACTTTCTTTCCTTTATATGCAATAAATTAAGAATACAAGTCAAACATGAAATTCTTTACGTAATATATCTATGTTTGGACTGGCTCCTCTGGCAATTAATTGCAGGCAGTTGGGCATTTCTCATTGTTAAAATGGTAGCTAGGTAGTCAAACTTTGTTCTCTTTCTTTTCCTAAAAAGTTATGTTTTGGTTTTAACTTATGTCTAAGAAGTCTCCCTATAACTCAATCAATTGTTCATCACGCTTTATAAAGTAGAAATCACTAGTTTAAATTCTTTTCTTCATTTTTTTGTGTGGACATGTAAAAAAAATTAAGTTTTAGAAATTTTTAACTTTAATCTCGTAATCATGTAAATCGAGTGTTTTGTACCATCAAATAATTAAAAAGCAAATACCTAAGTTTAAAATACCAAAAAATAATATAACTCTTCCTACCAAATAATTTGTTTTTATCTTGACAAAACTGTTAGAACCATTATTTTGATTGGTTTTGGAGACTCCAGTGTCGAGAGTTTGAAGGTCGTTGAGTTAGAATGAATGAAAAAGTTTAATGATTAATTTGAATTAGAAATACAATAGTTTCATCTCTTTTGTATTTTGTGTTTTTACCTGATGTATCAAGTTTCTATTGAATTCTATTAAATGAAGTTTTATACCACGTCCATATAGATCGAAGAGGAAGTTGAAATTTTAATATTATTCTCAAAGTACATATATAAAGAATTGGAGATGCTTGCAATAATTGCTCATTGGACTATTTCAAGGGATAATTAATTAGCATACATACGACTTAGATCATATATTTAAGGGCAAAATTCACTTTCGCCCCCTAATGTTTCAGGGGTTTTTCAATTTAAACCCCAAAGTTTAAAAAGTGACAATTTACCCCCCCAAAGTTTCAAAAACTTGCAAAACAGACNTACCAAAATCTTGATAAAACGACGACGTGTGGGTGATAGTAAATATGTCATGACAAAACGACGACGTTGGATGTGGGTGAGGCTAAAATTGGAAATTTGGTCATTAATAAGTCACGTGACATGCACATGGGTCGGATTCCGTCCAAGTTGCCAGAAACAGTTGACGGAAGGTCTGTTTTGCAAGTTTTTTAAACTTTGGGGGGGTAAACTGTCACTTTTTAAATTTTGGGGTTTAAATTGAAAAACCCCTGAAACATCAGGGGGCTAAAGTGAATTTTGCCCTAGATTTAATTAGAAAAAAAAAGGGGAAAGTTGATCATTTTGGCCCCCTGAACTTTCACGCGATTTTACAAACCCCCTCAAACTTTAAAATCTCTCACTTTGAGGTCCCAAAATTTGAATTGCTCTAAATTAGAACTCTTTCATTAATTTTAGTCGTTAAAAATACTAAAAAAAAAAAAAAAAAAAACCAAAATATCCCTGATTTTTGTTTTTTAAAAAATAAAAAACGTTTTGCAAGTTTGAATTTTATACAAAAGTTAGGGTGTAAACACTATGTAATGTTTAAAATCTGATGGAAGAGTCCACATTGAGAGCAATTGAAAGTTTAAGGGTTCAAAGTGAGAGATTTTAAAATTATATGGGGTTATAAAATCAAGTGAAAGTTCTAGGACCAAAGTGTAGTTTTCCCTAAAATAAACTATGGAGAGATAAGTAGAGATTTGGGGACCATAGTCCTGAAGGACCATACCATTATTGGAATGAGAAAATCTCTTTCTTCTATCATTTCAAATGGCTTCGGCATAATGGGGAGCGATCAAGGAATTAGTCGTTATGAAGTCCACAGCAACAAAATGCTTGGTGATAGTGGAAGCGGAATGCAAAGAGCTGGTAAGGGTTGGAGCCGTCAAACTTGCACTCGGCTACACCCACGCTTCTTTTTCTAGCATCCCCTCCAAAAACCGTCAGGCAATTTTCCTTACTAATAGACTGCCAGAATCGGAAATCGCGGTGGTTGAACTTTTGTGGTGCATTAATGGATTTCCAGTCTGCCCCAGCTAAGCTTTCCAATGAGCTCAAGTCAACAACCGAAGGCTCACCTTGCCATGCTTGTCGAGCAAATCCATGTAATTGCTAAACCTGTAGTACATATATATATACTTAAGTACTTCACATGCATTGTCAAGCGATGAAGGCAATGAGATATATATGTTCAGCAGGTACGTACCTATGATATCCAGAAGCTGAACCCGAAGCAGATTTCCATCCAAAATAAGCACTGAGTGTCGTTGACTCGCCACCTTTAACATTGGGAACAGAGTAAACACCTCTATCATTCAAATCCACAAAGTCAGATTGCAAGGCACCTGCGATTAGAGTGTCGTCAAATGCTGTCATGTGGGGAAAATCTTCAGTGGCAGGGCATTTGGTTGTCACATTTGGAGCACTGGCTGCACAGCTTCTCACTCTTCAAACCATTAATGACAGTGGCATAAGTCATGATGATGATCACCAGCACAACTAGGCAAAGAGAGAGGCAGTTTTTACCCATGCTTTGATATACTAGTCTTAATTTCTTAGGTTTATTATCGATCTCTATGATTAAAGGATTGAGATTCATGAGTCTATATAGATATATATACTCTCTTTTTCTTGGTTTTATCGAGGTTGCTTGTTTCTTTTAAGATGAATGGAATTTATTTGTTAATCGTGTGCTAGCTTAATTTGTTCTTATTTTTGGTCTTATTAGATGTTAACATAAGCCTTGTCAAAAGGTCAATTAATGTTTTACCTCTTTGTCACCACTAAAATCTTAGTACGTACCTTAGGTTCGAAATTTTGTTTGAACGTTGAAATACATAAAATTAGAAGATAGAAATTATAATATGAGGAACTACTAAATATACATAATCTTGATTACTAAAAAAATTATTATAAATAAGATCAATCTCATCTCATACTTCCTGATCAGGGTTTCGAATGTTTTTTCCAGGTTGGATAGGTGCTGTTCAGCCTTAATATATGCTCTAGATCACTAATATGTAATTGACATAAACCTCCACTATACCATGCTTGCTAGCGAAATATTCTCATAGGAGAACAAAAAAATGCATCTTGCAATTAGAGCTTCTCAGTATTGCTTATAAAGCTCAATCTTACATAGTAAGGAATTAATGTTGGAATGAGAACCCATGAGCACCTTTATATATAATCTTTCCGGTCAAAGTTGACAACTCATCTTCTGAATTTAGGACTAATTAACTTTCTAGGGTGTTACGATTTCCTCTTCTCAAATCCATGACATCCTTGTTAGGTGATGTAGCGTGACTTAATGGGCGGCAACAAAGAATAACAAATATGCAGTGGATAGATAATTCTAGATCTTGAGATTATCAATGATCTAATAACTCTTCTTGAAAATCTAGATATTCTCTAGCATTTTGAAGGAGAAAGAAGAATAAACTCAACTTTGAGTATTCTCATTAATCAATATCAATAAATAAACAACTGCTTTACTGGAACCTATAAGTATATATTTATAGCCCAAGACTCCTAAACCTAATAAAACACAAATTAAAGACTCTCAAAACTCTAAACCTAATAAAACATAAAATAAAGACTAACAAATAAACTTAATTCAAATATAAGACTAAAAGATAAGATAGATAGAATGACGAGAGTTTCAATCTACATCATCCTACCCAGGTTGGAGAGAATTCGCCCTCGAATTCACATCCTCATCATCAAAGTTCGTAGGGGTTAATTTTCACCTTACATCATTCTCCCCCTGTTGGAGAAAATTCGTCCACGAATTTCGCCGGTTCTTTCCACGATCCTTTGGATGCCCAATCAATCCATTCCATCTCATACTTCTTAACATCAAAGCAACTTGATACCGAAACATAAACAATTTGCAAACCTTCATAACATAACTTCGAGTATTATATTTGAAGTTATTCACACCAATTTCCTCCTCCATGCCAACACCAACGTCAAGATTTTGTTTAAGAAAAGTTGATAGAAAAGTTTCAATCCCGAGAAAATCAACATAATTAATTTTCTCAAGATCCCATTGAGATATTTCACTCTTTGGACTTTCTTCAAACACAAGGCGAACATCATTCCCTTCAACGATATTTATGGTATCAAGAACTAAGTTTACCTCCTCCAATAGATCCTCTTCGTTAGGATAAATGTCATAGATTGGTGGAGATGCCCAATCTACCAATAAATCTTCATCAATTAATTTGGTTGCAACCAAAGAAACCCGTCGATCTTCGGGCACCTCCTTGAAGTCAAAAACCTCTCCAATTGCCGTTACCCGATCCATGAATTCTTCGGGTTGTAGATCCCCTTGGAATTCAGGAATATTGAGTTTGAACCCGTTCACCCACTGAGTGGCATGAGCTTGCAAATGGTGCTAACGTCCATGCGTTCGGTGCTTTGCATAAGGGTTTTTGGATCCATTCCCATTGTGGCCACCCATGTTGGATAATTGGGTAGTGAGGGCTTTGATTTGATCCCCCAAAACCATGAATTGCTTCTCCATGTGTCGTCAATGTTCAATGATAAATTTGTCTTCCGCTCCCGTGTACCACGGTCTTGGTTAACGACAACGAATGTTCGGACCATCCATGTCAGCTAAGTGATCGGTAGGGATCCCGTGTTGGGTGAGCACATGCCCCTTCTTAGGCATGGTTAAACCACCAAACCTCTCCTCCATCTGCCGCAAACAAATTGTCGGATGCTCCTTACTTGTTGTCTTCGTATGCACGTACACTTCGTTCATATCTGCTAGACGGTCGCTCCTCCCCATTCATGGAAAGTAACCTAAGCTCTGATACTAACTGATGCAGCGTGACTTAGTGAACTGCAGCGAAGAACAACAAATACGCAGCGGATAAATAATTCTAGATCTTAAGGCTATCAATGATCTAAGAACTCTTCTTGAAAATCTAGATACTCTTTAACATTTTGAAGGAAAAAGATGAATAAACTCAACTCCAAATATTCCCATTAATCAATATCAATAAATAAACAACAACTGCTTCACTAGAGGCTATAAGCATATATTTATAGCCCAAGACTCCTAAATCTAATAAAACACAAATTAAAGACTCTCAAAACCCTAAACCTAATAAAACATTAAATAAAGATTAACAAAGAAACCTAATTCAAATACAAGACTGAAAGATAAGATAGATAGAATGACGAGAATTTCAATCTACATCATCAGGGCCCTCGCGCAATGCCTCAGAGCCAACCACTTGGTGTTATTAGGTTCCCCTAATGCCCTATAAAATGACTCATGTAAAGCAGTACTAGCAATATCTGCGCTCTTACTCTAAAATGACTAGTCAATTTACAATTGAAGCTTCTTAGAATTGTTTATAATTAAGGCTATAAATAAACAGGGCTTTTCATGAAAAAGCTCGGGCTCAGCTCAGCTTTTATAAGCTCACGTAACTTCATACTATTTATATGTGTTAATGAGAATATGTTAAGTATTTAAAAATATAAAAATGAATTCTAGATTTAGGTTGAATTATCGTAATTATGAGTCTTGATATAGATACTTATGTATGTGTGTACTGTGTACATGAGTCGACTTATGTGTTATACATACTATAAGACAAACATATAAACTCAAGATTCGATTGTTTAAGATTCAGGTTAATTTGTCTAATCACTCAAATAATTAAATAACTAATAATTAGTATGAATTTACACAAAATTAAAAACTAAAAGTTACGATATGTTGAGAATTATCCCATAGAATTATCCCATTCAACTAATCCAATTGGTTGTGGGCCTCTAGACCAGTAACGGGCCCCCGACCTAGGAAGAAACATCCTCAAGAACTACTTAGGGCCTATTTGGGATTGCGTTTAAGGGGCTTAAAAGTGATTTTAACATTCAAAAGGTTCGTTTGAAGAAAAAAAGTACTCGTTTGGTAAAAAAATTAAAAGTACTTTTAAATGTCCAAAAAGCCTAAAAATGACCAAAAACACTTTTAACAAAGTTTAAAAATAAAACTTTTGTCCAAAAGCTATTTTTGATTTAAAAGCTCTATTTTTTAAACGCAATCCCAAACAAACTCTTATTACAGAAAGGCCCATCGAGTATTCTAAGAGCAATCACTGGAAAAAACACTTCCCGAGATTGTTAGGTACTCCAGGTACGAAAATTTACATGGAGTATCCATGCTACTCCAACATGAAAGATCACCAAAGTATCACGTATCCTAGCAACAAAATTTTATTAGGAATCAATCCCTGATTTACCGGGATTGAATCCCTTACAAACTGGGTAAAAATCTTAAACCCAGTTATATCATAAAAGAAATCGTAGTCCATATATGATTACAATTCCTAGTCCAAATCAAGCTTCAGGACTCAAAATTCAAGTTAAGGTAGAAGATCGACCCTAGGTTTGAGTATGCTTCTTAGCCTATAAATAAGCACATACACAAGTATAAACCCTAAACTGAATTATTGTGCATTATGCTAATGTTATTCAAAACCCTAACTTAGGCATTAGAGGGAGATCGATCAATCGATCACGCCTACACACAAGGTGAGTTCTCTTTGTGTTGTCTCTTATTTTGCGGGAATCAAGAAGTCAGATTGGCGTGTAGAAGACATATCGTATACCTACATCATCCTCAAAGGGCGTATCAATCAAATCGGACAGGAAATTGTACCAACACGATATTTACATTTATATAAGGATGAGTAGATTATTTGAGCAGCTCATTAACAAGCTTGAGCTCGTTGAAAAAAATAAATGAATAGAACTTGAATCGATTATCTAGCTCACTTGAGCTCAATTTGTCGTTTGAAAAAAATTGAACAAATCAAACTTGAACATTCAATACTCGGCTCGATTTAGATCAATTACATTTAGACAAGGAACCAATGTGAAAAGTTAACACCCATGAACACCTTTAATCCTTTATAATATTCCCGTTCAATGTAGGCAATTCATCTCCCAATGTGGTACTGACTTTATGGGGTATTACAAGTTGTCAATGCCAAAGCCAAATGGACTTGATTAATCTTAGCTTAATATTAAGGCGACTTCCATTTAAAATCATAGACTAGTGTCTATAGCTTCTTGCCATAGACACCTCGAACCTATTTGGGATTGTGTTTGTCCTATTTGGTAAAAAATTTCAAGATGTACTTTTGGAAAAAGTTTAAAAATAAGAGAAAATTTCACTTTGCGCCCTTTAAGTTTGTGGTGTTTTTTAATTTGAACCCCAATGTTTTAAAATTTGCAATGTACCCCCTAAAAATTGGGGTTCAAATTGAAAAATACCTCAAACTTCAGGGAGTAAAGTGAATTTTCTCCTAAAAATAAAGCTTTTTTTTTTTTTTACATGTCCGCACAAAAGCTCTATTTCTCAAGCACAATTCCAAACAAACTCTTCAATGATTTCATTCTTAGTCATGTATTAGCAACAACATTCTTGTCACTAATATTCAAGGAGATATTAACAACCATTGTGTTGTGGTGAATAAGTAATTTAAGTACTCTTTTTATTTTTAAGGGAATTTATATTTAAGGCCCTTCGCTAAGTGATCCAAATTTTTTTAACCCTTAATTTTTTTTTTGTTCACAATTTACTCATTGGGTTAATCGAAATTACAATAAAATCTCTTATGTCAAAATTTTTTTAACATCCGTTAGTCTTGGTCAAAACGCACCGTTTTACCTCATTAAGATATTAATTTTTCATTAATTTAATTTTAAAATGTAAATCAAATTTTTTTTGGGTAGCCGAACCAACCCATAGGGGGTGGCTGGCCACCCTATTTTGCCTAGGGGTGGATCAGCCACCCCCAGACTTGCTGGTCTGAGGATGGCCGATCTGGGGGTGGGCGAACCACCCCCATGGCCTAAGGGAAAAATTTTGAGGGTTTGGCCCTAGGGGGTGGCCGAACCACCCCCTTAGGCCACGGGGGTGGCTTGGTCACCCCTAGGGCCAAACCCTCAAAAAAATAAGGGGTGGCCGAACCACCCCCTTAGGCCATAGGGGTGGTTCGGCCACCCCCAGACCAGCTAATCTGGGAGTGGCCGAACCACCCCCTTTGAGGTGGTTCGACCACCCTCGTATTCTTTTTTTTTTTTTTTACTTTTTAGATTTAAATTTTAAAAAAATAATATTTTAATAAGGTAAAACAATGCGTTTTGACCCAGACTAACAGATATTAAAAAATTTTGACGGTATGAATTTTATTGTAGTTTCGATTGACCAAAGGAGTAAATTGTCAAAAAAAAAAAAAAAAAACTTAAGGATTAAAAAAATTTGGAGTGCTTACCCAAAGCCTTAAATATAAATTCCCTATTTTCAATATATAAAATGATAATCAGTAAATAAAATATAGGAGCTAGGACAATTAATCCCAATATCGGATCTGAATGAGTCGTATCTACTAATCCATTCAAATAGTCAAGATGAGCAGTTAATGCAAGCACCTCCATATATAATTATCTTTGATATATGTAGAAACTTAAGTCTTTCCACCGTCATTCAATTCAAGTCTTTGGCCAATATTAGGTTCGATGATTTTAAATTAATTATTACAGAATACATATGGAGACAAACGAGTTTAATAATTTAAAATTAAAAAAAAAATAATAACACATATATAAATATATAGGTTCGATGATTTTATATATATATATTGAACATGCTAGATACATTTTCAATGCATGTGTTCCAATTAATATGTAACGCGGACATAAATATAATTACTCTAGCTAGTATATAATATTAATATATATACATAAAAGGAAATTAAGAATGTTTCAAAAAAAGGATATTATAATATTTGACTTTGGCGAATCAAAGGAGAAGTTGTCGTATTGGAGCGGCAGACAATTACGCGTTGATGAATGAATAGATTATAGAGAGGTGACCCAGACAAAGTGGTGACTGTATAAATTGATGGGATACCATTCACCTTTCTCCATTATCTTCTTTCTCGATCATCTTCTTCGATCTGCCTGAAACAAACAAACTAGAAGCTCAAATCAATTAGATCGATCAATGGCGGCAGCATTAATGGTTAACAACAAGATGATCATGAGAAATTCAAACATGAACGAAGCGGTTTTGCTGCTTATCTTGCTGTTTCTCAGCAGCTCTACCTCAACCTGCAAAGCACATCTTTCTTCTTACTTTTACGACCATACGTGTCCGAATGCACTAAGCACCATTCGTACTGCTATCAGAACAGCAGTTTCACGCGAACGTCGTATGGCGGCGTCTCTTGTTCGTCTCCATTTCCATGATTGTTTTGTTCAGGGTTGTGATGCATCAATTCTACTGAAGGATTCCCCCTCTATTACAAGCGAAAGAAACGCAGTGCAGAATAATGCTTCTGTAAGAGGTTTTGAAGTGATAGACAGCGCCAAAGCTGAGGTTGAGAAGGCATGCCCCGGAGTTGTTTCCTGCGCAGATATTCTTGCGTTGGCTGCACGTGACGCATCTGTTGCTGTGGGTGGCCCATCTTGGTCAGTGAAGCTCGGAAGAAGAGATTCCACCACTGCAAGCTTAACTCTAGCCGAGGCAGAACTTCCACTCGCCACAGACGACCTTCAAAAACTTATTTCTAACTTTGCTGGCAAAGGCCTTACTGCAGAAGATATGGTCGCTTTATCAGGTGAACTACTTCAGCTCTCATACCGTATAATATATATTGATTACTATAATATATTTAATCAATATTCTAACAAAATTAATGTCCAAATGAATGCAGGTGCCCACACTCTAGGGCAAGCTCGATGCCTCACATTTAAAGACCGGATATACAACGGTGGGAGTGACGTCATTGATGCTGGATTCGCGAGCACTCGGCAGCGCCGTTGTCCTGGTACGGGTGGCGATGAAAACTTGGCAGCACTTGACTTGGTGACACCAAATTCTTTTGACAACAATTACTTCAAGAATTTAATTCAAAAGAAGGGCCTCCTTGCCTCAGATCAAATCCTCTTCAGTGGAGGCTCGACGGACAATGTTGTTTCAAAATATAGTCGAAGCCCAGCTGCTTTCAAGTCTGATTTTGCATCCGCCATGATAAAAATGAGCGAAATTGATCTTCTCACTGGCTCAACTGGGCAAATAAGAAAAATCTGCAGTGCTGTCAACTAGTTCAAAACTAGTCGTTTCCAAATACTTAAAGAGTATATACTACTATATATATGTAACAACTTATTTCGTTCCTCCATTAATATGTCATTTTTGGTTCTTTTTTTTTCTTTTTCTTTTTTGAATTATTGCAATTATGAGATGGAAATTTTTACAATTTGTTAATTGTAATGAAATTCATTGTATAATATTAATTCCCGCCTACCTTTAAAAACAAACAAGTTACGTCTTCATCGGGTAGAATTCCTAGTTGTCATTTGAACATGACTTACTCGGATTCAAACGCAATCGCCTCAAATAGTGTTATTTCTGAACCTTTTTTTTATCCGTTAAAAAAAAAAAAAAACTCTGATTTTCGTTTTTCTAAAAAGAATTAAAATAAAAAATATTTTGGAAGTTGAAATTTTATACAATGTTTAGGGATACAAACGTCGTGTAACGTTTAAAATCTGACGGGGAGGTCCACATTAAGAGAAATTGAAAGTTCATGGGTTCAAAGTGATAGATTTTAAAGTTTAGAGGGGTTTGTCAAATCACATGAAATTTCAGGGGGTTAAAGTAAAGTTTTTCTAAATATCCAATAAATTGAACTATTCAGAGTTGTCATTTATTATAGAATTAAGGGGTAATTATCTTTTTCCCTAAGAACTACAATGTTACGTTAACATTCCCATATGAAATTAGATATATTGCCTGACACCAGTAGACTACCATTTTCTTCCCAAACCCCTCATTCTGTCACCCAACCAAGTTAAAAAACTTGAAATGACCAAAATACCATAACTCTATATACGCAAATTACATATAATGCCCTTAAAATTAAACAAATTTTAAAAAATATATATTATTAATGTATCAGTACCAGTTTCAAAAAAATAAAAATACAAATAAAAACAAAAAATATAAATATATTACAATTGAAAAACACTTATACTCTAATTTATAATTTAAAACAAATATATTTATATTTTTTGTTTAAATTTTTTATTTGGGGGGTATTTTGGTCTTTTATTGAGATTTAGAGTCTGAAAGATAATATTTCATCAGATTTAACGAGGTTAACTGAAGGAATGGGGGTTTTGGGAAGAAAATGATAATCTGATAGGGTCGGGTAGTAAAGTTGACAGTTCATGGGAGAATATTAATGACATAACGTCATAGTTCATGAGAGAAATAAGTAATTACCCTTGGAATTAATGATTTAGCCTAGTGGTCCTTAATTTTTGTTTATTTGGAATAACTAGTGTGGATTTAGAATGATTGTGTTTGAGTGTCTTTGAAGCTAGCATGTTTCAAAGTCTGAATTCTGCTGTTTTTCAGGAGTTGTAAAGAGACATGGCTGTTAATATAAAAGGATACTTATTCATCAGAAAAAAAAATAAATAAATAAATAAATAAAAAAAACTATCAAACATGCAATTCAAGACCAGACAGGTGCCATTATGTTGAAGTAAGGATCACTAGTAATTATATCTTAAAGATAAAATTTTATCCAATCTTGCTTGTTGGAAATTGTCCATGCTTCATCACAATGGCCAAAAAGACAAAAGAATACACAATTGCAGATTTAACAGCAACTTGCATTGTAAAGCAAAAGGATAATTGGCATTTTATCTTGCATGTGGTCAAAACCCATTGAATTTTACAAATTACAACTTAATTAATGTTACAAAAATCAATACGTTAAGGTGGTTTTTTTTTTTTTTTTTTTTTTTTTTTTTTTTTTTTTTTTAAATATAAAGCACCCATATATGGAAAGAGTATCAACAATTATTTCGTGACTTTTTTTCTTTAATTTTTTTTTTAACATGTTCGCACAAAAGGGAGAGGAAATTCAAACTAATGATCTCTACTTCATGATGAGGCGTGATCCCTAACAGATTAAACTACCTTTTGAGAACTTTTATATATATTCAGTGATCAGGGAGAATCACAATTTATACAGCCATTAATTGCCTCAATGAGCAGTGTTTTTGTTTAATACTTAAATGAAGCTTCCAACCTTTAACTTAAACATGATTTGGGTTTGAAATTTTCCTTTCATTTTTTTTTCTAATTAAATATTCGATCCGAATGAGTCGCATGTGTACTAATTATCTCTTGAAATAGTCCAGATGAGCAATTAATGCAAGCATGTCCAATTCTTTACATATATGCTTTAAGAATTATATTAAAATTTCATCAGCCTCTTCTATCTGCACGTGGTATAAAACTTCATTTTACAGAATTCAATAGAAACTTGACACATCAGGCAAAAACGTCAAATACAATAAAGTTGAAATTGTCGTCTCTTTAATTGAAATCAATCAATAAATATTTTCATTCATTCTAACTCAAAGTCCACTATCTACCTTTGAACTTCCGACACCGAAATCTCCAAAATCAATCAAGACAATAATTCTAATAGTTTTGTCATTATAAAGAAAATTAGTTGGTAGGATGAATTATATTATTTTTTTGATATTTTAAACTTAGATATCTACTTTTTATTTGGTGGTATAAAACACTCAGATTTACATGATTACGAGATTAAAGTTGAAAATTTCTAACACATAACTTGAAAACAAAACATAACTTTTTAGGAAAAGAAGAAAACAGAGTTTGACTACGTACCTACCTACCATTTTAATAATGAGAAATGCCGTACTGCCTGCAATTAATTGCAAGAGGAGCCAGTCCAAACATATATTACGTAAAGAATTTCATGTTTGACTTGTATTCTTAATTTACTATATATATGTTGTCCATAAAAGGAAAGAATAATTCAAAGGAGAAGTTGTCATGCGTGGAGGGTTGCTGAGAGTGGCAGGCATTGGCAACGCGTTTATGAATTAATATAGAGGTGACCCAGACAAAATGGTTAATGTATAAATTGAAGGGATACCATTCAGCTTTCTCCAGTGTCTTCTTTCTCGATCATCTTTCTCATCCATCTCCACTCTCTTTTGCCTGAAACAAACTAGAAGCTCAAAGTAATTAGATCGACCAATGGCGGCATGCGCAGCAATGGTTAACAACAAGATGATCATGAGAAATTCAAACAAGAATGCAGCTGTTTTGCTGCTTATCTTTCTGTTTCTCAGCAGCTCTACTTCAACCTGCAAAGCCCATCTTTCTTCTCACTTTTACGACCATACCTGTCCGAATGCGCTCAGCACCATTCGTAGTGCTATCAGAACAGCAGTTTCACGCGAACGTCGGATGGCGGCGTCTCTTGTTCGTCTCCATTTCCATGATTGTTTTGTTCAGGGTTGTGATGCATCAATTCTACTGAAGGATTCCCCCTCTATTACAAGCGAAAGAAACGCATTCCAGAATAATGCTTCTGTAAGAGGTTTTGAAGTGATAGACAGTGCCAAAGCTGAGGTTGAGAAGACATGCCCCGGAGTTGTTTCCTGCGCAGATATTCTTGCGTTGGCTGCACGTGACGCATCTGTTGCTGTGGGTGGCCCATCTTGGTCAGTGAAGCTCGGAAGAAGAGATTCCACCACTGCAAGCTTAACTCTAGCCGAGGCACAACTTCCACGCGCCACAGACGACCTTCAGAAACTTATTTCTAACTTTGCTGGCAAAGGCCTTACTGCAGAAGATATGGTTGCTTTATCAGGTGAATACTCTAGCTCTGATACCGTATAATATTGATTATTATAATAAATTTAATCAATATTCTAACAAAATTAATGTCCAAATGAATGCAGGTGCCCACACTCTAGGGCAAGCTCGATGCCTCACATTTAAAGACCGGATATACAACGGTACTGGGAGTGACATTGATGCTGGATTTGCTAGCACTCGGCAGCGCCGTTGTCCTGCTACAGGTGGCGATGAAAACTTGGCAGCACTTGACTTGGTGACACCAAATTCTTTTGACAACAACTACTTCAAGAATTTAATTCAAAAGAAGGGCCTCCTCGCCTCAGATCAAATCCTCTTCAGTGGAGGCTCGACGGACAATGTTGTTTCAAAATATAGTCGAAGCCCAGCTACTTTCAAGTCTGATTTTGCATCCGCCATGATAAAAATGAGCGAAATTGATCTTCTCACTGGCTCAGCTGGGCAGATAAGAAAAATTTGCAGTGCTATCAACTAGTTAAAATTAGTCGTTTCCAAATACTTAAGAGTATATACTACTATATATATATGTAACAACTTATTCCGTTACTCCCTTAATATGTAATTTTTGGTTCATTTTTATTTTTATTTTTAATTATATATATAGCCACTTCTGTTATTAATTTTCATCGAATTGGACGGAAATTTATGAAATTACGTAACTACCCTCAATGCTTTTTTTTTTTTTTTTTTTAATTTCTGTCCGATTAGACAGAAATTAATTAGTAACGGAGGGTCTAAATTGAAAATTTTTGAAACACTAAGGGTACATTGCCAATTTTTAAACATTGAGGTTCGAATTGAAAAACCGCTAAAATTGCAAGGGTAAAGTAAATTTAACCCTTAAATTTATAAATCCAAGCATGCATGAACTATCATTAATTAGAGTACACACATCACCAAAATATTATTGATTCTATTCAGCATAAGATAGAAGGTTGGAGAGCTAAGACACTATCTCAAGCAGGAAGGCTTGCGCTTGTTCTCATTAAAGCAGTAGCTGCTACTGTCCCCTCTTATGCCATGAGTACTTTTCTCCTTCCTAAAGGCTTCTGCAGAAAGCTTAATTAGGTTTTTAAAAAATTTTGGTGGGGGTTTCCTCCTCAGAAAGTCAGGAACTTATCTCTTAAATCCTGGAACTCACTCTGCTCTCCTAAAGCCTCTGGTGGTTTAGGATTCAGGAAAATGGAAGAAGTCAATCTTGGACTCATATCCAAGCTGGCCTGGAAGCAGAGACGGAGGAGGGGGGGGACCGGCTGGGGCCATGGTCCCCCCCAAATCTGGAAAAAAAAAATAAAAAATCAGCTATTAAAAAAAAATAAAATACTACACTGGTCCCCCCCCCCCCATAGAAGTAAACCAAAAGACTGTCCCCCTTCCCCCAAAAAGAAAAACGGTCCCAATCTCCCAGGCTCTCAGCACCCACAAAATAAAAAATAAAAAATAATCCCCAAAAAAGACAAACGTCCCAGGCGCTCCCACAAAAAGGCAAAAAAAAAA
>CM017323.1:17441393-17533784 GCA_006937295.1 Carpinus fangiana | reverse complement strand
CACTTACACATCACCAACGGTACAAAAACAAATTTTACATGTTTTTTCAACCAAAGTGAAGGAAGTAATTCGTGATGAAATTGGTGATGCAAAGTTTTGCTTAATTATTGATGAAGCTCGTGATGAGTCAATGAAGGAGCAAATGGCTATAGTTTTAAGATTTATTGACAAGAATAACTTTGTGCGAGAACGCTTTTTTGGTCTTGTTCATATCTCTAATACTGCGGCAGTAACCTTGAAAAAAGGTATATATTCTGTATTATCTAAACATCAGCTAGACATTCAAAATATTCGAGGGCAAGGATACGATGGTGCAAGTAATATGCGAGGGGGGTGGAATGGGTTGCAAGCTTTGGTTTCAAATGATTGTCCATATGCCTACTACATTCATTGCTTCGCACATCGTTTGCAATTGGCATTAGTGGCGGCATCAAAAGAAGTCATTTATGTTCATCAATTTTTTACCAATTTGAATTCTGTTGTCAATTTTGTTTGTGTTTCATGCAATCGGTATGAAGAATTGCGGGTTACTCAAGTTGCTGAAAATGCTTACATGATGACAATTGATGAGATGGAGAGTGGAAGGGGACTTAATCAAATTAGTACGCTACAACGAGCTGGAGATACACGTTGGAGTTCTCACTTGAGATCAGTTTCTAATTTGATCAAAATTTATAGTCCAGCTTGTGAAGTTATCATTAAAATCATTGATGTGGGAACTACTTCTTCCCAACGAGCAAAAACTGATTCAATTCATCAGGTAATGACTTCATTTAAATTTGTATTCATCTTACATCTCATGAAAGAAACTATGCAAATCACCGATCATCTATGTCAAGCATTGCAATCCAAATCTCAAGACATTTTAAGTGCCATGCATCTTGTTTCATCAACTAAAAAGTCTATTCAAGGATATAGAGATGATAAATGGGAAGTTTTACTTTCCAAAGTGAAGTCGTTTTGTAATAAACACAACATAGATATGCCAGATATGAATGCCCGTTATGTTGAGAGAAGAGGTCAAGCTCGTCATCAACAAGCTGACTTTACAATTGAGCATCATTATCGTGTGGATATTTTTTATGCTGCAATAGATTCTCAATTGTAAGAATTAAATCGCCGGTTTAGTGAGCAAGCAGTGGAGTTACTTATTCTCAGCTCAGCTCTTGATCCTCGAGTTGCACGTGAGTCTTTCAGAATTGATGATATTTGTCAGTTGGTAAATAAGTTTTATCAACAAGACTTTACTGATCTTGAAAAAGAACAATTAGAAATAGAACTTCACCATTATGAGCATAATATAGTTCAAGATTCAAGTTTCCAAGGATTGTTAAATATTTCCGAATTGTGCCAATGGTTGGTTAGAACCGGAAAATCAACTACGTACCAACTTGTTTTTCGAGTTGTTGTGCTTCTGCTTACTCTTCCTGTTTTTACCGCAACTACAGAACGAGCATTTTCAGCCATGAATATCATCAAAACTAGGCTTCGTAACAAAATTGAAGATGAGTTTCTGACGGATTCTCTAATATTGTACATCGAAAAAGAAATTGCTGCGACATTTAGTACAGATTCAATCATAGATGATTTTCGAAATATGCAAGCACAACGGGTTGCATTTTGATAGGTGTTTGAACTGAAATTTGAAATGTATTGTGAAATAACTATTTATGTATCTTTTTTTTGTTTAAATGTTTATCTTTTTGCTAAAACTGAATTAAATGTCATTTTGTTTTTAACTTTTTATACATTACTTTTATATATTTTGAATTTATACCTCGGTCCCCCCAACAAACTTTCTGGATCCGTCCCTGCCTGGAAGCTCCTCACTCAGTCAGATTCCATGTGGGTGGCCCAACTCCAAGGTAAGTATCTCTCTTCTAGTTCTTTTCTCTCCCCCCTCCCCATTCTTCTCCTTCATGGCTATGTAAAGGTATCCTCACTTCTCAGCCAATCATTTTAAAAGGTGCCTGCCATAGAGTCCATAAAAACTCTCCTATTCCAATTTGGAACTCCCCCTGGGTTCCATCTATCCCCTCCTTCTCTCCTTCTCCCTCTTCTCCTAGTTTTATACATTCCACTGACATGGTGGTCTCTGATCTTATCAACTAGAATGCCACTTGGAACATTCCTCCCATCTCGAGTCTTTTTGATAGCCAAAGTGTTAGGAAAATACAAAAAATTGTAATCAACTCCTCTCCTGGTTCAGAATTCCTATGGACTCCTTTCCCTTCTGGAAAATTCTCCTCTAGCTCTGCTTATAGGCTAATTAGTTCTCAAAGAGTCTCAACATATTCCTCCCCACTAGAGCCTAAGCATTGGAAACTTCTGTGGAAACTTAACCTAAATGTCAGGCTTAAACTTTTCCTTTGGAAGATAGCCTAGGACATCCTCCCTACCAAAGCTAGACTTAAAATAGTTTTTCCCATTGCCCCTGCTGATTCCTTTTGCCCTCTCTGCAATATGGCAGAAGATTCTCTTATCCATTTGTTTTTCAGCTACAGCTTTGCTAGAATAGCATGGAGATCTTCATTCTGGCCTCTGGATTCCCTAGCTTGGTCTTCCATTTCTCTTTCTGGCTAGGTTAAAGGAATCATTTCTCCTCATATTGCATTTGGAATTCCACATATTGATGTGCATCTCTTTCAAATATATGCCACTGTTCTTTGTGACATGTTAGCTATCCACGAAGGAGTCATCCCTGACATCACTAAGCTAGCTGTTTCTATCAAGAAGTCTTCTCTTGCCCATGCTGCTGCATGAAGCTCCCCACATACTGATGTGCATCTCTTTCAAATATATGCCGCTGTTCTTTGTGACTTGTTATGGTTTAGTAGGAACAAAGCTATCCACAAATGAGTCATCCCTAACATCACTAAGAGCATCTCCAGCAAGAGTGGCTATTTTACCCACTCACTATTTACTTTTTTTCATTTTAGCTACTAATTTTTCATCACACACTCCAACAGACTTTCTATTTTAACCATCCATTCTAATTAAATATCATTTTTAATATTATTTTATAATTTTATAATTTTTTCATTTTCTTTCCCATTTCTCTCCCCCACACATTTTTTGAACCCATCTTTCTCTTCCTATTCTCTTCCGGTGTTACTTGGAAGCCGAACCAGGCACTGGCAAAGGTGGAGAAGAATCAGTTCATGATGTGGGCACTGCCAGGCGCTAGCGCCAAAGTACGCGGCTGCGACGATGGGTTACCCATTTTTCTTTGTCTTTTCTGGCGATGGGTTATTACCCATCTGACGTATTTCCCCTCTCGTCCCCGTCTTTCTATTTTCTCACCTCTTTCTCTGCCTGTTACCATTTTCTCTGCCAGCGAAATTTGGGCTGGCGATGGAACTATAGGCGTCGGGATCGCCAGAACTGAAGCTCGCCGTGCTCTATGACAAGCTCGTCATCGTCTTGCTCCAGGAGCTAATGTCGAGATTGCTGAGAGGGAGGAGAGAGTGAGAGGGAGGAGAGAGGAGAAAGAAANGTGTTACTCGGAAGCCGAACCAGGCACTGGCAAAGGTGGAGAAGAATCAGTTCATGATGTGGGCACTGCCAGGCGCTGGCGCCAAAGTACGCGACTGCGACGATGGGTTACCCATTTTTCTTTGTCTTTTCCGGCGATGGGTTATTACCCATCTGACGTATTTCCCCTCTCGTCCCCGTCTTTCTATTTTCTCACCTCTTTCTCTGCCTGTTACCATTTTCTCTGCCAGCGAAATTTGGGCTGGCGATGGAACTATAGGCGTCGGGATCGCCAGAACTGAAGCTCGCCGTGCTTTATGACAAGCTCGTCATCGTCGTGCTCCAGGAGCTAATGTCGAGATTGCTGAGAGGGAGGAGAGAGTGAGAGGGAGGAGAGAGGAGAAAGAAAGAGCAGAGAAAAACAATAAAAAATACTTACAATGTACAACAGTAGGCATTCATATATGAAAGTCTACTGTAACGAATTGTTAGAAGGTTGTTAGCTTAGAAGGTCTGTTGGAGGAAGGAAAATGTTAAATTTAGCCAAAAAGTTGGTTTAAAGGGTCTGTTGGAGATGTTCTAAGCTAGCTGTTTCTATCAAGAAGTCTTCTCTTGCCCATGCTGCTACATGGAGCTCCATCCTAGCAAAAAAAGATCAAGCCTGGATCCCTCCTCAAGAAAGACACCTCAAGATCAACTTCGATACTGCTATAAAGGACCAATTTTCTGTCCAAGCAGCAGTATGCAGAGATAGTCATGGCTCCATTTTAAAAGCTATCTCTCAGATTTCTCCCCCCTGCACTCCTAACTATGGTGAAGCACAAGGAGCACTCCTGGCTGCCTCTCTTGCTGCCTCCCTGCACTTATCAAATTTCATTATAGAAGGGGATTCCCTCATTGTAATTATAGCTTTGCAATTCCCTGCCCTCATTACTGACTGGCATATTGAAAAGCTTATCATAGACATCTTAGCTCTTCTTCCTCCCTCTTCTAAGTGAGAGGCCAAGAAGATTAAGAGAAGTACAAACTTCTGTGCCCATCATGTGACATTTTGGGCCACGACAAGAGTTCTCTCGGGCTGCATTCCCATCTTTCCCCCTTCTTTCTCTTCTGCCTTCTTGTAGTGGTCTGGCACCACCTACTATTTTCTTTCCTCCTTGAGAGGTTGTAAGTTGGTGCTCGGTTTTAATGCTATGTTTGTTACAAATACAAATACAAATACAAATACAAATAAAATTAAAAAAAAAAAAAAAGAGTACGCACATCGATTTTGTTATTGGAATGAGAAAATTAATCTCTTTCTCCTATCATTATAAGTTGATAACTTCAAATGGCATCTGTGACGTTCCACATCGCCTGGGTATAAAAGTAGGGATGTGTTTATATGTATACTTACACCGTTAATGACAACAACACGTTCTCCTAGCCTAATGGTGGCTAGGGAGGAACAAAGCCTTGAGGGATGCCAGGAGGTCGCAAGGTCGAATCCTGATAGATGCCAAAGAGGACAATATTGTTGTAAGAGGGGCTTTGCTACACTGTGGCTATGTATCTCTGATCCCAAACAACACATTTTAAAGCCGTGATGGCCATGATCCTAACAGAACTCCGCAGTTAAGCTTGCTTCTGCAAGAGTAGTACCAAGATGGGTGACCTCCTGAGAAGTCTGGTTTGGGGGAGCCAAAAGTAGACAATATTGTGTGTCATTGGGTTAGGGTGTTACAAATGGTATCAGAGCCATTGCCCAGCCTGAGATGAGGGGAGCGTGCACAAGCCCATGAAGGTCGTTAGCGAACGCTCGCTGAGACGGATGCCAAGAGTGGGCTAATCCCATGAGGTTGCCAGCGAGGACGCTGAGTCCTAAGAGGGGGTGATTGTGACATTCCACATCGCCTGAGTATAGAGATGGAGATGTGCTTATATGTATACTTACACCTTTAATGAAAACAACGCGTTCTCCTAGCCTAGTGGTGGCTAGGGAGGAACAAAGCTACGCTGCAGCTGTGTATCTCTGATCCCAAACAACGCGTTTTAAAGCCATGATAGGTCATGATCCTACCAGAACTCCACAGTTAAGCGTGCTTCTGCGAGAGTAGTACCAAGATGAGTGACCTTTGTGTTGGTCATGATCCTACCAGAACTCCACAGTTAAGCGTGCTTCTGCGAGAGTAGTACCAAGATGGGTGATCTCCTGGGAAGTATGGTTTAGGGAAGCCAAAAGCGGACAATATTGTGTATCATTGGAGTGTGGTGTTACAGCATCGGCATAATAGGAAGTGCTCAAGAAATAATTAGTCGTTATGAAGTCCACAGCAACAAAAAGTGGAAGTGCTTGGTGATAGTGGAAGCGGAATGCAAAGAGCTGGTAAGGGTTGGAGCCATCAAACTTGCACTCGGCTACACCCACGCTTCTTTTTCTAGCATCCCCTCCAAAAACCGTTATGCAATTTCCTGTACTACTAGACTGCCAGAATCGAAATTCGCAGTGATTGAACTTCCGCAGTGCATTAATGGATTTCCAGTCTGCAGCCTCAGCTAAGCTTTCCAATGAGCTCAACAACCGGAGGCTTACCTTGACATGCTTGTCCACAAAGAGATAGCTTTCACCCCCTGAGCATTTATCCATGTAATTGCTAAACCTGCAGTAAATACGTATATATATCTCAGCCAATAAATGACAAAGTGATCAAACCTATTTTTGATTGATTTGTCCTTTTTTGAGATTTTTTTTTTTTTTTTTTTTTTTTTTTTTTGAGATTCTATCCCAAGAGGTAAGCTAGATTTCTATATATATAGATAGATAGATAGCTTTTATATATGATTTATAATAATTTAATCATCATTTAATTTATATTTTAACATTTTTTTTCGTGCTTAATTTATTTTATTAAAATAATATTGTATTGGGTCGGGCCAAAGATCAAAATTCACCCAAATGCATGTACCAAAAATTAAGGTAAATTTGTGGCTAAAATTGGCTTTCTTGGAATTTAATTAATATCATCTTCTCGTCAAAGACAATATATTAATGTTAAGCGTTTTCTCTTATGTCTTAATATATATATATACGAGAAATATATATATGTATATATCAATATATGTTAAGAAATACCAAAAGAACTAAGGATTAATATCGCAGGTACATACCTATGGAAGCCAGAAGATGAACCCGAAGTAGATTTCCAGCCAAAATAAGCATTAATTGAGTGACGTTGACTCGCCACCTTTAACATTGGGAACAGAGTAAACGCCTCTATCATTCAAATCCACAAAGTCAGATTGCAAGGCACCTACGATAAGAGTGTCGTCAAATGCTGTCATGTGGGGAAATCTTCAGTGGCAGGGCATTTGGTTGTCACATTTGGAGCACTGGCTGCACAGCTTCTCACTCTTCAAACCATTACTGACATTTGCATGATGATCACCAGCACAACTAGGCAAAGAGAGAGGCAGTTTCTAGCCATGTTCGATATACTTTTCTTTCTCTAGCTACGATTCTTAGCTTAGTTGAGATATATTCATGCGCGTTTATATATATACTCTCTTGTTCTTGCTTTTATCGAGATTGCTTGTTTCTTTTCTGGTGAAAGGAATTTATTTGTTAATCCTGCGCTTCAATTTGGTCTTTAGTGGATATTTTAACGTTTATTTTGTGATTCCGTAGCTCTGATTTAGAATCTCCATAAGTATCACTCAAGAATTGTCCGAAGTGGTCAGCAAAAAACAAAAAGGAATTTGCCGATCGAAAGCATATATAAGCCTTGTCAAAGTGCTTCGTGCATGGGTCCAGAGGTAATGTTTTATTTCTTTTGTCTTAGTACGTACCTTAATTATGTTCGAAATTTTGTTTGAACTTTGAAATGAATACAAATTAGAGGATAAAAATTGGGTGTCACTTGATCGATTGCTCCGATCCTTTAATGGGCGTGTCTGTTCACTTTTCAGGTTTGTAAAGGGCTATATATCAATTAATTTCTTGGAACTGTTAAAGGTCCTATGCAGTAAAAGGGAAAAATTAAATCTATTCTCTAAGTTAATTTCCATTAGATTTCAATTTAATTGTAAGTTAATTTGAGAATAAGATGCTCATACTCAAAAAACGATTTACGAGTTTTAAAAATAAAAACTATTTTCCAAAAATATTTTCTATTAACTATTATTTTTTGTTTTACAAATTACAACTTAATTAATGTTAAAACCTATATGTTAAGTTTTTTTTATTTATTTTATTTATTTTTTTATATATGTTCGCACAAAAAAGGGAGGGGCTTCGAACTAGTAACCTCCGCTTCATTAGGCATGGTCTCAACCAATTAAGCTACATCTTGGAGGATATGTTGAGTAATCAAGAGTCTTACAATTTATACAACCATTAATTGCCCCAATGAGGAGAGTATTTGTTTAATACTTAAATGAAGCTTCCAACAACGTATGGGGACACGGAAAAAAGATGGTGGGATGGGCTTTAGGAATTTTAGGAGTTTTATTATAGCACTCCTGGCAAAACAAATTTGAAATTTGGAGACTTTGGCAAAAACCCGACAGCTTCTTTGCAAAAATTTTGGAAGGTAAATACTACTCCGGCAGCAACATACTTGATGCCCATCTAGGTGCAAGGCCATCCTTTGCGTTCACGTGATTTGCTAAAAGCCAGTCTCATATGGAGGGTCGGTAATGGGACACAAATTCGAATTTGGAAAGACAAATGGATTCCATGGGGGTCGACTTATGTGATACAAACTCCTCCGACAGTTTTGCATCCCGAAGCCACCGTGAGTTCTTTAATTGACAGGGATACGAGATGGTGGGACTCAACCTTGCTAGAAAATATTTTTAGTAAGGAAGAGGTCCAGCTCATACTGTCTCTACCGATCAGTGGGCATAACAGGGAAGACAGACTTATTTGGCAAGGAATGAAAAATAGGCTTTTCTCTGTAAGGAGTGCGTATTATCTGCAGTTGGAAATTGGAGCTCTGGGTGAGCCTTCCAGTTCCTGCCAGGATGGCCGGAATGAAGTATGGAGCAGATTATGGCATTTAAAAATTCCTTCCGTGGAGAAAATTTTTTTGTGGAAAGCGTGCAACGAAATCCTACCTACTTGAGCCAATCTTTTCCGAAGGAAAATTGTTGATGATCCCCTGTGCCCCTTTTGCGGAAGTGAACCCAAAACTGTGTTGCATATTCTTTGGTTATGCAATTCGGCCACAGACGCCTGGTGTGTTAGCTCTAGAAGACTACAGAAAAAGAGCTCTCTGGATTGCAAAATTTTCTTTCAACTGGTGACAGATGACTTTATGCATGGGGACCAGGACGAAATCCAGACGTTTGTTGGCATTGCTCGTCGACTATGGTTTCGGCGTAATGATCTAGTGCATGGAGGTCCTCTGACAAACCCGAACGTTGTGGTTCCACGTACTGCAATAGCTATTGAGGAGTTCTCACATGCTAATAATGTAGGTGAGCGAGCTGGGTCTGTTCCACAACCGATACCACCCACATTATGGGAGGCCCCTAGCAGCGGTTGGAAGGCCTCTATTGACAAGGACAACGATTAGATGGGGTTCGGGATGGTGTTACGTGATGAGCGAGGCCGATTCTTAGCAGCGTCCAGTCAGACTTTGGGGGCACGGCTCGATGTGCTTCAAGCAGAGGCGAAGGCTGCCATTGCTGGCATCCAATTCTGTAAAAGGCTAGGGTTTTCACAAATCCACTTGGAAGGCGATGCGCAAGGGGTAGTAACTGTTGTACAAGCGCAGAATCATGAGCAATTAATGCATGCAAGTCCAATTCTTTATATATAAACTTTAAGAATAGAATTAAAATTTCAACGGCATCTTCTATCTAGACGTGATATAAAATCTTATTTTACGTAATTCAAAAGAACTTTAACTGGCGGTGGACAAATTAACTGGTTATCGATTAATCGGCTGATTATCGATATTAACCGAACTGATATAACCGTAACCAATAGTTATCGGTCAGTAATCGGTTAAAAAATTTATACCAATAAGCTTATCGATCGGTAATCGGTCGGTCAAAAATTTATTATCAGTTAATTGATATGATCGATATGACCGATAATTATTTTTAATTTTTTAATTATTTTTAATTTTATACTTTTTACTCTTTTGATTTTTATTTTATAATATAAAAAAGATGTAGTGGATCAATATAAAAAAAGATTCAATAAGCTATTTTAGCCATATATATATTTAGGCTTCCAAAAGGGCTAAAACAACTAATTTTTAATAAGTTATTTTAGGCTTTAACCCAACAAAACGTATTTGAACTCTCAAAATAATTAATTTTTGGCCCAATTAGCAACTAGGAAAAAGCACAATAAAAAGTTAACAAATCGGTTTAACCGATTACCGATATGACCGATTAACCGATAGCTTATCGGTCGGTAATCGGTCAAGAATCGGTTAACCGATAACCCTATTAACCGGACCGATATGACTGATATTCAGCCCTAACTTTAACACATAAGATAAAAATACCAAATAAAATAGAGATTAAATTATCGTATTTTTAAGGGGAAACTACTTTTAGCCGTCCATAAACTTTAATTTTTTGGCCATTTGCCCCCATAAACTATCAAGTATAATACTCGATCCCATCAAATTACTACCTAACCCTAATCAACAGCCACCTTTCGTCAGTAAGCTCTATTGAAATAGACGGTCAATGGTACATGTGCTGATCACGTACCACGTTAAGTGTTTTTTTTTTCCATTTTTGCCCTCCATTCTACAGGCTAAGACAATTTTTTTTAAAAAAAAAAAAAATCAGGGGCGTGGAGAACTTCGGCACGCGAGGTCTGGCAACGGCGAGGTGTGGCGAGCTTGGGCGAAGCCTCAGGCGATGCGGGGTGAGGCCTCAGGTGAGGCCCGCCGCAAAGGCGAGCCAGAAGCTCCGTTGGTGGAAGCAGGGTCGCTTGCGAGCTCACTAGGCGAGCTCGCTGGGTGAGCTTGATAGTGGTCCCGCTGGTCGGGGTGTTTGCAGGCGAGGTTGTGACAGGGTTGGCGAAACTGTGGTCCGGCGAACCTGTGCCGGTCTAGAAGGCCACCAGCAACATCTATCTAGATAGCTCTTGTCCTATTCGAATTGATTTAAGACAGACGCGTAGCTTGCCCAGCCATTGGTCTTTCTCTCTATCTCTTCCCTTTCCCTCCCTATCTCTCTCTCTCCACCGTTTTGATTATCAATCCCTCCCAAGTCACAATTTCAGCTTCCATATTTCTGTGTTTTTCTTCTTTAAGTTGTTTATATTTCAGGTCTCTTTGTTTTTGTTACAATCACTGCATATTCTTTTGTTTTATTGTAGCTTGTGTTCAGAAGTTTAATTTATCTCTACTTTTCTACTAATATATACAGAAAAGCTTATTGACATATACCTAACAAACTCATTATTTTTTTCTATATTTCTTGTCTTGAAAGAAAAGAATCCTCTACATAAAAAAAGGAGTTGAGCTTCTTCCAATTGAGCAATTGAGCTTTATAGAAAAGAAAACTTGTTAGAACAATAATACTTTCTCTTCCAACATGAAGGGTCCAACCCAAAACAGAGTACCCTCTGTTTCAATTTCAAAGCTCTTTAATGTCCAGTTACACCTACACAACATCCTTATTTTCTCCTTTAGTCTGCAACTCACCCACTTCTCGGTTTCTGATAATTCACGATCGTCACCATCACCGCAATTGCTAGAACCAAATTTGAAGGCCACACATGTTCACATAGGATTGGCAGAGTACCTAAAGCTATGCATGACATGGCCGGAGTGACATGGAAGTTAAATGTCACATAGCTCTATGTTCGGCCCTGTTCTAGAAAACCAAAACAGAGGCCAATCATGGGATTTGTATCTCAAGTGAAATCTCGCATAACATAATTTTACCATGAAATCTCAATGCCCATAAGATCAATTTGTACTTTTCAATACTCTTAAACACTATTCATCGATCTCACACGCCCTATTGTTATAAAACTTCTAGAATTTGCAACAAAAACGACAACATATGTTTGGGTTCAACTCCGTGTGTCTCGAACACTGTTGAATGCGAACGTTGACAACATTTAGAAGTGCTTGAGGACCTGAGGTGTGGCCATGATAACAAATTGAGAGGCGAACAAGAAAGGGGAGGTATATGACCGGTGAGGCGGTTGACTTGTAGAAACAACGTGTCCAAGTTCTTCAACTGGCTGAGGGCCGTGGGAATCTCGCCGTGGAGGTTACAGTTCGCCATGTCGAGGACTTGAAGCGGGCTGAGCGATCCCATGAAACTCCGGAGAGAGTCCTTGTCGCATGAAACTCCGGAGAAGCAGCAATGGGCCGTTGGAGACGAGGAGTTCTCCCAGTCCTTTAGGCCCGAGCCTTTGGGCCCAGTCATGGCCGACTTCATCTTCAACAGAACTTCAAGATCACTACTGTCCGCAGAAGAGCGTGATGAGGAAAGGAAGAAAACTAGAGCAACATGGAGGAGCGCGCGAATGAGGTGAGCTTGGAGCAGAGCTTGGAGAAGAAGACAATAATAATGGCAAGAAAGTAATTTTAGCCTGTAGAATGGAGGGCAAAAATGGAAAAAAAAAAAAACACTTAAAGTGGCACGTGATCGGCACATGTACCGTTGACTGTCTATTTTAACGTAGCTGACTGACGGAAGGGGGCTGTTGGCTAGGGTCAAGTAGTTTGATAGGGTCAGATATTACACTTGATAGTTCATAAGGGCAAATGACCAAAGCCCTGTAGTTCATGGGAGGTAAAAGTAGTTTTCCCAATTTTTAATTCAAATTAATCAATGAACTTTTCTATTCATTCTAATTCAACATCCACTACCTACTTTCGAGCTCCCGATGCCAAAGTTTTCAAAACCAATGAAGACAACGGTTATGATAATTTTGTCGATAGGTATTTTGTCAAAATAAAGAAAATTGTTTGGTGAAGAAAGTTACATTATTTTTGGTATTTTAAACTTAAGTATTTGCTTTCTATTTGATGTTACAAAACACTCAATTTACTTTTTTACGATTTTAAAGTTTTTGTTAAAAATTTCTAAGACATAACTTATAAACATAACTTTTTAGGAAAAGAAGAGAACGAAGTTTGACTACGTACCTACCTAGCATTTTAATAATGAGAAATGCCCAACTGCCTGCAATTAATTGCAAGAGGAGCCAGTCCAAACATATATTACGTAAAGAATTTCATGTTTGACTTGTATTCTTAATTTATTATATATATATATATTGTTCATAAAAGGAATTAAAGAATAGTTCAAAGGAGAAGTTGTCATGCGTGGAGGGTAGCTGAGAGTGGCAGGCATTGGCAACGCGTTTATGAATGAATATAGAGGTGACCCAGACAAAATGGTTAATGTATAAATTGATGGAATATCATTCAGCTTTCTCCATTATCTTCTTTTTCATCTTCTTTCTCATCCATCTCCACTCTCTTTTGCCTGAAACAAACTAGAAGCTCAAAGTAATTAGAACGATCAATGGTGTCAGCAATGGTTAACAGCAAGATGATGAGTTGGATGAGAAATTCAAACAAGAATGCAGCTGTTTTGCTGCTTATCTTTCTGTTTCTCAGCAGCTCTACTTCAACCTGCAAAGCGCATCTTTCTTCTCACTTTTACGACCATACCTGTCCGAATGCGCTCAGCACCATTCGTAGTGCTATCAGAACAGCAGTTTCACGCGAACGTCGGATGGCGGCGTCTCTTGTTCGTCTCCATTTCCATGACTGTTTTGTTCAGGGTTGTGATGCATCAATTCTACTGAAGGATTCCCCCTCTATTACAAGCGAAAGAAACGCAGTGCAGAATAATGCTTCTGTAAGAGGTTTTGAAGTGATAGACAGTGCCAAAGCTGAGGTTGAGAAGACATGCCCCGGAGTTGTTTCCTGCGCAGATATTCTTGCGTTGGCTGCACGTGACGCATCTGTTGCTGTGGGTGGCCCATCTTGGTCAGTGAAGCTCGGAAGAAGAGATTCCACCACCGCAAGCTTAGCTCTAGCCGAGGCACAACTTCCACGCGCCACTGACGACCTTCAGAAACTTCTTTCTAACTTTGCTAGCAAAGGCCTTACTGCAGAAGATATGGTCGCTTTATCAGGTGAATAATACTTCAACTCTAATACAGTATAGTATTGATTACTATAATATATTTAATTAATATTCTAACAAAATTAATGTCCAAATGAATGCAGGTGCCCACACTCTTGGACAAGCTCGATGCGTAACATTTAGAGACCGGATATACAATAGTGAGAGTGACATTGATGCTGGATTTGCGACCACTCGCCAACGCCGTTGTCCTTCCACGGGCGGGGATCAAAACTTGGCGGCACTTGACTTGGTGACACCATATACTTTTGACAACAACTACTTCAAGAATTTAATTCAAAAGAAGGGTCTCCTTGCATCAGATCAAATCCTCTTTAGTGGAGGTTCGACAGACAGCGTTGTCTCAAAATATAGTAGAAGCCCCGCCACTTTTAAGTCCGATTTTGCATCCGCCATGATTAAAATGAGCGAAATTAATCTTCTCACTGGCTCAGCCGGACAGATAAGAAGGATATGCAGTGCTGTCAACTAGTTAAAACTAGACGTTTCCAAATACTCAAGAGTACTACTATATGTTTGTAACAACTTGTTCCGATCTTCCGATATGTCATTATTTGGTTCATATATAATTTTTTTTTCCTTTTTTTTATTTATTTTTTTGAACTATCGCAATTGCAAAATGGAAATTTCTTCAGTTTGTTAGTTGTAATGAGATTCATTGTATTATATTAATTCCTTCCTACCTTTAAAAACAAACAAGCTGATTATATATGTCTTCATCGGAGAGAATTCCTAGTTGTCGTTCGAACGTGACTTACTCCGACTCAAACACGATCGCCTCAAATAGTGTTATTTCTAAAACTACTTGAAAATTAAACCTCAATAAATATTGTACTTGCAAGGACAATATATATAAGTCACGTATGATTTGCACTTTGAGATAGAGCAGCTTGTGCAAGTGGAGTTGAACTGTGGGATTAAATTTATAAATCCAAGCATGAATAACGTACTATCATTAATTATTAGAGTACACACATCGATTTAGTTATTGGAATGAGAAAATTAATCTGTGTCATTTAACATTGGGAACAGAGTAAACACCTCTATCATTCAAATCCACAAAGTCAGATTGCAAGGCACCTGCGATTAGAGTGCCGTCAAATGCTGTCATGTGGGGAAAATCTTCAGTGGCAGGGCATTTGGTTGTGTCACATTTGGAGCACTGGCTGCACAGTTTCTCACTCTTCAAACCATTCATGACATTTGCATGATGATCACCAGCACAACTAGGCAAAGAGAGATGCAGCAGTTTTTAGCCATGTTTGATCTACTTTTCTTTCTCTAGCTATGATATTCTTCGACCAGTTGAGATATATATATATTCATGCGTTTATATATATATGCTGTCTTTTTCTTGGTTTTATCGAGGTTGCTTGTTTCTTTTAAGATGAACGGAATTTATTTCTTAATCCAGTGCGGTTGGGAACCATTAATTACAAATTAATAGGAAAAACTTTGGACTTTTTTGTTTAGCGGGTATTTTATGATAGAATTAGATGATAAGATCCACGAAGGTGGAGTTATATATATCTTGTCAAAGTGCCAGCAAGATATGAGGCAGCTAGCTAGCTGGGTCAATTGTTTTACTTAATTGGTTTGTCTCCACTAAAATCTTAGTACAATTAGGTTGGAAATTTTGTATGAACTTTGAAATAAATACAAATTAGAGGATAAAAATTGGGTGTCACTTGATGGGTCCAATATTCCTTTAATGGGTTTGTTTACTTTTCAGGTTAATTAACTTCTTCCAACTGTTAAAAGGTCCTATGCATTTTAAGGGAAAAATTAAATTTAGACTCTTTAAGTTTTCAATTTTGACAATGAATTAATTTGTTTTACAATAATTTTAAGTAGGTCACTTCATCAACCTAGCTGCTACTGTCCAATTTATTGATTTATTATATGTCACATATCTCATTTTAACACGTTCTCAAGAGGTAGTTCAATCAATTGGGATCACGTTTAATGAAGCGAAAGTCACTAGTTCGAATCTTCCTCCCTCCACTTGTACAGCCAAAAAAAAAAAGTCTCATTTCGACATGTCATGCACAAGTACATTAAAAGTTTTTGAGGACCACTTTCTAAAATCCAATAAATGCCGGTCATTATATGTCAAGCTAAAGAAATTCCCAATCAAATTAAGACTTTGATAGTAGTGTTTAATTAAAGTAAGCACTATCATAATTTGCTGTGGGTCTAATTATTGTATTTTATACTTAGTTTTGGAATACTGTTTGATCATTCAACTTAAGTCAATTAATTGTTGTATTAATGCAAGAAATCGCCTTTGGTTGACTTGGGCTACTTTCAACGGATTTTAATCAACTCAACAGAAAGCCCAAGATTTCAGCCCATTATCTTTAAAAGAAGAAAACTTGTGAAATCAGTGGCGAAGACAAAGGGGAACGGGCAGGGATACCGCCCCTCCAAAAATTTTTGAATTTTTTTTTTTCATTTTCTAAGGGTTATTTTTTAGTTTCTTGACCCTAGCCCCTATTATTCTTCTTCTTGACCATTTGTAAGGGTGACAAATAAATAGGGATAAATGCAATGGCGGAGCCACATAAGTCTTTGGGGATGCCACAACACCCCCAAAGGACCAAATATTTAATTTTTTTTTCAAAAGTTTTTAAAAAAATATAAAAAATAAAAAATAAAATCCAAGGATGTTGTTGTGTATGGTAAACTTTAATAATGCCAAAACTTAATACATATGTACGGTAACAAAAAAAAAAAACAACTTTATTTAATTCATATGTATGTTAAACTTTAATATTCGTATGATTGTTTATTTTGTTATTTAATGTTTATAAACTTTAATTGTCTCTTACAAGGTTGTGATTTAATTTGAAAATTTTAGATTTATGAATGGATTGATTTAACTTGCTGAGAGCTTCGATTTAGATTCGATACTTGATGATTTTGTGCTTCTAAGAGACCGTAAAATGCAGTTCTAGACCTTCTTTTTTTTGTATTTCTTTCTTTTTGATATAGTGCTAACATGTTATATTTCTAATATATCAATTTGAGCACATATTTATAAACTTTTATAGTTTTCTTTTTTTTCTTTTTTTTTTGTAATGCATATATTATGTGAATTACCAAATTTTTATGGTGAAGAAAATTTTAAGACGCCAAAAAATTTTTAGTGGTACTCCCAATGTAAATTGTCTAACTCCGCCACTTGATTAATGGAAGGCCCGGTAGCCATCTAAAGATTAAAAGCTTGAAGAACAAAGCTGATCGAGATGAGAAAGAACAAGATGAAGCTGCAAAGGTAACCAGGGGAGCAGTTTTGAGAAGAGAGAAAGCCTGAATTGAAGGGACAACACATAGGTAAGATAAGCCTTATCCTAAACAATGAGTTTAAGAAGAAGTTATGTTGTGCGTTTTATGGAATTATGATTCTCTCTAATTTAAATAATATTTAATTAATTATAATAGTAGAATATTTTTGTCTTTTATTTATTTATTATAACTAATTGAATAATATATCCAGTTGAAATAAAATGGAGATGTTCCTAATTCGCTTGATGGGTAGCAGCAGAAGTAACGTGGACAAACAGTAGAAAATAGAAACACAAATGAAAGACGGAGTTGGTTTGTTTTATTTAATGATTTTGTTTACTTAAAATTGTTTGCTGTCATCATAGACTTAGGACTCGGGGAGTTAGAAACATGTCCCATATCTATCAGATTTGTTATTTTAATTTATTATAATATGTTAATAATTTGATTTTTTTATTTTAAATTTTTGTTTTTATACATTATATAAAAAAATTAATATTTTAATTATGTCCCTTCTAATACAAATTTCTAGATCTCACAGAAATGAGAAAGAAAATGATTTTGACGTGGCATACAGCGTTGAATAAAACAAATTCATGCCCATTTGGTTAACCACTTTATGCAAATTTATGACTTTTATTTTGTTTTTTAGTGTTGGGTTGATTAATTAATTAGTGCATGGTATTTCGAGTTACCAACTTACCATTCCCTTCTCAAGTATTTTTCATGACATTCACATGGACTAATTCTACCTGCCCATCTGGCTAGGGTTGTTTTGCTATGATATTCCAATTCCATTTTATACTAGAAAAAATAAATGAAGTTGTGGTTTGATTTGTTCAATGAGATAAAGATATAATTATCACATATTCAATTGTTCAAAACATAATTAGCAAAATAGAGAGATATTTTGACCTATATTTTTTTTACTCTAATTTCTATAGAACAGAGGCGAAGTGAGCAGGGGCAGACTCAGGTGAACCGCAGCCCCCCCTAAATTTTAAAATTTCATCCAAATTTTTTTCTTTTTAAAAAATATACCCATAAAAACATGTTTTCTGCTCCCCTCAATTTTTTTAAAAAATTTTGCCCCCCAAACCTAGGACTCTAACTCCGCCCCCGAAAGTGAGGAAAGGGACGAAACCAAAACTTTTCATTTGGAGAGAGACTATATATATATATATATATATAACTTAATGAAAAATTTAAAATAAAATAAAAAAATTGAAAACCTAGAGCCCCCATGGTATATACATGGGTCCATTCTTGGGGGAGTGGCTAGCCACTTCTTTTGAAAATTTTGCTTTTATAGTTTATAGTTTAGCATAAATATATGTAGGCCAAAGTTTTATACTTGGCCCCTATCCTATTGATTGGCTGGCCCTATTCTACTGATTGTCTGGTCTCTATTCAACAAGACTACAACAAACTTGAGGGTGTGTGTCGGTGTGTGGCAATAAATTCCTTTTTTTTTTCTTTTTAACTTTTTACTTTTTTTTCTTTAAAAAAATTCAAATATCTTGGTCACTTTTATATTACATCAACCACCTTTTTTTATTACTCAAAACAAAAAATTCACAATAATACTCATTACTAGACACAGACAGAATATATATATATATTAAAACTTTTAAGACCCTATTTGGTAATGGACATTGCATGTGGTTTTTAGTTTAGAAGTGATTGGTGTAAGTGTAATATAAGGTAAAAAGAAATTTTTGTATGGAAAAGTAAAAAAAAAAAAAAAATGTTTTAAGTAATTTTTTTTTTTTAAATAATAATAAGAAGTGATTTATATAATATAAAAAATAAATAAAAAATGGGAGTTGAAATTTAGCATGGCCATATATTGCCAAACAAGCTAGGCCTTAGCCATTGACGAGGGCGCCATCTACTAATTACAAAGAAGAAAAACGTGAAGAAGCGTCGCCATCTTTCGGTGAATATCTTTTTCTCCAAAGTGATTGATGGTAGGCGTTCCATTATTTTTGTCATTTTGTGAAACTTTTTTCTCTTTTTAAAGTTAATATTAAATTCAACTTTTTAAACTCATAATATTATAGATTCTCAATTCAAAAACTATCAAATAAATTTACCACATAAATGACATCATTTTTATTTTTTTAGCAAAAAAATTTTTCTTTTAAAAAGCAGTCAGCAGTTATTAGAGTTACTAATATATCGCTAACCATCGATTAACTGCCTAGGCGGTCATGATTAGCAGTTTTAACTAATAATCGCTAACCGTAATCATATTTTCACCCCTAATTAAATTTGTATGATTTACATATAAGTTCTACAAATCTAATGATAAATTTGCAAAAGAAATTGGAAATGATATATTTTCTATCTATTTATATGTATATCATGTAAATTGAAGTAAATAAATGACACAGTAAAGATTATATATTAAGAGTAAAAAATTCAATATAACTACATAATAAAGCTCCTGTTCAACTTGTAGCTTTGTAGCTCCTGCTCTTTCATGTGTCTACAAACAACTTTTAACTTATTGATGTGTTTGGATTATGATTATTCACACTTCTTCATGGCCAAGTCTTGAAGAATATATATATATAATATAATATTTTACCGAACTATATATATATATATATATATTTTACCGAACTAAATTGGTCCCTGGCCGGTGTACGTCAATCTCACAACCAAGGTTGGCAACACAGCGCACAAGTCAACGGCTTCTTTGCATATTTACAGGCAAACCGAACAAATGCAACTGTATTCGGATTCTAAAATTAATCATGTACTTGGTGGGACTCGATTTTTGG
Source organism: Carpinus fangiana (assembly GCA_006937295.1). Classification (NCBI taxonomy): domain Eukaryota; kingdom Viridiplantae; phylum Streptophyta; class Magnoliopsida; order Fagales; family Betulaceae; genus Carpinus; species Carpinus fangiana. The sequence goes on along the minus strand of CM017323.1, from coordinate 17,514,105 downwards.
CTCTGGTTAATTGCCGGCCCGGCCAGTCAACATTAAGGTTGCTGTGACGATCACGACTCCCTGACAACCAGTTTTGTTGACAACATTTTTATTAGTTTCGAAAAAAATTTACAGTCAAGATTGAATTTTCTCCTCTAGCTAGAGAATTTGTTTGTCTTTGGAAGTGTGATGTACTTGTTCTAACTCATTCATATTAAAAAAAATAAATAGACATGATAATTAAAGTTGCATATTGTGCATAGAAGTACTTAATTTACATCTCCTCCCTCTAATTGCAGGGAATTTAACAAACAAATCTATTAAAATAAAAAAAAAAGGACAAGGATATTGATTTGTGTCTTGTGACAACGTACATGGGTACGAGGAGGGGGATATTGCATTAATTCTAGGCGCCAGAAACGCATGAGAAGACTCTAAGGCTCCTAAACCGCACAAGTTGCTTGTTGGGGATAGGAGGAGGGCGAGCATATTCCATTCTCGTATCTTCAGCCGGCGAGAACCCGGCGGACTTGTGTCGCCGGTGAGTACCGTTGCTCTCGATGTGCAACCCGCCAATCTTTTCGGTTGTTGATGAAGACAGCATGTACACGTGGCTCTGGTCAGTGGCGTAGAAGTCGGCTATATTGTAGGTTTGAGCAGCCTCAGAGGAGAGGTGGCTGTATTGCCGGCGAAAACTAGTTTTCTTGATTGCCTTGTAGACCATGGGGATGAGACCCTCCATTTCTGCGGCGGATTTCTGCTGGGTATGCTTTGTTTTTGGTGGAGGTAAAAGAGGGAGGGAGGGAGGCAATATATGAATGAATAAGATGAAGACTTGAAGAGGACTTTGGGGCCAATTTGGGGAGGATTGGGGGAGGGTTGGTGTGTGATATATACTTCTCTTCTCGTATCTTTTCTTGGAAGAACCAGGCGTCTTTGACACGTCATTATAGGGGAGAATGAGACATGATCATTTGCCCACAGAAATCTTTTAATTTCTTCCTTTTTTAATGGAAATGGTTTTGGAAAATCTCATATATAAAGCAACGACTTTTTTTATTATTATTATTATTATTCATTTATGTTAATCTTTTGAAACATAAAAAAATGAACAACAAAACAGAAGCATTTAGAGATGATAAATAGAGATAATTATTATGGGAAGAGATTAATATAGGTGGCATATTTGGCTAGATTATGCATACAGTAATTAGCACTGCGATGAACTTATTCGAGGTACAGTATTATTAGTGGTGGTGGTAGCTCTGTTGTCTCAAGAAGACTGCAAATTTGACTCTCAAAATGAAATTTTTTAATCCTATTAGTATTGAGGAATTGTGCACTAAATTGGATCGGAATCCCCAACAATTGCCTAGGCCACCCCCTTTCTTTCTTTTTTTTTTGGTTTTTTTACTATTTTGTTTTATATTTTTTAAAAAAAATTAAATAATATTTTATTATTTTTAATTAGTAGGACATGTGACGGCTTGTAGACCCTTGGATTAGATTCAATTGCCAAAATTTCAAACATTTTTTATGGGCAATTCTCTAATTATTGCTGGGATCTCGATCCCACTAAATCTCATTTTTTTACTCAAATTTTCACACCAAACCACCATTAGATATAAGATGAATTTTTTATCAGATTTTGATCCGATTGTCATTTTAAAAGCCACACATGATGGCCACCAATATAATGAGGTTAGGCTAAACTATAGCTCCGGTTTCCATAATTTAAGCTTTTTATGTGCTGCAACCAGAATATATATAAACAATATATATATATATATTTTTGTCTGCCTTCTTAATTAAAAAGAAAATAAGAGAAAAGAAAACGTCAAGCCTCATGAGGGATCTAGAAGACTATTACGGCTGCCGAACGTTTTTTTATGTTTTTTATTTTTTATTTTTTGGAGTTGCATTATTGTAATTATCGTCATCATCTCTAAGTAGTAGTTATAGATTGATGTAATTGGAAACGCAAAAAGTCCAAAAGTTTTATTAAATTGCATTTTTAATTAATAACTTGAATATAACAAGCATATATATATATATATATATGTGTGCGCGTGTTATGACACACCCATGTCCAATCCGTTTACACCGTCAATGCGTCAAAGAAGTAACCTGCCGTTTGTTAATGTTGCCACGTGGCGTCAGACGTGGGCTCTAAATCCCACTCAAATCTCTTACAATTACTCAGTCAGCCCTTCTAGTCACATTGACCAATTACTGTCTAGAACATCATGATAAGGTCCATCAACATCACTCACCACTGGTGGGTTGTGGCTGACTTAGAATCACAATTTTTCTACTTTGATATTATTAGTTTTTTTGGGCATGATAATCTTCTGCAACGTATGTGTTATATTAATATACAAGTTGGTTTTGATTTTGAGCAAGTTATGTGTTATATATTATAAGTAAATGAATGCTACAGATTTTTTGTTTTTTGTTTTTTTATTCTTTTATGTCTTATTTGGTTTGTAGAATAGACTCGATCCTCGAATGAAATAGTCTTTCTTTTATTCGGTAAAGGTCTATTCTTAGAAATAGTCACTGTCGTATGAATGACTAATCTTTTTCATAGAGGAATAGAATACATTTTCCACATATACCTATTTTATTTTATTTTAAATTAACAAATAATAATTCATTAATAAATAAAGTGGGTGGCCGCACCACCCCCACACACCTCAGGGGACTACCCCAGAGGCGTCCACCCACTTTATTTTATTTTATTTTTAATATGAGTTGAAAGAAATCAAAAAATAATATGGGATTTTTAGTAATTTTGATTTAATTCCTGTAAGAATATGTGTGTTGTTACCAAACTAAGAAATACTAATAACTATTTCATTCCGTCGCTATTTCCAGTAATAACTATTTCCTTCCCAAATGGAATACGCATTCCACAAACCAAACGATTGGTATTATTTTTTTTAATGTTCTCATTGTCTTACGTTGATATTATTTTTTGCCTTATTATTTCGAAGTATGAGTCAAATAAATTTTTTGTTTCTGTTTTTTTAAAAAACAATATCCATATAGGACCGAAAGCTATAAGTAAACTAATAGAAGCCGTGTAATCCTAGGCTTTCTTGCTTACCTAATCCAATTGGAAGGCTTCTATGAGGCTTATCTCGGTGTAATCCTAGGCTTTCTTGCTTACCTAATCCAATTGGAAGGTTTCTACGAGGCTTATCTTGAATAATAGAACTAAAAAATATAACCCTTTTGCAACTAAATAGAATTGCCAAATAATAAGATATAGTAGGACCCACATGATTATTACAGCCAATAGGCAAATTGTGGAGTGCGGTTCTTGATCATGTCAATCTAAGAGGTCTAGATAAGCTTAATGGCATTTAGTTTATGCTTGAATCAAACTATTTTCTTCTAGTTTACATAAAACAATTGAAGGATAGAAGTCATTTCCATGGTGTTCCAAACAATATTGCTCACTGCATGGTCAGAAATTCATATTATAATTCAACAAGTTGTGAGGTGGATCACGTTTTAGTGTTTAATACAATTTTAAACATCTCATCAGCTACTCATGCTGATGTAGCTGATCACGTCCAATCTATATATATAGACCAAGGAACTCTGCAAAGAGGAGAAGAGAGTAGGCATGAAGCTTGTAGAGTTGTAGGGCGTGTTCACAAGAATTAATTACTCTGCAGCTTAAATCAGTAAGAATTTTGAAGACGAAGAAGAAGAAGATGAGATTTACGAGAAAGTAACAATTGAGTGATTAGGATAGGTCATAACCAATGTGCTTTGCCTCTAGCTGTAACGCCCCGTCATTTCTTAAATATGGTCAAGTGCTGAAACCATACGCTTGAGGGTGGGGGGACAAAATTTTAAAAAGTAAAAATTTTGGGGGGACATTTCTTAAAAAATCCTAAATTTTAGGGCTAAATTTTAAAATTTTAAGAAATTTTGGGGGGACATTGGTCCCCCCAAGCTACAGCACAGGTCCGCCCTTGAATATGGCAATTCACATAATCTATGTGGGGTTACTACTAAGCCTTATAATTCAGGCGATTTTTTTTTTTTTTTTTGATTTGGTAACAATCTATTCTTAAGAATAGTCTGTTCTCATGGGACTATTAATCCTATACACATAGGACTAGCTAAGCAAAAAAAAAAAAAAAAGAGAGAGAGAATGGTTTGGCTAATCATTTCTTGTGAGATTAGTGATTGATTTTCTATGTTTGATTGTCAAGAGTGGTTTTACCTTTAAGGTGTTTTTTGAAAGATTTCCACTTGGTGAAAAAAATTAATGTTTTAATGTATGATTGTTGTGTGTGTATATATATCATTCGTCCTTTTTTAATTTTATTAATGATCGCTCCCTCTAAAAAAAAAAAAAAATCAATGCGCATGGGCTTCCCTAAAGTTTTATTAATTTATTTATTTTTGATAGATTCATTAGATTGCTTCCCTAAAGTTTAACTTCTGGTATGTATGTCGCCGAGCACACGGAACTTAGAGTCGAATGTTTCCCATTCCACATATGCATTTTAGTTTGTCTTATTCTGTACACGCACGTAACATACAAAAATTTGCATAAGTAATTGGTTTGGATTTGAGTGTTTGGATCTTTGTTGGATGAATAAATGATGATGCTTGTTCCATGATTTTATCCTAGTTGGACTGGCAGATGGATTTCTTCAACCTTTTTGTCCACATACTCGTGTTTTCCTCTGTTGCATTTCCACACGTAACATCATTCTTCTTCATCAAAGAAGAAAGATGATTAGTGTTAATAATTTGATCATATATTTTTTTTCATATTTAATATATTTATTATTAGATTTGTAGGGCCACTTAGGGTTGACAATTTAACCCGTGACATACAAACCCGACACGAACACAACACGAGAAATTCGGGTTAGGGTTTTGCTTAAACGGGTTCAAGTCGTAAACGGGTTACGACACATTTAGTAAACGTGTTGTGTCAATCCGCCGGGTTCGCAGGTTGACACGTTTGACCCGTATTTTTTATTTAAAAAAAAAAATCATTTTGGTATGGCTATAAAAGGTTCAAAATTATAATGAGTTTACATTCTTATTGTGTCAGATCAGTCTATAAATGGATAACACGACACAATTACAACATGTTTACATAAATGGATTCGTGTTGTGTTATCCATTTATAGACCATGTCGTGTTTGGGTTGGGCTTAAACGTATCGGGCCATAACTGGGCCAGACACGAACCCGACACGCGAACACGTTTTGCCAGACCTAAAGCCACCATTGACTTATGTGAAGTTTACGTAAGTCTACAAATCTAATGATTAGTTTGTAAGATGATAAGAACAAAATATTGACACCAATCATTTCTCTTTAAATAATATTTCTTCATACCACTTCTCCATGTGAACAACAATTCATCTTTTCCCAATGTGGGACTGGAGTGTTAACGATCTCTCCCCCATAAGTCCCTATATATTTGTAACAATTCAATGAAAACATTAGTTATATATGCACTATCACTCTAAAAAAATGTGAAACTTAATACTCATGAACTCCTTTAAAATCTATCAAGTTCATATGAACACTTCATATTCACAATGTGGGATAGAGGTGTTACAAAATCACTTTGAAAACTCGTCCCTGCCTTAACCATTTTTTCCCAAATCCTCAATCTTAATCAAATCTTACCCATTTTCTCCTTCAATTCCAAAGCACAGCACTTTATCGAATAGAATTGGGTACTGATCAGCCCCTTACTTTCATCTTGTCTCAATTGCTTCTGCTTGAGCTTCTTCCTAATGCTTTAACTCAATTTCTCCCTTCAATTCTATTATGTTTTGATCGTAGTTTTCAAGACCTATGCAGAGATATTGTTATATTATGGCATAAACAAATAGTTTGGCAACTTACACATGAGGACATTCTAATGTATTGAATGAAGTGAGAAATCGTAAGGATTATTGAGAATGTTTAATGGCAAACTAGATTGAATACCAAAAACAACAATGTAACTGCAGGAGTACAGAGAATGGCTATTGCAACTTGTAAACATTAACTTTTTTTAATAGAATAATTCTATTATTCACCCCCATTTTCTCACACCATACATACACCGCACATAAGTTGAATGACCACTTAAAAAAACAAAATTTTCTACCTCCATTCAGCTCATAATGATTTCGACAATAATAGTAAAAATAATAATTATGATGATGAAATAAATAACTGTCTACCTCCATTCAGCACATCAGTGAATCTTGAACCCCATGCTTCAGTGCTCACCATGTTCTGTTAGGGGAAGACGGTGCCATTTAAGATAAAGCTCATTGGCTGTTGTCCCTCACTAACCATTTGTCAAAGGAAATGTGATTTTCATTAATGCCAACCTAGTTTCCATACCTAGCATCAAGCAAGAATTCCAGTACCACAATGATCTGTAATCTAAATTGCATGACATAGATGGTAAGTTGAGGTTTCAAATGCTAATTCCAACTAGCTGTGACAATTGTGACATTCTCAAATTCTTTTCTCTATGTCCATTTTTTGGAGACTTACCAAATATATTGAATTAAGAATTTAAAGAAGTTGAATTCTTCTTCCTTTTTGGGGTCCAAAGATTTGCATTTTGAGTATATAATTCTCTCCTATCTATTGGTTGGAAAAAATTAATCTGGTACTTGAAACTAGCGCAATTCCTAAGCTTCCAATGAATTTTATATCCACTATAGATCTGGCGAACTCAAAATGTATTCCACATGATATAGTGAATAGCTAAGAATTAACTGGAGCAAATTGAAGTAAAATACAATAATCAAAACACTGAAAGAATAAAGAAAAGAGTGGTCCTAGAATAGAAATTCTCATTCACTGCCAAGAAAAACCACTTTGGACTCAGGTTAGTCAGACTTACTCTAATAGGATTAGAAGCATTCGAGAGAAGATAAAAAAAATTAAAAAAAATAATTATACTTCAAACAAGCGGTTCTCGTAGCATTGAGGCCAATCCGAATCCCTTGAAGCAACAAGGCCACCTCCATCAGTGCTTATGGATTCTGCACAGGAACATACTATCTGAGAAGGAAACTGTTCTTTACCTTTCCTGTCAGTTCTTGGTTCATTATCTACAAATTCAATAGACCTGGAGTTGTTTGTTAACATTTGATCACTTGCTACATCAACAATGGGCTCAGGACACCGGTGGGATTTTAACCGTTCATCCCTGCAGCCTCTGGCATCTTCCTCTTCATCTGACAAGCATCTGCAATAATCGAATTCATCCATCTCATAAATCTGGCTTATTAATCCTTCCCTCCATGATATTCTCATCTGCGATTGTGAGACGTTATCTGAAGTAGAATTAGAAAGCCAAGAAGCCCGTTCATCCAAAACTTTCTGAAATTGGGTCAGATCAACGGAGTGGGAAGAGGTAGCTAGACAATCAAAGTGGAAGCTTGAATCAACAGGATCTCCAATGGATACATGGTTGTTGGGAGATAAGCCTGTCATTTGAAGAACTTCAGCCACTGAATTGAGTTCAGATTCAAAGTGCTGTTTCTTGTAAATGTCTTCATTTAACCATGATAGGCCAACAAGTCTACCTGAGCTTGAGTCTGATTGTGGAGTTCGCATGACATTTCCACTATTGAAAGAGTCCGCGGAGAATGGAGAATTCTCACCTTCAAGATCATAACGGTTTGCTCTACCTTCTTTTAATATGACAGCCTCCCAACTAGGTCTTGCATGGGGGGAAGACATAATGGCTAATCCTTCCAATTCAGGAAGTCCATTCGGAGAAATTAAAGAAGTTCTTCTTCTACTACTACTACTAATAGTGGTTGTATTACCATTGTTACATATATCTGAAGAAAACCCATGACCAGATGAAGGTGAGGAAGGAGAATGGAGTATGGCAGACCCTCCTAATCTCCGAAATCTACATGACCCATTTTCAGAATTCTCCTTCTGTTCCTCACCCTCTTCATCACATGGAGATAAAAGCCAATGCATTGAAGCCTCAGCAGGTTCAGGGATCACAATTGAATCATTACTAATCCCTATAACATTTCCTTCATCATCATCATCAAAACTATCAAAAGGCTTAACTTTACCAAAGACAAAATCATTTTCTCCTACAGTTAGAACCCCTCTAGGCCTACACTTCCTCTTGTCACTGACCCCAGAAATCATGTGGCCAGCACCATAACAAGCAGGCGTTATTGTGTTCGACACCACGGATGTTCCACATTGTATCTCAGGCGACACAGAGGCCTGTACAGGAGGTGTCTTACTATTGCTCTTGTTCGAGTTCTCCTCCACAGCCTTACCAACTTCACAATCCAAACCTAAACCACTTGCTGTCTTACTCAAAGGAGTACAAGTTGCATCAGCACCCCATGGTTTGAGCTCAGCGGCCTCACTTACATCACAAACCAGCCTCACGAGACCTTTTTCAGACCCAGTAGCCAGCTTATTCACAGAATCGCCACGGTTTTTCAGAACTGAAGAAGTTTCCAACTTTTCCGCAGTTCTTGAACTGGGTTTTTTTCCAGATTGCCACTGGTACAGGCAAGGTGGGTTTTTCTTGAGCTTATGAGCTTTCTGTGATATGGGTCTATCTGGGTTTTCTTGAATGGTTGATTTTGACAGCTTGCTCTCCTTTGAGGGCTTATATTTGGATATCTTTGAAACCCTTGCATTAGGGGCAGATTTGGGGATCTTGGAGAGGGTTTTGGGTCTCTGAATAGGGGTTTTCGAATTATAATTAGAAGAAGACGAAGAAGCAGAAGATGAACAAGAATGGTGAGAGCGAAAAAACCTGAGGCAACCTCCGGGAGCTTCAATGGACAGAGAAGAAGCCTCACTGCTATTGCTATTGATGCTGCTGGAAAATGCATTGAGATCCTGCAATGGGTTTCGAGGGGAACTCTGCTTCTTCTTCCTCTTATTGCTCCTTTCGATCTTCTTCGCCGGTGCGAGTGCCGGAGAGGGTTTCGTCGGGATCTTAGACGAGAACGTCCGGTTCATATTGCAAAAGAGATTGAGAGATCTACCGCTGTACTGCACTGTTGCTGCCAAATTATTTGAAAATGAACGGAGGGGAAGGGGGGCAACTTTTTGCTTTGGCTAACGTGCCCCTCATTTGGTGCAGTACCTTTGCCTTGTCTTGTGCTGATAACCGAGGCCAGAAGAGTAATAATTTAACACGACTCTCAGCTCGTTAGACCATGGTAGGCTCATTTAATATTTGGCTATTTTAGTAAAAAAAAATCACATTTATCTATTATTTATTTTTTTAAAACATCCACATCAGGCTCAGCATTTTAACTTTACACTCATTTAAATATTATTTTCATATCATTTAAATATTATTTTCCTATTCTTTCTTTATATTTTTTTTATTCTTTCTTCTAAAAATCGGATGACAACAACTCATTTTCCTCCTCCCAAGTTCCCAACTGCTGCGATCACCACCTCTGCGATTCCCACCGATGCGATTCCCATCACCACCGCTGCGATTCCCTCACTACCAGCGTCGAAATCAAGCGCGAGAGAGACAGAGAGATGGGCCATGACGCATTCACGGCCCTGAAACGAGGCTCATCCACTGGCCAGGGGCCGTACAACGACGACGACAACAACCACTGGCTCCCTTGACGCCGATGTAGACGCCCAGAAGATCGCTGAGGAGACCAACCAGATCCTTGCCGAGATCCGATCCGACGACGAAGCTTCTGACCCCAATCGGTCCAAAGGGACCTACCAATGGTCTTTGGATTTGCTTGATGCTTGGGCCCCAATGGGTCCAAAGGGACCTGTTCGGGACGAGGCCGGGAAGATTTTGACGGCAAATCTGAAGGGAAGGCCAGCTTTCGAGGCTGATGATCAGTCTGCGTTGATATATTTGTAGAAGGAGCCTGTGTTGAACGGATGGAGAGAGTTTGCTGTGAGAAGAAGGCGAGAAGAGAGAGGGAGAAGAAAGGCGTGTGGAGGAGAGAGAAATGATGAATATTTTAGTAGTATATGAATTTGCTGATGAGCTACAGTGTTCAGCAAAATTGCTTAGCACTGTAACTCCTCACCATTTTGCTAAGCTTGATGTTGAGCCTGCTGGAGAGTGTTTTTTGTGGTTTGGCTCAACAAACAAGCCAAAAGACTTGTTTGTTGAGCTTACTGTGAATGCTCTTAGCCAGTCTCTCAGCTCCACAAACCACAATTCAACCCAAGCCCCCAAGCTATTTCTTGTAATTTGGGCAGAGAGTTAATATAAGACTTAAATAAAATTTTAGATTACTCAATTATTTACCTGAACAAATAAATTTATATGAACTCTTTAATATTTATGTTCAAATTATTAGTCATCTATGTTTCATGTTGAGGTGTTGTTTCAGTCGATTAAGCTACAATTTGATAATATTTTTTAACAGATTTTAAAAATTGGAAAGACAAAAATTAAAAAATTAAAAAAAAAAACATGAATTTGAACTTTGACTATGTCATATATCATTTTTTAATTAAAATATTTTACGTATTGTGCATTGCCTATTAAAAAGAAGTTCAAACTCATATGTTAGAAGAAGTGTTAAAGTATTGATTAAATAATTAAATTTATATCTTCCTATTAACTTAAAATTTTAAAATAAATAATGATTTAATGTTCAATCTGTGAAATTGGTCATCAATTGTAAAGATTTGATGGTCAAATGATATCCAATCCAACTATTATCTATAATCCAAATATCCAAATTTTTTTGGTTCTTTCTTCCCAAGCATAGAAAAAAGTAAGGAGTTGTATGATAAAACCTAATTTAGAACATTCATTATTATATTTTAATTATAAAATGAATAAAATTATGAAAAGTAATATTACACTTGTAGTAGGACCGGCTAGACCACTAGGCGAGTGAGGTGCTCGCCTAGGGCCCCCGGATTAATAAGACCGAAAAAAAAAAGTTGCCCAAAATATTCATATATATATAATTTATGGCCCATTTTTTTTAATAAGGCCCCAATTTTTTTTTAATAAAAACTAAAAGGCCTCTAATCATGATAAGTAAGTAATTTAAAAAATGCATCAGTTTAATTAATAAGCCATAATATAATAAGCCTATGGTAAAATAAGATCAATTAACCCACAAAAGCAAATATCTTTATACTTAAAAAGGTGTTTGTGTTTTTTCTTGTGGGTTGTTATGGGTTTTTTGACAATTTTTTTGGTGGGTATTTTTTGAAATAGGTGTATCAATGAGGTAAGGATTCATAAAATTGTAATGTTTATTTTTGTGGTTGATTTTTCTTGTGGGTTTTGTATATGTTTTTGTCAATATTTTTGATGGGTTTTGATTAAAAAATAAAATAAAGCCTCATTTAAGAGTTTTGCCTAAAGCCCCATAAAACATTGAGCCAGCCCTGCTTGTAGTTATAGAGTAAACTACAAGTGTAATATAGAAAGTATATAAATGGAGCTTTGAGAATTAAAAATATCTTAAGAAGTTATGGAGTAAACTATTAGTCTAAAATGGGTCATGCCCGATTGATAGAAACCATTAAGTATGCATGTAGATTCACGTAACCAACAATTGTTAATTGACATGCAGCGTAACTAATGATTCGGCTCATTATAAAATTACAATTTTGAATCAAAAATAGAAGAGGGGTAGCCCTCACCAAAGAAGGGCAGCCATCCCTCAATGACAGGCAGTCAACTCCCCCTCATTTTTCGAGGGGACAACCTCTCTTCACGATAAACGATTGACTGCCATTTTAAGAGATCGACCCTTATCAAGTGAGAGTAATTTAGTATTGTATTTAAGGGGTAACTCAATTGGTTATGGATCACGTCTCATGAAATGAGAGTCATTAATTCGAATTTTCATCATTTTTTCCTTGTGTAGACATGTCGAAAAAAAAAAAAAAGTAACTTACCATCCCTCATTATGAGAGGTCACTTTTACTCAATCCTAAGGATGTCAACTCGGTCCCGGTTTTCGGTTATTAGCCAAAATCGGGAAACGAAACGGGGGTGCTTGTTTTTATTTATTTATTAATTATTTTGAAAAATTAGAACCGGAACTGGGTACCTGGTTACTCAATTATATAATAACCAATCGGTTTCGGTTGGTATTCGGTTATCCACACCGGGTAAACGGTTATTTTTTTAAAAAAAAAAAAAAAATCATTTTAGGTTTATTTTAGGTATTGGGCCTAATTTTTTAGCCTATTTAAGGTATTGGGCCTAATCATTTTTTGGCCTTCTTGGCCTAAAAAATAAAAATCCAATGTTTTAAAATGTCTTTAAAATAACATGTTTACAAATGACATAAAAATTAAATGTTTAAAAATGCCCTAAAAAATTAAAAAATATATATTATTTATATATATATCCGGTTATAATCGGGTGCCTAAAACCAGAACCAAAATCGAGACCTAATTACCGGTTTTTTCCGACTAGTTTTCTGATTACCGATTGGTACCTCATTTTTTTTTTATACCCTTACTCAATCGTCCATATGGTGAGGGGAAGGTTTTTTATTTTTGTTAATTTGGGGATAAAATCATAAATTTATTACGTGTTGACTAATCAATTATCTCACATGTCAATCTCGTGATTGGTCATGATGTGTATTCAGGTATACATCTAAAATATATACCATTTTGAACGCATGATTACTTCGTTCATCCTGAAAATTGACCTTGACTATTTTAGCAGAGTTATTGACAAAAAGCTGGCCTGAGAGAAAGTAGGAAGCGTTTCGGAGGCCCAGAATGAAACTGTTATGCAAGGAAAAAGGCATGCGGAAGGGTGGGTAGAAGAAATTATTTTGGAGGCAAGAAGCAAGAGAGGAAAAGGGAATGGCGGAAATAACTAGACTCTCCAGAGTGGAATGGTGGCGGTTGGAAAACAGCCCTGCCACTCACAATGATCGTGTTGAGCTGGAACTGCCGGGGGACAGTTCGGGACCTTTTCCGTTGGGTAAAGGAAAAGAAACCCGTTATGGTCTTTATTTTGGAGACCAAGTTACTAGCAAATCTGTTGGAATTCATACAAATAAAGGTTGGCTTTACTAACTGCTTTGGCGTTAATAGCGTTGGCAAGAGTGGAGGCCTAGCTTTGATGTGGAATGATGATGCAAGCATTGAGATTCAAAACTACAACCGGTGGCATATCAATGCGGTGATCAATTCGGTTCCGGAGACCCAATAGTGGAAATTCACAGAGTTTTATGATAACCCCGACGCAAGCAAAAGACATGAGTCATGGAGTTTATTAAATATTCTTCAGTCGTTTAATCCCTCACCTTGGTTATGTGTGGGAGATTTCAACGATATTTTGGAGGAGAATGAGAAGTGGGGTGGGAGGAGAAAAGCTCTGAGTTAGATGTGGGAATTCCAAAGGGTGGTGGAATAGTGTAATTTACAGGATTTGTGATTTTCGGGTCCTAGATTCACATGGCATAACGGGCGTGAAGAGGATGGGTTTACCCAAAAATGACTTGATAGATCTTTTGGCAATATGGAGTGATGTGAAATTTTTACAAAAGCCCATNGGTTCCGAAGACCCAATCGTGGAAATTCACAGAGTTTTATGATAACCCCGACGCAAGCAAAAGACGTGAGTCATGGAGTTTATTAAATACTCTTCAGTCGTTTAATCCCTCACCTTGGTTATGTGTGGGAGATTTCAACGATATTTTGGAGGAGAATGAGAAGTGGGGTGGGAGGAGAAAAGCTCTGAGTTAGATGTGGGAATTCCAAAGGGTGGTGGAATAGTGTAATTTACAGGATTTGTGATTTTCGGGTCCTAGATTCACATGGCATAACGGGCGTGAAGAGGATGGGTTTACCCAAAAACGACTTGATAGATCTTTTGGCAATATGGAGTGATGTGAAATTTTTACAAAAGCCCATGTGGAGGTTTTGGTGGCACGCAGCTCTGATCATGCTCTATTATGTATTGACTGTTCCACTATGAGAAGGCATGGGTGAAGGAGACAATTCAGATTTCGGTATGAGGCAAGGTGGAGCAAAAAAGCTAAACCAAAGGAATTAATTAAGAAGGTATGGAGGCAAAAGGAAAGACAGATTGACGTCTGGCATGGTCTAAAAAGAAACTTGGAGGCTAGCAAAAGAGAATTAATGCAATGGAGAAAGAAGGAGGTCCTTGATGTACAAAAATAAAAAGTACTTGCAATAGCACGAGTCGTTTACAATAAAGTATTGTGCAAGTGTAAGGTCGATCCACAGGAAATTGCGTTTGTAAAAACCAATTTTTCTATCTAAATAAACTTTATCTTAACCTAGTTCCGAAGTTCAAAAGGTTTTTGTCATGCAAAATAAAAATAAACTGAAAATGAAATTTATTATGTAAATAAAAAAAAATACTAAGGTTTCTGAATCCACCTTATCAAATCAAAACTCACTTTCATGTTTTGTTCATAGATTCCTCACGAATTAAACCTTAAGCATTCTCTATTGTTTTTATAAAATCCTATTGAAAGATTCGATGAATCCAACTCTACTGCAAAAAACAACGAATATCCAACTGAGATCAAAAGATCCAATGTATCCGTTTGAACAATGAAAGACAATGGATATCCAATTTCAGTCAAAAGATTCGATGTATTAGCTAGATGAAACACAACGAATATCCAATGTTTTAACGATTCTATAAACAACAATCAATACAAGTTTTGTCACATAACTAGATTGAAACGAAAATACTTTATATCAAATTGAGAATTGTACGAACAAATACATGAGAAACAATGAGTTAATCAATGATGAGGCTTCATCTTCAACCTTAGTTCAAGGTTTTAGCCTCTCAAGGTAACAAAATACATGCTAACATCCATTGAAATCATAATAAAACTAAAACTTACAATTGAAAGTGTTCCAAAAGGTATTGAACGACTCAAAAGTCGTGTTTTGTGCTCTAAACGACGCCTCCAACGTAGGGTTTACAAAAGAAAAAAATCTATTTATAATAATAACTAGGGTTTTCTCGCATGCTGCCAAATCAGCTCGAGTGCGCTCGAGCGTGTGCGGGTCTTCAAGGTCCTTGAGGCGTGGCACCTAACAATGGCGCTAGGGTTTCAGCTGACGTGTCATGCGCTCGATCGTGTCTCTTAAGCTCAAGCACATATGCACTCGATCGCAGCACATGTGCGCTCGATCGCACTGCCAGGGAATTCTTACATCCTTTTGCTTATTTTCTACCCTTTAACCGCATTCTTATGTCAGTGACTTGCAGCACACTAAATACCAGAAAATAACAAAAACATTAGAAAAAGACACAGCTAAGAGCTTAACAAATATAAGTTAAGGGGCCCAAATATACAATATTTGGCACTCATCAGTCCCACCAATTGAAAGCATTATTTCTCAAAAATCAGTTTTGTTGTGCTCATTACAGGAGGTGGAAGGCTCAGCCAAAAGGGGAGAAATTAAAAGCCTGTAATCTGAGTTGGGTGACCTCTTAGAACAAGCTGATTCAACGTGGAGACAAAGAGCAAAAATGCATTGGCTAAAAAATGGGGATAAAAATACAAGGTTCTTTCACAAATGTGTTAAACAGAGAAGGCGAAAAAATGTTATTTCTCAAATTATTGATGAGAGGAGGGTAGGACATGGTCAAGCCCGAGAGAGGTTGAAGAAGCTTTTAGCTCCTACTTTCAGCATATATTCACGTCATCTAATCCTGTAGGCATGGATGATAGTTTGCATTTGCTGCCCACCAGAGTTACAGCTGACATGAACTCAAGGCTTATCCGGGAGCTTACAATAGAGGAGGTCCATGCAGCCTTATCTTAGATGGATCCCATGAAAGTACCTGGCCCCGATGTGCTTTTTCCAAGACCATTGGGCGTCGGTGGGTCTTGAAATTGGTAAGGTCATTTCTGATTTTTTCAAGTTTGGGCTTGTTGATAAGGATATTAATTTTACCCACATAGCCCTTTTACCCAAGAAATTTGGAGCGACGAAAGTTACCGATTTTAGACCGATTAACCTTTGTAATGTTGTTTACAAAATTATTTCTAAAGTTTTAGCTAATCGGTTGAAAGACATTCTTCCGGAAATTATCTCTCCCAATCAAAGTGCTTTCATTCCGAGAAGATTAATTTCGGATAATATCTTGGTGGCCTATGAAACCCTTCATCATGATGTATGCTAGAATGTAGGGAAAGGTAGGATATATGGCTTTAAAACTCGATATGAGTAAAGCTTATGATAGGGTGAAATGGGTGTTTTTAGAGTTGGTGATGAAAAAAATGGGCTTTGATAAGAAATGGGTGGGACTTGTAATGTCTTGCGTTATTAGTATAAAATACTCGATAATAATTAATGGAGAACCTGTTGGCCTAATCCGTCCTTCCAGAGGGATTAGACAAGGGGATCCCATTTCTCCTTACCTTTTCTTACTTTGTGTAGAGGTTCTCAATTTTAAATTCCAACAGGCTGCATCAGATGGAAGTTTAAAGGGCGTCCCTACCTCCCCAAGGGGCCCTAAAATTACCCATTTATTTTTTACAGACGATAGCCTAATTTTCTGTAAGGCAAATACGCAAGAATGGGCCACACTATTAGAAATTATGGATGATTATTAGGCAGTTTCAGGGCAACGTTTGAATAAAGAAAAGATTGTCATTTTCTTCAGCAAAAATACTAGTAGGGAGGATCAGCTTAATATCCAATCTCTCTCGGGAATTCCCACGTCGTAGCGATTTGATACCTATTTGGGGCTCTCTACTTTGGTTGGAAAATCCCAGATTAGGGAGTTCCAAATGATTAAGGAGAGAGTTCTCAAACATGTCATTGACTAGAAAGCAAAATTTCTCTCACGAGCGGGGTAAGAGATCCTTACTAAGGCAGTGATACAGGCAATTCCAGCTTATAGCATGAGTATCTTTTTGCTTCCCAAAACACTTTGCAGCGAGTTAAATGGAATTATGCAAAAATTCTGGTGGGGGCATAAGAAAAATGACAAGAAAATAAACTGGATGAGATGGGAGAAAATGGGGAGATCAAAATCAAAAGGAGGAATGAGCTTCCGAGACTTAATTTGTTTTAATAAGGCCATTCTAGCTAAGCAAGGGTAGAGGATCATCCAAAATCCTGACAGTCTGGTGGGAAGTGTTTTAAAAGCAAAATATTTCTACTGAAGTTCTTTTTTGGAAGGTAAATTGGGGAGTATGCCGTCATTTGCGTGGAGGAGCTTATTGGTTGCTGCTGATTTGTTGAGAGAAGGGTTGGTTTGGAGGATGGGTAACGGGCAGAGTGTTAAAATTTGGGGGTCCAAGTGGCTTCCTAAGCCAACTACCTATTCAGTTCAGTCTCCCTATTCTATGCTAGCAAGTGATGAAACTGTAGCGGCTCTTTTTGACCCACATCTAAGGGGTTGGAACGTCCCTTTGATACATACCACTTTTGTGAAGGAAGAAGCATAAATTATTTGCAATATCCCCTTGAGTAGATTTGATCACCCAGACAAAATGATCTGTAGAGCAACGCCATCAGGTACTTTTACTGTTAGAAGTGCCTTTTTTTTTTTTGGAGCAAGAGCGAAGTCAACGTGAGAAGGGTGAGAGTTCAGAGAGAAAAGGCTGGGACTCTTTCTGGAAATTGATTTGGGGTCTTCAAATTCCAAATCCCACCAAAGTTTTCCTATGGAGGGTTTGCAGTAACTTATTACCGATCAGAGACAATCTTCAAATAAGAGGTATGGATCTGGAGGCCAAGTGCTTTATATGTAGCCAAGAGACTGAAACTATTCTACACGTGTTATGGGAGTGTCCAGCGGCACGAGATGTGTGGGAGGTATGTGATCAGAAAATCCAAAAAATGGGGGCTGTGGTTGCAGATTTCAAAAAGCTAATGGAGATATTTTCAGAGAAGTGCAACACTGAAGAGTTGGGCTTAATAGCGACAATTTCTCGAAATCTCTAGAAAAGAAGGAATACAGTGTTGCACGGAGGCCTTCTTACTCACCCTGATCGCCTAGCATATGAAGCAAGGGAGTCTTTAGAGAATTTTTTGGAAGCTAATGCGAAAGAAAGGAAGTCCAATGAAGCCTAAAGTGTAGCAGGGGATGACTTGGAGGCTTGGAGATGCCCGCCGCCTGGTGTTTACAAAATAAATTGGGACGTGGGCCTAGAGGAGAAGTATAACCGAATGGCCTGAATGGGGGTGGGTGTGATTGTCGGGGATTTTTCTGGTGAGGTTATAACAGCAAGGAGTATGACAATTTAGACCAAACAAGAACCATTAATTGGGGAAGCTATGGGGGTTATTTATGCAGCAGAGTTTGGACGTGATATAGGTGTTCAAAATGTAATTCTAGAAGAGGATTTCCTGTTGGTGGTTAAAGTAATGAAGGATGCGATAGAGAACTTGAGTTCTTATGGACACCTTATAGATGATACTAGATGACTCCATCAACAGTTTCGAACGGCAGATGCTAGACATGTGAAGAGAAATGCTAACAAAGCCGCCCATGGGTTGGTTAGAGAAGCCGTTAAAAACTGTGGTGATAATATTTGGATGGAGGAGACACCCCCATGTATTTTTGATATGATTGCTTTAGAGCTTGTAGCTCTTGTAATTTAGAGTTTTGTAACTTTGGACTTTTTTTGTTCAATGATAAACATCAATTTCACCTAAAAAAAAAAAAGAGTTATTGACAATTCTTAAATTGGGTTAACTGGTAATTAATTGAAAAGATTGTTAGTCTAACGTTTTTGGAGTAAATGTAACTGAATGTGAAAATGACAAATCTAAAATATCTAATAATCGGCTGCGGATCATACTTTATGAAGTTAAGATCACTACTTCGAATCACTTTCATTCATTTTCCTTCCTTTTTGTGGACATCTAATAATAATGTTGGGTCATTAATCAACTCTACAAAACCGGCCCAACATCTTACTGGGCCCAATGAAAGCCCACGTCATCAGAGCCCAAGAGCGTCTCGAGCCTCGAGGGCCCAAGAGCGTCTCAGGCCTCGAGAACCCGAGAGCGCCTCGAGCATCCGAGAATGCCTCAGGCATCGATCATCCGAGAACGTCTCGGGCCTCGATCATCCGATACCTTCGACACTTTGAGTCCAAGACTTCCGAAGCCCTGAAATCTAGGGATCAGGGGATTGAATTCATAAGACTCGATCTTATCCATCTAATTCAAATGCCAAGCACCTGAAATCACGGAATCAAATATATTATCTGCAAGAATTCGAAATTCAAACGCCATAACAACCAAATCCTATCTTGATCTCATCAGATCTTGAAACGGATAACTACTCAAATCCCTCGATAACAAACTGTCTCGTAGAACATCAGGGAAGAGTCAGTCACTGGTTAGGGGACTACCACTCCATGCCTATATAATACAAGTCACTACCACACATTCTGGTAACGCAACTCTAGCACTCTTTACGATTTTGCTGTTTTCTCATTACTCTCAGAAAAATACTGACTTAGGCATCGGAGTAGCCCGGCCGGCTCACCCCCGGTCTCTTCGATCCTATTGTTTTCTTCATTGTGCAGGTGAGTTCGTACCTGGAGCACTTGAACCGGGGACCCAACAAGCGTGCCATATCACCAATCGGAAAACTGTGCATCAACAGTTTGGCGCCATCTGTGGGAATGTAGATTCTTCAATCACTTCTCATTCATACAAAAATCTGACATGGTGAATACACGCTCTTCACACCCGCCGCATCCTCGTCTGGTGCAACCGCCCCCTAGCACCCCTAGGGGATCCAATAGTCCAGAGTTGGCAGACTTTTTAAGAAACATGGCGGAATCAATGGAGGTTCTCAGGAAGCAGAATGAGGAGCTCAACACTCGGCTCACATTGGCTGAGGCACGGAGCAGCCAGAAGGAAAGGGAGCGCGAAGAACGTCGTGAGAAGGAAAGGCGCGATAGAATTCGCAGGGAAAAGCGGCCTGTTAATCCTTACCAAGAGGATAACAGGAGCACAGTTCAAGGGGATCGTCGAACGATCCAAGACGAGGAACACCACGACAAGTCTCGGCGGGTAGAAGCCGAGAATGGTGGATCACGCTGAGAAAGGTCTCGGCACGAGAAGTCTCATGAAGAAAGATCTCGCCGAGATAGGCGTGAAGGAGAGAAGTCTCATCAATCGAGACGACATCATGACAAGTCCCACCATGACGAAACTCGGCACAGCCTCCAAGAGACGAAGATGAAGGATCTGGAGGACAAGTACACTAGGATTCTCTGCCGTATTGATGGAGAGGATCCGCATCTCACGGCATGGGACATGCTAGAGGACGAGAGCCTCCCATTCACTGAGCGGGTCAACACGTATCCTATGCCTGAAAAATTCAAAATGCCTCGGATAGAGAAGTATGACGGGAGTGGAGATCCACAGGCTCACTTGGAAGCATTCCGAGAACATCTCATCTTGCATGGTACTCCCGACGAGATAGCATGCAGGGCTTTCCCCCTAACTCTGAAGGGAGTAGCGAAAGATTGGTTCACTGAACTCCCCCCGAAGTCAATGGGCACCTTCAAAGAGCTAGGACGCTTGTTCCTAACGCAGTTTCTTGCGACGCGGAAGAGGAAGAAGAGCGTCACTTGCTTGTTAACTCTCCGCCAGGGACGGGAGGAATCCCTGAAAGACTTCATGCTTTGCTTTAACAAAGAGAAGCTCGAAGTAGATAGCCCAGACGATAAAACAATGCTCAACGCACTAATGCAAGGTGTAAGAGCTGAAGGGCCATTAATGGCAGAAATTGGGAGGAAAAATACCCAAAAGGTTACCCTCTCCCAATTCATGAAGTTGACCGAGGAGTTCATTCATCAGGAAGAATTGGTTAGAACTCTCCTTAGGGCTCAGACACTGGAAGAGCAGTCCAAGTAGGAAGGCAAAAAGCCCTCAGTGACACCTAAGCCAAAGGAAGAAAATAATTCCCGAAAAGGGGAAAAGAAACCGGGACCTCCTTTCGTAAAAAGTGAGCCTCGGAAGACAGAGTGTCCAAGGTTCCAGCCAGAAACCTTCACCCCCTTAAACGCCAGCTTCACCGAAGTGTTCATGGCCATAAAGGGGGATCCAACATTCAGGTGGCCACATAAGATGAGAGTAGAACCCTTCAGGAGAGATCCAAATAAGTTTTGTGAATACCATAATGATCATGGGCATTTGACAGAGGATTGCATTTCTCTTCGACGGGAAATTGAGACCTTTGTGCGAAATGGGAAGCTGGTCAGATTCCTTGCGCAAGAACGGGTTCCAGAAGCGAATCAACAAGGACAGCAGCCAGCAGAAGGCAATCGAGAAGGCCTCGGACATGCCGGACAGAGGCGACAAGACCAGAATCCGAGAGAGGACAAGTATAATCGAGAAGGGGAGCAGAGGCCTCTCAGGAATCAAGAAGTAGTCCGAGCAATCCATACAATCTCTGGCGAAATTACCGGTGGTGGGGAGTCTAACTCAGCTAGGAAGGTGTACGTGAGAAGTATGCATGGCGAGGTATTTTCCCTACACCGACCTACGAAGATAGCAAAAACAGATCTTGTGGTGTTATCTTTCTCGGAGGAGGATGCTCGAGGGGTTGTAATGCCCCATGATGACGCTTTAATGGTAACCTTGACAGTTGCCAACCACGGAATCCATCGAATTTTGGTCGATAACGGGAGCTCTGCTGATATTCTGTATTGGCCAGCTTTCCAACAGATGGGAATTGATCGCGACAGGATCAAACTGTTCGGGTCTCCGCTAGTTGGATTTGGCGGGGAGGTAGTGTACCCTATAGGGATCATTCCCTTACCGGTAACAGCAGGAACCGCACCGAGGCTGTCCACGGTGATGGTGGATTTCTTGGTGATCGACCGACCCTCCGTCTACAACGCAATCGTGGGTCGATCGGTATTGAATAAGTTAAAGGTCGCTACCTCGACTTACCACCTTATGATGAAGTTTCCAACGGAGGAAGGGGTTGGGATCGTACGAGGCGATCAACTTGCAGCACGGAAGTGTTACAACACTTCCATGAAGAAGGTCTCGGGCCCAACCACACTCACTGGGGCCTCGGACACCGAGGCCAAGGGAGAACCGACGGAGCCGCTCGAGGAGGTGTCGGTAGGAGAAGGAAGAGTCCTGCAGATAGGAACGTGTCTGCTCCGAGAAGCTCGAGAAGGCCTCGTGGATTTCCTCCAAAGAAATCTGGAGGTATTCGCTTGGTCGCATGAAGACATGCCCGGAATTAGCCCTGAGGAGATAGTCCATGTGTTAAATGTGGACCCTGACATGAAGCCGATAAAACAAAAGAGAAGAAAATTCGCACCCGAAAGGGTCGAGGCTGTAGCCGTGGAAGTAGAAAAGCTCTTAAAGGCGCAGTTCATCCAAGAGGTCTATTATCCCGATTGGTTGGCGAATGTAGTCCTGGTGAAAAAATCAAACGGAAAATGGAGGATGTGCGTAGATTTCACCGACCTTAACAAAGCTTGTCCCAAAGATAGCTTCCCTCTCCCACGCATCGACGCTCTGGTAGACTCTACCTCAGGGTACGAACTACTCAGTTTTATGGACGCCTTTTCTGGTTACAATCAGATCCTCATGCACCCCGAAGATGGGGCAAAGACTGCGTTCATCACTGATCGAGGCCTTTACTGTTATAAGGTCATGCCTTTCGGTTTGAAGAACGCAGGCGCCACATACCAGCGGCTTGTGAACAAGATGTTCCAAACTCAAATTGGAAGAAACATGGAGGTGTATGTGGACGACATGCTGGTAAAAAGCATGGAGTCGGTTGGCCACATCCACGACCTCCAAGAAGCGTTCGAAACACTGAAGGCGTACATAATAAAGTTGAATCCTGCTAAGTGTGCATTCGGGGTATCCTCCGGGAAGTTCTTAGGCTACATGGTCTCGAGCAGAGGAATCGAGGCCAATCCCGAGAAAATTCACGACATACTGGAGATGCAGTCCCCTAAAACTACGAAACAACTTCAACAGTTGACTGGAAGGCTAACGACTCTCAAGGCATTGTGGGCTACATCCGAGGAGAATTTGAAGCGAATGGGGAAAAGATGAAGAAGTATCTGGTGAAGGTACAAGGCATGCAAGGTTCTTTCCAAAGGTTCGCCATCACCAAGATCCCCCGCACGGATAACGAGAAGGCAGACCGCTTGGCCCGTATGGCCTCTGCAGAATACACTGAAGCTGAGGAAAACGCCGAATACATCAAAAGCCTAAGACAATCCTCAATATCTGACGAGGCCTCGGTTGTAACATCAATCGAGGAGGCCTCGGATTGGAGAAAGCCAATTATCGACTACTTACAGAAAGGGAGTCTACCGTCCGAGAAGAGGACGGCCATGCAGTTGAGGATGAGGGCTGGAAGGTTCACGATGGTTAACGGCACGCTATACAAGAGAGGGTTCACACTACCTCTCCTAAAATGTGTTTCTCCCGAGGAAGGAAACTATATCCTCCGAGAAATTCATGAAGGAATATGCGGAAACCATTCAGGTGCATTCGTGCTAGCACACAAGGCGGTAAGAGCGGGGTTCTATTGGCCTAACATGAGCAAAAACTTTACAGAAATTATCAGAGATTGTGACAAGTGCCAAAGATTTGCGAACGTCACCAAGCAGCCCCCGGAAGAGTTGAGTTCAATTTCTTCTCCTTGGCCCTTCTCACAATGGGGGGTCGATATAGTGGGACCGTTGCCCCGAGGAAAAGGGGGTGTTCGATTTGTAGTAGTAGCAGTGGACTATTTCACTAAATGGGCAGAAGTGGAGCCCCTAGTAAACATAACGGCCAAAAACATCGAACGATTTCTATGGAAGAATGTAGTCTGCCGCTACGGTGTGCCTCATGCATTTGTCACTGACAACGGAAAGCAGTTTGACTGCGAACCATTCTGAAAGTGGTGTGCCGAACTTCACATAAGAAATTACTTCTCGTCCCCGGGGCATCCTCAAGCAAACAGGCAAGTAGAGGCTACCAATAAAACTATTTTCAAACTTTTGAAGAAAAAGTTGGATAGTAGAAAAGGAGATTGGGCAGACGACCTCCCGGAAGTCCTATGGGCTTATCGAACTACAAGAAAGACCCCTACAGAAGAAACCCCTTATGCTCTAGCATTCGAAACTGAAGCAATCATTCCGACAGAGCTAGGGTCGAGAAGCTTCAGGGTGGAATTATACAAGGCAGAGAATAACGATGAAGGACTCAAACTTCATTTGGATTTGCTGCAGGAGAAGCGGGATCAAGCTCAAATCACTATGTCCGCTTACCAGGAAAGGACGGCAAGGTATTTTAACAAGAAGGTAAAGCCTCGGAACTTTAAGATTGGAGATCTGGTTTTGCGCAAGGTTACCCTCGCCACCAGAGACTCATCTAAGGGAAAGCTAGCTCCAAACTGGGAAGGCCCCTACAAGGTGATCGACTGCCAGAGGCCGGGAGCATACTACCTTGAAGATCTTGCAGGAAAAGTCCTTCCGAGGCCATGGAACGCGGAACACCTAAAAAGATATTTTTCATAAAATGTAATTTCTTTTTGACCAATCATTACTTTGTCATTTCAAGTATTGATTTATTTTTAATAAGAGAACTCTCGGAGTTTGTCTTCACAAATGAATGAAACTAATCTTAAGTGCTCGAACAAATCAGTTCAACACTTGAAACATTTTTAAGTGTTCGATGTCTCGAGACCTTGTCGAGTATCCGAGGCCACGTTCTCGGATAACTCTAAATGGAATCGAGACCAAACACGAAGCATTTTTAAAGTGTTCGATGTCTCGAGACCTTGTCGAGTATCCGAGGCCACGTTCTCGGATAACTCTAAACGGAATCGAGACCAAACACGAAGCATTTTCAAAGTGTTCGATGTCTTGAGACCTTGCCGAGTATCCGAGGCCACGTTCTCGGATTACTCTAAATGGAATCGAGACCAAACACGCAGCATTTTTAAAGTGTTCGATGTCTCGAGGCCTTGTCGAGTATCCGAGGCCACGTTCTCGGATAACTCTAAAGGGAATCCGAGACCCAACACTTGAAGCATTTTTAAAGTGTTCGATGTCTCGAGACCCTGTCGAGTATCCGAGGCCACGTTCTCGGATAACTCTAAACGGAATCGAGACCAAACACGAAGCATTTTCAAAGTGTTCGATGTCTTGAGACCTTGCCAAGTATCGGAGGCCACGTTCTCGGATTACTCTAAATGGAATCGAGACCAAACACGCAGCATTTTTAAAGTGTTCGATGTCTCGAGGCCTTGTCGAGTATCCGAGGCCACGTTCTCGGATAACTCTAAATGGAATCCGAGACCCAACACTTGAAGCATTTTTTAAAGTGTTCGATGTCTCGAGACCTTGTCGAGTATCCGAGGCCACGTTCTCGGATAACCCTAAATGGACTCAAGACCCAACACTTGAAAAAAGAAAAAAAGTTCCAGGCATTGGACGCCTCAAGGTCCCAGAGCCCCTGAGGCACCTTCGAAGTTAATATATATCATTTAGAAAAACTTCAAAGTATTGGGAAAAGATTATTCATATTTTACAGTTATAACAACAGATACAAAATTTAGAAGAAAGGTCTTCCTTCACTTTATTGATGAATGTCTGTACAAGAGGAAGCAAATCGTGGGATACAAAATTTTTTTTTTTTTTATGTATACACATTATCTACAGATCCCCCTGGGGAGCAACAGAGGGGTCTTGTTCGGCAGAGGAAGCCTCGGCATTCTTAGATGCCTCCCTAGCTTCATCTCCCTCCTGAGTAGCCTCGGGCCCAGGGGCTGGCGGTTGATAGTCGAATTCAGCTATGCCAGCGGCGTCGGGCATCTCTTCTCTTCCCAGGGAGACTAGACGAAGCATGGCCTCGGTGGTGCAGGGAATGTTCTCAATATTTACAGAGTTGAGATCCACTCTCTGAGCTGGGTCCCTCCACCAAGTCCTGAACGTCTCGAAGCCGAGATAGATTCCGTCGGCCCAGGCGGCATCCCTAATCCGTGGAGCAAAGGACAACTGATGTAGATAGTTGGTCGCCTTCGATCGAGCCTCCTTCAGCCTGAGCCTCAGCTTCTTGTGCTTCTCCGAGAAGTGCTTGTACCTCTCTTCGGCAACGAGCCTGCCCTTTGTGACCCTCTCGACTAAGGAGCGGCTCTCCTGCAGCTGTTCAAGGGTCTCGGCATGCTTCTCCTCGAGCTGCCCCAACTCCTCTTTTAAAATGGAGTGGTCCTCCTGGAGCTCCGCATGCTCAGCCTGCAGGGCGGCATGGCTTTCTTGGCCCTCATGCCCTCGAACTCGTCGGACATGGTGGCAAGCTCGACTCTGGCCCGATCCCTGGCCATGGAGGCCTCGGAAGCCTCGCACTCCATTACCTTCGAGTGCTCACCAAGAACTCGAAGGTCGTCTTCTCGCTTGGCGACCACTGCCTTAAGCTTGGAGTTCTCCTCTTCAGCCTCCGCCAGCTTCTTCCTTAGGTCCTCCGCCCCACCGTTGTTGGCCAAGACCTTCCTGAAGTAGCAGTACAGGATGGTCGACCTGAGGAAGGCCTACGAGTAATAAACATGGTGTTAGACCTAAACAAGAAACAAAAATAAAGTACCATGACGAAACACTTACCAAGAATTGCATGGTCAGCATCTCCTCTGCCATGCCTTGGGTTGAGACATCACGCCCTTTCAGCTGGAGCTTCTCGTGGTCGACCATATCCACCATGGCCTTAAAGGGATTTCCCTTCAAGTCTCCTCCCATCTTCGCCAGCTTCCCTCTGAAGGTCCAGTTGGCCCCTTCTGGCTGGATCTCGGCTGTGCTCTCGGAGGACTCAGAAGCCTCAGACGCATCTGCAGCTCGAGGCCTCTTCAGAGCAGAGGCCTCCTCCGCCTCGTCGAGACTCGGGCACCTTGGCCTTTTTGGAGTCGGAGCTCGAGAAGAGGCCCATTGCTCAGGGATTGGAGACAAGGGCTTACGGGGGGTCCTTAAGGCGACCACATGAGAAGGCCCCATGTTATCATCCGCTATCCCAACGGAGTCATCGGATTCTCCATATATGTCCTCCAAGATATGCTGGATGTTCAAGCCTAGGGGATGATTCGGCCCGGAAGGGATTGTCCCCTCCGGTACTTGTATATGCTCCTCAGCCTGTCCCACTATTTTCACTGGGACAGCGAGGACAGGCTCATTGGCCAAGAACGCAGCTACCTCTTCTACTCAAGCACAGAAGGAGGAGGCACTCGACTCCTTCGAGCTGCGAGAAAGCCCGCCACGTTCTTCGTCTGGGCGGTTGGAACTGTAGTCTCTGCCTCAGGAGCTGCTGGCTCAACCATTGGGACTGTCGAATCAGCCCCTACTACCAGCTTCCTCTTCCTGACAAGGGGTGCCTCGATCACCTCAATGTCCGACTCCTCCTCGGTAGCAAGGGTTGGCCTCTGGATTACCTCGACAGGCTCCTCACCCTCCGATTCATCCTCCTCATCAACCAGCCTTAGGGCCCTGGCCACCTTAGGAGGATCCCTAACATTCCTCTTCTCCACCACCGGGCTCTTCCTGAATGGTGGCGCGATTGGTAGGGTTGGTGGAGTGGGAGGCCTCGGCTCCCGAATCTGGAATCGCCCCCCAGTTTGAATGGGGTAGTCGACTTTTTTGGGCTTCTCGGGCTCGATCAGTACGCCCTTGCCCTTGTCGACCCTCTTACTTTTGCCCTTCTCGGCCTTTTGGGCTGGGTCTTTACGCGGAGTAGAGCTCCGAGTATTCGCCGCCGGAGGGTTCCGGTGTTCAGGACCCCGCAGGTACTCCTCTCTCAGCGCCACCGCCACGTGTCCAGCGGGCGCGTAGACCATCTCCATAAGCCTCGGCATCGTGCCAAGCACGACGTAGTTTAAACAGGACACGTGTTTTCGAGTCCACTGCAGGACTTCGTTAACCCGAGCCACCTCATTTGGCGTCAGGTGAGGTTCTTGAGAACCCTTCTCGGAAAGTACGTTCACGTCCCAAGGAACTCTGGTGTCGTTAGCCTTCTCTGTAGGGGCAAACTCCCACTGCCCCGAGGCGAAGAAATACTTGTTCTTCCATCCTCGATTGCTGGAGTACTTGGTCTCCAGAATTATCAGTTTACCCTTCCGGGTCTGAATGTTGTAAACTCCGCCTCCTGGGTTTTTGTGGACACGGTGTAGGAATAAAAACTCCCTCACAGTCAGCTGGCGCTCCTTGCCCAACGCCAGAGGCCACAACACCATGCAGCCAAAGAGATACCTCCACGTGTTTGGAGCAAGCTGGTGGGGAGCCAAGTCCAGATAGTTGAGCAGCTCTCGAACCATGGGAAGAAAGGGGAGGCGGAAGCCTGCTCAAAACATCGCCTCGTACAAACAGACCTCATGGTGGTCTGTACGAGCGATGGCGCCATCATTCTTGTCATCAAACCGCAGAGATATACGGTGGGATGAAGCACTCCCTTCGAATCCGACACTCGTCGGTCCTTGATAGCCTGCCTTCCCATGTGGCAGGGTGGGAGTCACCAAGTCAGTCTGAGTCCTCACCGCCTCTTGGCATTTTGTTAAGAAAAATTTGCAAAGAAAGAAGAAGACGAAAGAAAGTAAGAACAGAGGGCTCAGAAGAAACGCAGAAGCTTGCAGGAGGAGAAAATAAACGATGAAATTTAAGAGTAGCGAATTTATAGATAAAGCAGAGAAGATGAGACGTCGGCGCAGTTTAAGAGGAGGCAGCGAAGAGACATACCTCGAATCCCTGAAAAAACACTTCGAATCCTCGACGGCGATTCAGTTTTAATGACTAACAACTGACAGCGGCTCGGTCAACCACTCCTAGATTGACACGCGGCACCTTCTCGAGAACTGAATCGCTGCATTAAATGCTCGGCGCTTCCTCAACCCTAAACGTCTCGAGCCATATTTTGGCGGGGACTTTCAAAAAAAAAAAAAAAAAAGAAAAAGAAAAAGAAAAAGGATTTCTAAAGATACTTTGAAACTCAACTGTTTCTTGCCTGAGTTGATCCATTCTTCTGAAGCACTTGAATTTCCATAGTCCTCCAGACAAGGAAATTGGGGGGTAACTGTTGGGTCATTAATCAACTCTACAGAACCGGCCCAACATCTTACTGGGCCCAATGAAAGCCCACGTCATCAGAGCCCAAGAGCGTCTCGAGCCTCGAGGGCCCAAGAGCGTCTCGAGCCTCGAGGGCCCAAGAGCGTCTCAGGCCTCGAGAACCCGAGAGTGCCTCGAGCATCCGAGAATGCCTCAAGCATCGATCATCCGAGAACATCTCGGGCCTCGATCATCCGATACCTTCGACACTTTGAGTCCAAGACTTCCGAAGCCCTGAAATCTAGGGATCAGGGGATTGAATTCATAAGACTCGATCTTATCCATCTAATTCAAATGCCAAGCACCTGAAATCACGGAATCATATACATTATCTGCAGGAATTCGAAATTCAAACGCCATAACAACCAAATCCTATCTTGATCTCATCAGATCTTGAAACGGATAACTACTCAAATCCCTCGATAACAAACTGACTCGTAGAACATCAGGGAAGAGTCAGTCACTAGTTAGGGGACTACTACTCCATGCCTATATAATACAAGTCACTACCACACATCCTGGTAACGCAACTCTATCACTCTTTACGCTTTTGCCGTTTTCTCATTACTCTCAGAAAAATACTGACTTAGGCATCGGAGTAGCCCCGCCGGCTCACCCCCGGTCTCTTCGATCCTATTGTTTTCTTCATTGTGCAGGTGAGTTCGTACTTGGAGCACTTGAATCGGGGACCCAACAAGCGTGCCACGTCACCAATCGGAAAACTGTGCATCAACAAATAATAATACTNGCCTCGTAGAACATCAGGGAAGAGTCAGTCACTGGTTAGGGGACTACTACTCCATGCCTATATAATACAAGTCACTACCACACATTCTGGTAACGCAACTCTAGCACTCTTTACGCTTTTGCCGTTTTCTCATTACTCTCAGAAAAATATTGACTTAGGCATCGGAGTAGCCCCGCCGGCTCACCCCCGGTCTCTTCGATCCTATTGTTTTCTTCATTGTGCAGGTGAGTTCGTACCTGGAGCACTTGAACCGGGGACCCAACAAGCGTGCCATGTCACCAATCGGAAAACTGTGCATCAACAAATAATAATACTAATAATGATGATGATGATGATGATAAATCATTGAATCCGTAAAACGCACACTTGAATCATGTATGAATCCTACAAATAATTAACTTTTAAAATGAGACATGAAAAAAGCACGGAAATGCTTATAATAGAGGATGTTTCATACATATATATATATATATATATATATATAAGAATGTTTATATGCCACTGGCCACGTGAAATGGCTTACATTTGGTATAGTTTATGAGGTTCATTCCAATTGTGGCGATCTGAATATATGTGTTTGATGGGTTCCAGTAGACACAGTCAGAGATATGAATAATCAACTAATATTTCACTGAAATAGAAAGATAATACAGAGTGTTATTCTTCGTTGTACCATTTTCATTAGCTGAATTGGATATTTTTTTAGAATTCCCCTTTTATAATATTAAATTTCTTTAAAAATACTTTAATATTAACGTATATACACCTTTCCAGCACCTTAAAATCTTTAACATCAATCGGAGTAGTATTACCCAGTTCGTATCATACGCCATGGCAGCTCAACCAAAGAAGATCATCATCGACACCGACCCTGGAATTGGTAAGCCAGCTTTTCTTTTCCCAATGAATCCCGTTTTCCTTGAACAATTTCTGTACCTTAGAAAAATTATCTGTGTGTCCGAGATTTCTACGTTTCATGGATTCTTTTGCCTATTTTGATAGCCACGTGATTCAAAGATTTCTTTTCAAAGAAGTCAGGCATGCTCTGTTTCTTTGACTGAGAAAAAGCAGCAGCCGGAAAATGAATTGGGATTCTAATCAAATCACGGGCTTTTTTTTATCATTTGGGACCCCAGAAAGCCAGATGGCTTCATTCAGTTTTCCAACTGGCTAAATGGGTTCCATTCAAATTTATGGTCTTTTGTTTATCATTTACCTCTGTCTCCTTGGTTACCCATTAGATGGTTCAATTTTTAATTTTTTTTAATTTTTTAATTTTTTTTTGTAATCGTACTTCTGAGAGTACAGTTGTCTGAAATCCGACAAGTTTTTGGACTTTAAATGATATGGGCCCCAGGAAACGAAATTGCTCCTCGCAAATTTGCAATTGGATTAATGTGTTTCATTAGCAGTTTATGATCTTTTCTGTTTTTATCATTTTTTTTTTGTGAGTTATGTGAATTGGTGATGCATGCAGATGATGCCATGGCCATTTTTCTGGCATTACGGTCGCCAGAGGTGGAGGTGATTGGACTTACAACTATATATGGGAATGTTTATACGACACTGGCCACGAGAAATGCCTTGCATTTGGTATAGTTAATGGGGTTTATTCCATTTGTGGCATTTTGAATCTATACGCGTTGTTCTTCATCGTACCATTTAATTAGCAGAATTGGACCTTTTTTTAGGCGAACTATTTGAATTGCCCTTTTATCTTTCTTTTGCGGGTAACTGTGTTAACTCTTCTCATATGCTTATGATGTAGCTTGAAGTTGCAGGGAGAACTGATATCCCGGTGGCTGAAGGATCTCATGTCACAATTACTGTATGTACATACTGAAAACATTATCCTATGGAGTAGTGGCTCAGATTTGTATCTTTGACAATTTCATGACTTCTATCTTTGAGCGGATTTTCTTTTTCTCATGTGATTGTGTATATTCATTGTAACTATTTTAGTAGTTTAGAAGACTACTTTGTTCTTGCATCTGGAAAATATATAGGGAAATCTATTGGGAATGCGTGTTGTCCCATAATACTCACTTTTATGCCTCATGATGACTGAAAGCATCTATCTGTCGAACTCATAATTCTTTATCACATGTCATCTGTGTCTAGATAGTATTCTAAATGATTACAGTAACATGTCATCCTGTTTCTTTGAAGGATTTGTTTCCGCTTCATTTGTTGCAACAAAAATCATACTCCATTGGAAAAATCATTTTAAGCTGGTCACCTCCCTGAAGAAGCTGACTTCAAGTTTACATGATAGCAGCTAAACTTGTTCCAAGCAGAATTTATATTGTAGATTTTGTATTTTCGGTCACATAATTGCAACTCTGCTGCCACTATTTTTACTCGTGAAATATTCAAGTAAAAGTAGACAGTGATGTACGACTTGAATTTTCTGGTTCATTTCATCTTTGTTTGTTTGGCAGAAAGGTACAAAACTTCGTATTGCTGATTTTGTCCATGGTGTGGATGGACTTGGCAACCAAAATTTCTCCCCACCAAAAGGAAAGCCAATTGAGCAGTCAGCAGTTGCTTTTCTCATTGAGCAAGCAGCCCTTTATCCTGGGAAACTTACAGTGGTGGCATTGGGCCCACTTACAAATATTGCGTTGGTTAGATATCCTGATGACTTATGTGGTCTCTAATATTGAATATTATTGATTATGTTTCAAATCAGATTACCCATTGGTATAGGCTATTCAACAAGATCCTTCATTTTTAAAGAATATTGGGCAAATTGTTCTTCTTGGTGGTGCTTTTGGGGTAAATGGGAATGTGAACCCAGCTGGAGAGGCCAATGTAAGTTGCTCAAAATCTATGTATTCGGCTCTGATTTCCAAAATTCCAACTCATATAATCATAATGTATGTAGCTCAATGATTTGTTAGACTTGCATGCCCATCAAAACCCGCATATGAGGTTGTGGTCATGCCAGTTTTATTTGGCTCAAAGTTCTATCTGCCCTACTTAGGAAGAGCGGGAAGAAGAGTGAGTGGATACCTTTGTCTTTAATCTTAGAAATCTTGATCTGATGAGTTACTCTCTTGAGCTTATCAAGAGCAGAGACCTTTGTCCTCATAATCTTAGAAACCAGTTCTTGTAGGTTACTCTCTTCTTGAACTTATTATCTCAGAAAAATCTTTATAAGTAAAGTTCATTTTTTTTTGATAAGTCAATAGAATATATCAAAGGCGCAAAGGGGCGCAACCCTTAGTACACAGGGAGTATACAAGGGGGACTAGGGAGAGATAGAGAAGAAGGAGAGAAAATCTACAAAGCTTATGACCCGAGGGGCAAGCCAGCCTGTAGTCCAGGTGTACAAAGTAAAGAGAAAAAAATGAAGGAGCTCCTCTTGGGACCTCGGCGAGTCCTCGAAACATCTATTATTGCGCTCCCTCCAAATACACCACATGATACAATGAGGAACCATCTTCCAAACAACAGCACTACTCGTACGACCTCCTGTCCACCAACTCGCAAATAACTCACTAACGGAACGAGGCATCACCCAGCACAGGCCAAAACGAGCGAAGAAGGAAGACCACAAGCTACTAGCAACTGCACAATGAAGAAGAAGATGATCAACCGACTCCCCATCCGACTTACATAACCAACATCTGTTCACCACGACCATACCCCTCCTCCCAAGATTATCCAACGTAAGGATCTTACTACGCACTGCCGTCCAAATAAAAAACGCCACTTTAGGAGGAGCCTTGGATCTCCATACGCTCTTCCATGGAAAAGAGAGAGACCCACGAGGCGATAGCGCTCTGTAGAAGGTCTTAACCTCAAAAAAACCTTTCTGAGAAGGCACCCACCACAACTTATCAAGCCCCTCCCCTCTCATCTTACAAGCATAAAGACAACTGTAAAACGAGGCCAACTCTTCCACCTCCCAATCATGAATCAACCAAGAGAACTGAACATTCCATTGAATGGAACCACTAGAACGCTCCATATTATCTGCAATAGAAGCCTCCTTGAAACTAGCAATACTGAACAAATCTGGAAAAACCTCTTTGAGAGCCCTATCCCCACACCAAACATCATCCCAAAAGCGAATCTTAGAGCCATCTCCAGGATCATACTTAAGGAACTTCCTAAAATTTAGCCACCCCATACAAATAAATTTCCACAAGCCCACCCCGTGTGAGCCAGAAATGACTCCCGAGCGCCATCCCCCCCAAACCGACCCATACTTGGCCACCAAGACCGACCTCCACCAAGCTCCCTCCTCATGAGCAAACCGCCAAAGCCACTTCCCCAATAAAGCTTGATTAAACCGTCTCATATTCCTAATCCCTAATCCACCCTCGTCAATGGGAGAACAAACCTTATCCCACTCCACTAAATGGAACTTAAACTCATCATTCATCCCCCCCCAAAGAAAGTCCCGTTGTAACTTCTCAATTCGCTTAGCCACATTCACCGGAATAGGAAACAAAGACATCATGTAAGTAGGCATATTCGATAAAGTACTTTTAATCAAAGTAACCCTACCCCCCTTAGAGAGATACAACCTTTTCCACGGAGCCAACCGGCGCGACATCAAATCTTCCAAGCCCGCCCACATTGCTTTAAGCTTAAAGGAAGCCCCCAAAGGAAGACCCAAGTACTTCAAAGGCACTTCACCAGACCCGCAGCCCAATAAACCAGCTAGCTGCCCCACATTATCCACTGAGCCAACCGGGATCAAGGCCGACTTAGAAAAGTTAACCTTTAGGCCAGCAACCGCTTCAAAGCAAACGAGCAAAGCCCTTATGTGACGAACTTGGCTAGCATTAGCCCCACAAAAAATCAAGGTGTCATCCGCAAAAAGGAGATGGGAAACAGAAATCCGAACCGGCTCACTAGTGCCCACCGAAAAGCCCGAAATCAACCCTCTAGATATAAAGGCTCCAAGCATCCTACTAAAAGCCTCCATAACCAAAACAAAGAGGAAAGGGGAGAGCGGATCACCTTGGCGAACCCCACGAGAGCTCCCGAAAAAACCGGAAGGGACCCCATTGATCAACACGGAGAAGCGAACCGACGAAATGCAATGCTTGATCCACAAGCACCACCTCTCTCCAAAACCACACCTCCTCAATAAATAGAGAAGGAAACTCCAATCAACATGATCATACGCCTTCTCCATATCCAACTTACACAACACACCTGGAACCTCGGACTTAAGCCTACTATCCAAAACTTCATTCGCAATGAGAACCGAGTCCAAAATCTGTCTCCCTCTAACAAATGCGTTTTGAGGCTTGGAAATAATCCTATCCATGACACTCCTCATTCTATTAGCCAAAACCTTGGAAATGATCTTATAAACTCCACCCACCAAACTAATAGGGCGAAAATCCTTGACCTCCTTTGCCCCTTGAGTCTTCGGAATAAGAGAGATAAAAGTAGAATTAATACTTTTAACAAATTTGCCTCGCGCATGAAACTCCACAAAAACCGCCATAAGGTCTACCTTGACAACCTCCCAACAATCCTGAAAAAACGCCATAGAAAACCCATCCGGGCCAGGGGCCTTATCTCTATCCATACCTTTGATAACCTCTCTTACCTCCTTTTCCTCAAACGGATCCTCCAAGCAAGAGGCCTCTTGGTCAGTTAGCCTATCAAACTCAAGATTATCCAACCTTGGTCTCCAACTAAGGGGCTCCGAAAACAATGATTCAAAGAAGTTGACAACATGCTCACTAATGCTCTCTGGATTCGAAGTGGAAGAACCATTCACAATCAAAGACTCAATAGTATTATTCCTCCTGTTAGCACTAGCTACTTGATGGAAAAATTTAGTGCACTTGTCTCCCTCCTTTAACCATCTCACCCTAGACTTTTGTCTCCAACAAATTTCCTCTTGTAAAAGAGAGGCTTCCAAGTCTGAAGCCAGGAGCCTTCTTCTTACCTTTTCCTCCTCAGAAAGCCCTCTAACTTCCTCAGATCTGTCCAGCAACTCCAATTCCTCTGCCCAAGCCTTATTTCTAGCTCCCACATTGCCAAACTCCTCCAAATTCCACCTTTTTAACTCCCCCTTAAGCGCTTTCAGCTTCTTGGCCAACACAAAACTCGGCGAACCCGTGAAGGAGAAGGAAGACCACCAAATTCTAACTTTATCCACAAAACCTTCCTCTTTGAGCCACATATTTTCAAACTTAAATGATCTCTTCCCAGTCTGCAAACAGCCCCTCAACAAGAGAATAGGCGCATGATCCGAACACACTCGAAGAAGCTTCTTCTGCATCAGCCCTGGATAGCTAATTTCCCACTCCGGAGACACCAAGAAGCGATCCAACCTAGACCATGACCTATTATTGGACCAAGTAGACAACCCTCCAGCCAAAGGAAGGTCCATAAGGCCCATCTCCGCAGTAAAATCGGCAAAATCAGCCACCGCTCTCCTCCTACGAGCTCCTTCCGACCTCTCACTTTGGAAAAGAGTGACGTTAAAGTCCCCCCCTAAACACCAAGGCAACTCCCATAAGCTCATCAAGCCTGCGAATTCCTCCCACAAAAGACTTCTATGGGTGTCCCTAGTAGGACCATACACCCCTGCAAAAGCCCACTCTAGGCCATCATCCACGTTCCTAAAGGAGCAAGCAGCCACAAAATTGCCCAAACATACATCCACCTTTGTCACTACCCTTCTATCCCACATTAACAAAATCCCACCCGAAGCCCCAATGGAATCCACATGACACCATTCTACATACGGACAACTCCAAAGACTCTGCACTAAACCGGAGGTGATCATCTCTAGCTTGGTTTCTTGAAGACAAACAATATCCACATTCCATTGCCTCAGAAGCCGTCTAACCCTCAAGCACTTGCTCTGCTCATTCAGCCCTCTTACATTCCAAGATAGGATTTTATGCTTCATAAGAAATAATGTCATCCCTCAACCTCATGTGACTGTCTGCATCAAAACCAGCTGATGAAGAAGCCCCTTTCCCAATATTATTAGCCACAATCTGCCCCAACACCTCTTTTAGCTTGCCATCCTGCCCATCCCAAGACAAGCCTGCATTCCCTTTAACATCCCACACAAACTTCAATTCCTTCTCAATTGAATTCTCTTCCGCCAGAACATCCGAAGCCTCCAGTAGTCCTACCTCTTCGGGTTCCTCATTAGAATTCAGACACACTAAAGTGTTCTTGCCCAGACCCGTAGACTTGAGATCCACCCCCGTGCCATTATTCCATGCACACCGTTCCGCAACCCATGATTTTGTGGGCTTAGAAGATAGGACCTCCTTTCTCTGGAAGACACGTAATTGTTTGGGCGTAGTCGAGGGACCACCCCTATGTTCCTTTCGGTTCACAGAAGGCATCAGCACCCCAATCGGCTCAGTCTGAATCGCTTCTGCCGATTCGTCAGAGCCCCCCCCAGTCAGAGACAAACGAGGGACTCCCTCACCTGTGACGCTACAACCACCGGAAGTCGCACCTACCATATTTGTCAGCCTAACCGGCGTCGAAACAACAGTACCCAAAGCATCGGAATAGACCCCATCCAATTCCGAAGATCTTACCGGTAACTTAGACTCCATACCCTGTTCGCCGGAACTCACGAGATCAGACGCCCTCGCCGTAGACAACGTGCGACTCAGCTCCTTCGCTCCCGCGTCTGACCCATCACCGCCGACACAGTCTCCCTCCCTTTCAGACGGCCTTGCCGGCACCGACACCTCTGTTCCCTCTTCACCAGAGCTCACAAGAACCGGCCCTGTCATCAGCATCACCGAAGGGCCTGCTGAACTCGAAGCCTCTGTCCCTCGCAAAACTTGCCAACCCAACGAATTCTGAGGCCCCAAGTGACTGGGCTTGACTCCCAAAAGGCCAACCCCCACGCCAACGTTTTTTTTAGGCCTAAAAATCTGTTTTTTATTAGGCT
This sequence comes from Carpinus fangiana, assembly GCA_006937295.1. Taxonomy (NCBI): domain Eukaryota; kingdom Viridiplantae; phylum Streptophyta; class Magnoliopsida; order Fagales; family Betulaceae; genus Carpinus; species Carpinus fangiana. The sequence continues at coordinate 17,476,416 of CM017323.1, read as the reverse complement.
TAACCCATGAATTCGTTGAGCCCACATTCTTGAGCCTAGAATCCCTACCCTCCTGCCCCGGCCCAAGTCCCTCTAACTTATGAAAAGCCCGATCCAGCCTAGCCAGCCCCAAGTCTACCTCACGTTTTAACTTCATCAACGTCTCCCTACATATGCCTAGCTCCAGATGAGCATTAAATATTTCGTGCTCTGAAGAATTACCAGCTCCCTCCAAAACTGTCAGAAGCCCATCCCCTATGATCTTCGTAGACTTCATGCCTTCACACCTCTTCACCGGAGCTTGAACTCTACACTCCGGCGTCACTCCCTTTTTGCAATTCACAAAACCGGCGTCTCTCCCTTCTTGGGTCTGCCAACTCACCTGTTTTTGTGCCATTCTCTGTACGCCGGAGTGGTTCACCAGACCCAGAGACGTCCGAGGAGCTTGAGGGCCCATCTCTGCACTACCGCTATCCTCCACATCACCTAGAAACGGCATCAGGAACTTCGAACCCATCCCCTGTTCTCCGGTATGCTTCACCGGAACCACCGGAACCAGAGGCACCGTCGGATTACCCTTCTCTTTGCCAACCATTCCCATCTCTGAAACATTCGGCTCCGGATGACTCGACAACCCCAATACCTCCACATAACTTCTGCTTCCCCTCACTGCCTCAGCCTTCTTGAGTTCCTTCCCCTCTCTGACTTCATACAGAGTCTCCTTTGCCAAGCACAGTTCCGAAATGCCCCTTATCCAGCCTTGCCCGCTTCGCCCCTCAGGAATGAGAATGGTTCCGCATCTTTTGCTTCCTTCAAATTCTTCTACAATCATGAAGCGTCCGTGGCGGTTGGAGCATTTCTGAGCAATAACCCTGGGATATTCTGCTCTTGATTGGTCCCAAAACACCTTTGATGTTTCCTCTTTCACCACCTCCTTCACTGTACCAACCAGCCACCTTAGCTCGTCCCTCTTTAGATAATCGAACGTTGTTTCCCTTTGCTACGTTCGAATATCCTCACCCCTGCTTTCCCTCCCTTGATCAACATTTCAAATTCTTTAGACTCCACTGACCACTTCCTAGAACCAGCCATCACCTCCTACTCAAGTCTGAAAAAATCAGCCGCTCCACGTGCCTCCCACACTCTCACCGGAGGCAAGAACGTAAGAGAGAGAACAAGGGACAGTTATGGACAGTATATACCGCAAAAGAAAGTTCCGTAAATCTTAAGAGATCTTGTCATTTTTATGGGAGCAATCTGTGTCATTTTTACTTGAATAGATCTTTTACTGCTGTCCTTGACTGGTCCCTTCACCCACATGCGCCTCCCCCCATCTCTCCCTTTCTAACACATATATTTGGTGACCAGATTTTTGGCGATCCAGATGCTGCAGATATTGTATTTACAAGTGGAGCGAATGTGTTAGCTGTGGGAATAAATGTTACTCATCAAGTTGTCTTGTCAGGTAATCTTAGGCAAATTTGTGCTACTCATTGTTAATCACAATTTTGCGTATGAATGAAGATATATCAACCATTTTCTATATATTAGAATCATATCATTGCCTTCTAACTCATATCCTAATAGTTCTGTTCAATGATATGGATTCTATTCCGCAGTTGGTAAATTTAGAGCCTTGTCTTCAATGAGACCGAGAATCCTCCAATTGCTACAATTTTCTGCTTCTTTTACTCATTGAAAAAAAGAAGTCTACTTTTATCATTTAGATGAATTTTAGCCTATTGAATTAGGTTCCATCCTATTTTGAAAGCCTACTTTGATGATTTTAATAATTATCACCCAGGGTTTCTTTTGTCAATTATCTCATCATCAAACCAATAGCAATATCTTGTCATTCTAAGATATTGAATATTCTCAAAGGTATAGAATTTCTCATAAATTATCTAAAATCAACTGAACTTTCAGGAAAAAAAAATCTTATTCCCACCAATTGGTGCTGCTATAGATTGTATAAAAACATTAAGAAATATGCATCTTTGTTCTTGTGAGAAGTTACATTTCTTATTCAAAAACCATATCTATGACCTTTTATCCAGATGGTTCTTTCTGTTCCCCATAAATAGAATTTTGAAATGAACAGGTTCAAAATTGTAGTTCTTACATGATTCTATTTGTTTTCTTCTTCCACTTTGTGATCTTTCTTCAATTTTGGCACATTATAGATGCTGATAGAGAAAAGTTGGCAAGGTCAGATGGAAAATTTGCTCAGTACTTGTGCAAAATCTTAGAGGTGTACTTCTCTTATCATCGAGATTCATACGGCACAAAAGGTTTGTTTAATTCAAAACATTGAGGAATGGGAATCATTACTTTTTCTTCTTCTTCTTCTTCTTCTTTTTTCTTATTTTAATTATAACTATATATTATTTTAGAACTATATCATAATCATTCTCAATGAGTCCATAAGAAGTGATTCCATTTTTTTCATCGGGTCCAGGTGGAGACCAAAGGTCTTGAGCGGCCAATCCGACATAACATTTTTAAACGAGTTAATGATGCTGAGAAGTTGGTAGGTTATCATTTACTGACTGATGCTAGTTTTCATCTTGTTGTAGGAGTTTACCTTCATGATCCAGCAGTCTTACTTGCAGCTGTTGATCCCTCACTTTTCACTTACACAGAGGGTGTCGTTAGAGTCCAGACCAGTGGCATCACAAGGGGACTAACAATATTATACAACAAACAGAAAAGGTAGGACCTTTCTAGTTTCTTCCACTTAAATCAGCAGCTGGATTGAACTGTGCCTTTTGCAGACCACATGGCTGAAATGATTTAGTATTTGATTCGTGTTGCATTTGAATGCCATTCTTGTGTTAGATGATGGGATGCTGACACACTCGTGGGTCGGATGATTAAAAGAGTATAGAGTTAAGATTGTTTCTTGATATACTGAAATCATTATTACAAATGATAAAAGTAAATAAGAGTCATTTTAAAATAAAAGGAAAATAAGATGGCTGTTATTCTCATTTAGATTGTAAAATGCCATATTGTATGAGTTGGTCTCTCGAGTTCAGTGATACAATCTTCTGAATGCACAGACTCATTTGTTTCTACTTTCTTTGCAATGAATTAGGTTTGGTGAAGTTACTGAATGGACTGATAAACCTACGGTGAAAGTTGCGGTCACGGTTGATGCTCCCGCCGTTGTGAAATTGATCATGGAGCGGCTTATGGACTCCTGAAGTATTCAAAGGAGTGATCAATAATTCAGGAAACTTCATTCAAACAACAGTCACTTAACCATGTTCATAGCTATCTTGGGTGCAACTACTTGCCTTTGATTTCAGCTCAGATATATCCCACATCACATTGGTTTTCTGTTGCTATATTTCTCATAGGGGTATCTGATTTGGCCACTGCCCCAGTCTTCATCCATCCATTGCTAACAATAAGATTGTAATTCTATTTTTCTTGTAATAATGATCTCCTGATGGTCCAACAACTGTTGAAATTCTACCTGATTCAGGGAATCACTACAAAAAGTTAGGGATTTCTCATTGTTTTTTAAACAACATTGACTCTTGTTGTTATCAGATGTCATTGACAAGAATTTACCAAAACAACGTAAATCAAATGATGTCAACTGATTTACGTTGTTGAAATTTAAACGACATCAACTGATTTCATCATTAAAAAAAAAATGACGAAAAATCTAGTAATTTTTTTTTTTTAATATTTTCATTTTCTCGGCTACCAAACAAAATTGATGGAATCAAATTCTAAGAAGAAACATCCATAAAACCTTATACAACTAACGTCAAATTCACATACTTCCTCTAAAGTTCTAAAACGCAAACTTCCTCAAAAGCTCAAAAGCACAAACTTTAACCTCTGCTCGGATCATATGAGCTTTTCCCTCCCACTGCTCTTCTTCGCCACTTCCTTGACGACTGTTGATAATTTGGCATAAATGGTTGATGGCTTAAGTGAAAAAAAAAAAATAATAATAATAATAACAAAAAGGCAAAAGACACAAACACCGACTTCACTGTGCAAAGATTTCCACAGAGAGAGAAATACATACAGCAGAATTTCTTCCCCCAACATAGCGTTAGGAGTGAGTGAGTGAGAGAGGGAGGGAGGGAGATGGGTGCGGCAGTAGGAGGAGTGATATTGGACGAGTCAGTACTATTAGCCCCTCAGCACGACGACGACCTTCCTGCGAACCCATCGTTACAATCCGGCGCTGAGTCTCTTCTTCGGAAGCTCCGCCATTCCAAAATCCGTGTGGTATTCCATCTCTCTCTCTCTATGTAACGTGATTGTTCTTGGTGCAATATAGTGTTGCTACCTTTAAGGGTTTTCTTTATTTAAGCTGTTCTTCTTGTTTCTTCCCTTTTATTTTTTCCTATCGTTGCAGACAAATATTTAACGTCTAAGACCCATCAACTTTTATGGTTAATTGCTTCATTTTTGCATGTATAAACATATTGAAATGCTTCTGATTATCGCAATGGGTTAATTATCAGTTTATTTTTCTTTTGTTGCTATTTCTACTTCTTATTAGTTGCAAATGCATGTTATATTATTGATATCTGTTTTCACACAAGCGCACAATTGCACTCATTTGTTGAATAATCTATTCTTTGACCAAATTTGCTGATATTTCCATGATGAGATTGCATTGGTTTGAGTATTAATACGTGTCTATCATTTCTAAACAGTTCTTTATTCTTGTCCTTCCATTTAGTGTAAACGTCTTATTAAGAAAAGGTGATCCACAATATGTTGTAGATTGATAAACCGAGAATTCAATTCTGGTAAAAAAAATTTCTCTGATCGCTGCCATTTAAACTATGCTCTCTATAAGGTTTGTTCTAAATCCTTGACTCAGAGAGGGGAATGTGGAAAATGCACTTCCTCAGATATCGATGTCTTATATGCGCTGCATTTCTAGAACTCCTTTATTAAATCATGTTGATTGGTAAGCTTTGCCTTGCCTTTGCAGGGGATTTCTTATGGACTGGATCTCTCAGATCATAAGGTAGTTTATCTTGCACAACTCATGTAACAAGCTATATATATAGCAATACACATAACTTTGGCATCATTCTCTTTATTTGATTATATGCCAAAAAATCTGTAACATTACTCAAATTTGAGTACCAGACCATCATTGTTCTTCAAGATGTACCTTTCTTTTTATTCAAAGAACCATCCTTTATTTGGTACAAGAATTTTATCCCTTTCTGTTGTCATTAAGTATTGAATTGCTGGTTACGATGTCCTTATACCGGTTCAAGCCACAACTGAACTTCCTAGTGGTTCACAGAGCATTTCTTTTATCCTGATGACAAAGCTGATAACAATTCTCTCTTCTTGTTATAGGTGAGTCTTCTTAAAAGGATGGCGACACTATATTCGTATGACTGTTTTATCTTAAATGCATCTTCTTTAGATGATGCTAAAAATGAGATTATTCTAGCTTGGGGTGACATTGGAGGCAGTATTTTGTACCTAGTTTCTGACAAGAAGATGGAAGTATTTCCTAAACTAAGCAACAGTGGTTGGCTGGTCGTTGTTCTAAGTGAGTACCACCATACCTATTTTCCCCCAGTAGGGGAACCTCAGAATTTTGTTTTGTTAGAGGGACATATATATGGATATACTGGGTCTTCTGGAAAAGCGCTAACTGTCTACTACTTTAATGGAGTTCAACATCAGGATTTACTGTATCTCAACAGAACATGTCTTGGGCATTCTCTTAGACAAAGAAATTCAAAAAAAGCATCTAGTTGATTGTGATTATCTTGGTGTGGGATCTTTTGGATCTCTTTTACAAAAAGATTGGATTTAAGAAGAGTTTTTGGTTTTATCTTAGGATGCTTATATTGGGTCGTAGACAGAAATGGCCTTGTAAGCTGCAAATGGCAGTTGTACAAGGAGTGTCCCAATCTGGAAATCAGGTATCTTGATTGGGATGGCAGTGACCCATAAATTTGTTGACTCTGTTCTTGGACCTTGTAATCCATTTTAATTGTCTCTACCAGATATTAAAACGCAACTATCTAATTGGCTTTACTTTCTATCACAGGATCTCCTGGGCAAGAATCAGCAGATGGTGTGCACCGCCCTCTTCTGTTTCCATACTGCATATGATCCTGATTTTTTTTTAGGCATAATTATAATTAATTCTAGCCAGTATATACTCGTTTTCTATATTTATATTCGTATCTTGTCATTTATATGTGCTTTTGATTTAGTGAAAACTTGACAGTCTCTCTTGACTATATAATCAATTAAGGTTAGATTATTTGCTAATTTTTTTTGCTCCTTTGCTTTGAGTTATTGAAGGTGGTAGTGCATATGGGTATTCAAGCATGGCTTATATCAACAAGCTAGAAGAGTTGCCTTTGACTGTATGCCACTTGAATCGAAAGGTTGCGAGCTTATTCCTATGTCACTATTCCAATTATGAAGAATTTTATTTTATTTTTATATTCTTAATGTTTAAAGAGTTAACTTGGAGAGACAACATATGTTACATGCTAATATATATATTGAAATGTGCACCATTTGGAAATTTGACAATTTTTTTAATTTTTTGGTTGCCGGATTTTCGAGGAAAATAAATATCCAACTATGGCATTTACTTCTAAATCCATGTCTTTTGAGCATGCCACATAGGTTCTGTAACGATTCAAGGAAAGCGCTAGCCACATTTGCCTATCACCTCAAAATGACTAATCAATTTGGAACTATTATAAAATCACTTATAAAGTCTAATTTACCTAATAAGTAATGTGGGACTTAGCACTCATGAGTGTCTTTATAAACCACCCACTTTATGTGGGTTGCTCATCTTCCGAATATGGAACCCAGGTGTTATAATTACCCTCCTTTAAACCCCTAACATCCTCATCAGGTCGATGCCTTGTGGTGCTAACAGTACTGCATGGCATTCCTAGGTGGCTTTGATACCATTTATAATGAACAAAAGAACACGTTAGCTACATCTACGCTATTACCCCAAAATGACTAATCAATTTCAGCTTCCCTAGAATCACATATAAAGCACAGTTTCACCTAGTAAGTAAGCAATGTGAGACTTAGCACCCATGAGTTTTATAAACTACCCACTCTATATGGGCTACTCATCTTCTCAATATGGAACTGGGGTGTTTCAAGTTTATCTCGAAACACAAAATTTCTTCAATCTTTTTGGGAATAAAGAGATGATGAAATAATCAGGAATTAACCTAAAATAATATTATTGGGCTGAACACCATGCGTATATTTAAAGACATAACCAGTATTTCTGAGCCAAGGAAATAATGCTAAGAGTAGCAAAATCATTCATGTTCCACATGATATCAAAAAAGTAAAACTTTCTCAAGTTCCTAAAACTAAAAAGACATTTTCTATGACCTCTTTGAACTCAATATTCAGAACACATGACCAACAAATGAGCGATGAGCCTGAAAGTGTTCGAGTTTGCAGTATATTTGGATTTCAGAAAGTGAAAAATAAGTGTTTTGACCTCCACTATCTATTGGCATTGTGTCTGTTGTACATTTCAGTATAGTCAAGATTTAATGTTCTACATACCTGGATTTCACTCACCGAGAAGTCTTCTCTTGAAACATTTCAGTATTCAACTCAAACTGCTGGACGATGTAGCCATGCAACATTGCATTCTGAGGTGCAATGTTGTCACTTATTGTGGCCCATTCAAACTTTTGGACCATGATGTTTAGCTGTTGGGTGGCTATGTTTATTAATAGTTGTTTAACTTTGTCAGCCATATTGGCAGAGTAATTTGATAGATTAATAATATATATAGATATATATGTGCGTGTGTGTGTGGTGTGGATTCCGATGAGTTCTGTTCTTGTATTTCCTAACTGGAGTCAAGAATCCCCAACTGGAAAAAAATGGAGTCAATTTGACTTTTATTAATTGATCGGGGGCATTGGCTCTTTCATATTCTTTTGTAGCATATGATGAACTTTTCCGCTGTTTTTGAAGGTTTAGGTTTGTATTATTATAAATGTCTTGGGGCTACCACAGTTTGCCAGTCCTTTTTAACCATATAGAATATAAATTGAGAAGTTGAATACCACAAGTTGCATTATGATGTAGGTTATATGAATGTATCTTATCATTCATGTATTGCGGGTTAGATAAGGCTATCTCTTTTCTGGGTATATTCTTTTTTATGTTACACGTGTTCATGACCTTTTAATTTCTTTTAATGTTTTGCATTGCAAGCAGGCACTTCGCAACAGTGCTGCAACTGTTGGATATGTTATGAAACCTTCTCGTGAAGAAGATTTTGCTAAGGTGAGCCCTCTATGAAGAAATGAAGGTAATCGTTGTTGTTAGAAAAAAGTTCAAAAATAATAAAAGACGTACAACTAGTGATATTGGCACAAAAGCTGGATTCTCACAGATTTATTTGTCATGTCAAGGTGATATTGGAACTTACTGAATTTGGTGTTTAGAATTTATACTTCAAAGCAGCTTTGACTTCAGGACATTTCTTTTTTCTTGAAATAAAAGTAGTTGATTCCATGGTTATATGAACTGTGATGGATCCGAATGCTGTAATTATGTGATTGAGTGTTTTTGGCCCAAGAGATCTTGTTTGATTTGATTTTGCCAGCACTCTGCATGCTCATGTCTGCAGTTATGCTTATGATAAATTCTAGTCTTTTATGTGTACTATTTTGATTCATGCAATTTGAAGCTTATGAAATTCTCCTGATTTTTGCAGAGGGGTGCATTCCCTTTGTATCCTACTCAAAATGGGTTGATGTTCTTGCCCCTCACCTTTGAGCTTCCTTTATCACCTCAGTTGCAAGAAGTTGACATCGTTCTCCATAAAGCAACTGATGAAATTGTATCCATTGAATTGAGCAGTTCTACAAACTTCTCTGAAAGAATAGCTTACACCAGGGGCATGCAGGAATTGCAAAGGTGACTTTTCAGGTCCATGGAACTGTCATTGCACCATCTAACATGAACAGGGTAATTTTGGGGGGGGGGGGGGGGGGGGGGGGGGGGGGGTGAACCAACATGCCAATGCCAGCTATTGGTGCTTTATCACATGAAGCTCCATTAAATTACTTGCTTGTAGGAGTTTTTTGTGATTATGCTACCATTAATCTTGTTATGTTTTCTTCTTGGCATAAGTTAAATGTTTGCCTTGTTAGAGAGAGAGAAAAAAGGTTCTGCCTTGTTTAAGTCTACTGATACTAAAATTCCTGAAATGGAGTTGACAGCTTGTCCAACGGAATAGCATAATTAGCTGAGTATTAGCCAAGCAGCAATCATATTGAATTTTCTTGTGAGCTTGCAAGCAGACAGTTCCCAAAAGGAGATATCTATGGGGAACTTTGAGGGATCGTTGCAGACTGTTGCATATCTGTTTATTTTAGTATCAAAGGGAAGGGGCATTTGTGATACAGTTTCTAAGGTTTTTTCTTTAAACATTTTTTCTCACACAGATATATGGAGCATCAACCGGATTGCTGTGTGATTGACCCATTTAATAACATTTACCCTGTAGTGGATCGGCTGAAAATTCAAGAGATTCTCCTTGGGCTGGAGGATCTTAATACTGAAGGCCACTGTACCATCAGGGGCCCCCATTTTCTCAAGGTCTTATGTCTTGATGGTATTTTTGTTATGCTTGTAACAACTGCTCCTGCAAATTAATAGCAAATAGCCTGGATGATTTACTTGTTTATACTTTGCAAATGTTTTTGTAATTGGCAACTTTTAGGTTTAGATGTCTTTAGATGTCTTCCATTGTTTTATGTCATTACTTAAGTGTTCTTTTATTAATTATATATATATATTTAATGACAAGGTAGCTCCTAAATCCACAAGTCTGGTATCCATGATAAGTTACACCTTGTACCTGCATTTTAGAATGGATATCCATCACTAGGCTACAGTGCTATTAGTTGTTATATGCACTGTAATATAATGGATCTTGCACTGCTCATAAGTAAAACTGTTAGTTCTTGTTTGCTATTTCTAAGATACACAAAGAAACACAATACTATTTCGGAATAACTCTTTTGCAACTTTATCTTTATATGATCATCCATGACGAATCTATGCACACACCATTAAAGGCAACAATGATGGTTTAATTGTGTTTCATTAAAGTACTTAGGGATGAGTGAAATAGCAACTCATGGAATTTGTTAGAAAGAAAAGGAAAAAAGGAAAGAAAATAAAAAAGATGGAAAAAGAAAAAGACGAGGAATCGAGCCGTCAAAAAAAAGAAAAGAAATGGTGGTATTGCTTTATCAATTTTTTTTCTTTTCAATTCTACTATGGTATTTGTCTAAGCGAATAATTAATTGGATTTATCTGCATATATTACTGGACACAGATAAATTTCAATTTTTGAATCTTTTGATGCTTTAAATGTTTGAAGTTATTCCTAGATGGCTTCTCTTGTATACTCTCTGTGTATATGGGGGCATCTTCGCTTTTAATGATATTTCAATTATTTATATATAAAAAAATGCTTGAAGTTATTCCCTCCCCCTAAGTTGGTGTCTCTCTTGTATACTCTCTATATACTTGGGTTGCGCCTCTTTGTGCTTTCTAATAAGGTTGAATTGCTCATAAGAAAAAAGTATTTGAAGTTATTCCGATGATATTCAAATATTGGATCCTTTCTAAAATTCATCAAATTTCTCCACAAATTCAGTAAGTCTGGTTTTTAATTGTGCAGGTTGATAATTTCCATGAACATGATTTGGTGCAAAGGCTGTCTGAAGCCAAACTATCTCTTCCAAGTATTGTGAAACCTCAAGTTGCCTGCGGTGTAGCTATTGCTCACACTATGGTACTAACTTTTTCTAGTTTCATTCTGGATTCTGGTATTATGAGTTTGACTTTCAAGTTCTTTCAGCATGCTACCCTTTATTGTGGCCCAATTACCTTGAACTTCCATGTTGCTAGAAAGTAGACACCCATATTTGGGAAAGATGTGGGAAAGCTATCTGCAAAGCAGTATAGTATTGTGAAACTTCATGTATTAGCTATACATCATCTAGCAATTTTTTATGTTATGGAATTGTGTAAACAAATTGAAACTTTTTAAACAATTTATCTGGCTATGGCACAAATATGGGTGTTGGTGTTTAATGCAGATATAACATCACTGTTTAACATATGTATTCCTTTTTAGGTTTTAGGTTTACCATGAAAAATTGCATCTGCATTATGCAAACTAAATTTTTGAACAAAGAAGAGTTGCAGGGACATCTATATTTACGTCAATGTTAGGTTCTTATTTCATTTAAAAGAAAACGGTGGTGTTTTTAAAATGTGTTTGATAATAATATTTGGGGCCTTTAAGCCCTATAATCGATAAAGGGGCAATGGGGGTACTGGTTCAAATTTACAGTGCATTATAAGCAGCTTGGTCTAATCCATGATTTGTTGTCAACAGTTCCTCTGTTAATTTTGTAGCCCAAAAAATTGGAAAAACTAGTAAACCTAGGTGATGCACATTATTCAGTTCAACAAAGGCTTTAGGGACTGGGAAATATGAGACACAAATTCGTTGTTTGAGCATAGTTTTATGAGTTTAAGTTTGCGGGGGTTATTATCATCTTTTAGCTACAGGTTTTTGGTATTTCCGTTTTTATCCAAAGTCTAGTTTCCTTGGTAAGAAGATTTTTGTGCTTTTTACTTTGCGTGGATTGCATTTAGTATAAATTACCAACACACATCATTCTGCAATTTTATTTTTTATGCCCAGAAAGCATGCAGTTTATGAGGAGAAAACTCAGACACACGCAAAGCAAGCTTGTTGCCCTCTTTAACTTTTAGTTTGCATGCATCATCTTTCTGTTTCAGGTTGTTTGTGGTTCTTTTTTTATCCATTACCTGCATTCCGATTTTCGTGCCAGATCTTTGCCTTAAACAATGATTCTCTCTTCATTTGGCTTCAATTCCGATTTCCATTCATTACTGGCACGTGATATGCTTTTATACTTGCTGTATGACTAATTTCATTTCAAAAAGAAATTACGTTGCAAATTCTTGTATTCCCGGTGCAAAATAGTTAATTGGTTGCCATGATTTTATGTGCTGTGTCCAGGAAACTAATTAGTTCATTTCTTCAACTTGCCAAAAACATTGATTTTGATCGTTCTTATTGAGATAGTGTTCTTGGTATATTACAAGCAAGCTATGATTATGTGCACTTTCTTCTTTTTTTTTTTTTTTTTAATCCTTTACATAACAGGCAATTGTATTCAGAACTGAAGATTTTAAGGACTTGAGTGTTCCTCTTCCAGCGGTTGTGCAGGTGAGCAAGAAACAACTTGCGTTTTGAAGATTTCAGGGTTTCTATTTTCCTTATCATAGCTAACTAGTTGGCACTCTTGAAATTGTCTTTAATTATTTCAATATGGAAACGGTATCAACTCCAACTATGTACGACATACTTATGGAAGTGGGTGTGAGGCCCCCCAAGTGTCTGTCAAACGCATTCATGTGTGTGGTTAATATCTTGTGAAGCAAGGTTAATATCATGTGTGTGGTTATTACTTATCAAAAAAAATTTGTTGACTATTGAGTAGAATGGGTTACTCCTTTTGGCTGAAACTTGGAACTGACTGGAACTGCAGGAATACGTAGATCATTCATCCACTCTGTACAAATTTTATGTCCTGGGTGAAAAAGTTTTCTATGCTGTTAAAAAGTCCACACCAAACGCAGATATCTTGATGAAATTATCTGAAAGTAATGGACTCAAACCTCTAGTTTTTGACAGGTATGTGTCTTTTCTCACTTCTGTTTTCCATCTTTCTTTTTGGGCAAGGGTTTTTGGATCAAATGGTATCTCCTTCCATTAATAGTGATGGATTGAACGCCATTTTGTGTCTGCAAGTTTTATTTACCTAGAACAAAAAATTTCTCTCTTCTTTTGGTCTTTACTTTGTCGACATATGTTTCAGAGCGTGAATTGGATGACCCATAATGTGCTCATCTCTCTTTTCAGCTTAAAATCTCTACCCACTGGCGGTGAAGGCCAGCATCCTGGGGATAGTAATTGCTCCAGGGCCACTAATCATTGCATTGATCTTGAGTTAGTCACAGATGCTGCACATTGGCTAATGAGAATGCTTGATCTTACTATCTTTGGCTTTGATGTTGTTGTAAGTAGCCAATTCAAGTTCTCTTTACTACATATTCCATAGCATTTTCATCATCACTACATTAAACTGTCAAAGGCTCGTCATCTTTAGGATGATTGCAGTTTCCACAATGTTATAACTTATTTTCTTTATTGCTTAACCATGTAGATTAACACAATATAAAAACTAAAATTTTCATTATGGGTAATGATAACCAATCTTGTACCATAAAATCCACCATTGGGATCCCTAGAATTTATTATCTCCCTCAAAATCTCCTCCTTCAAAGCAGCTAATCTCGTAGACACTAATTCCATTTGACTTCCTTGTCTTCAATATTTGGTATCTGCTGTCTTATAAATTGTTTAATTTTTCCGGAGGAACTATCATGCATAACTTAAAAGGTTTTTTATAACCAATCCCTGTACTTTCATTAAAAATAAAATTGCCTTTAACTAATGTTTGGACAACCCATTGGATACCAATCCGATCAAACAGAAATCTTGAAATGCTTGTCAAACAAGCGGGGGATAAGAAGTTGGTTGACAAACCATGCAGAAGCTCTACTTGGTAGGTAGTTGACAAACTATGGAGAAGTTCTACTTATGATTGTTGGGAATACCATGGCATCTTGAAATCAGGGATTGACTATCAGGGTATTATTAGAGTGGCAAACAAGAAGTACTGCCTATAAAACTGTTCCAGATAGGTGAGATGGGCTCCTTAGGCTTGCCTGAGAGGAGGGACGAGGGGGGAGGGGGACGGGGGCGGGGTTGTTATTGTAGAGTTTGAGTGGGCTCTAGGTTGAAACCATACCAGTCAAAATATATAAATAAATGTAAATAAAAAGATGAGCTAGAGAAGTTGCTGAAGTCAACATAGTTGCAAGATGGAGCCTTGAAAACGTTGCAACTAATTTCACAACAAAATTAAATTCCTAATCTGGCTCTAAAGAGGAGAGAGAGGTGATGCAGAGCATGAAAGCTCAACGCCACTGCTCAAGGGTTCAAAGTCAGCATAATATTTAATTTGTAGTGAGTCAAATTTGGGGACAACCATTATAATGGGAAACCAGAATCTGCCTTTGGTGAAGGAGAGGCGAGGATGTGAGGTGACAATCTCAAGGATGGCGTAGTGTTTCTTTTGCTCTTGACTACCATTTAAAAGTACATCATTTAAGTTGAGTTGGTTCATATCATTGATATCATACATAAACATTCCTGTTAAATAGAGTCAAACACTTGGTTATGCAATATCACTATTACTATATTTGTGGGTTACTAGATGTGCAGGGTGAGAGAGTCCACTGATGGGGTTTCTTTCCTCCTAATCTGCATCAATTATGTCAAATTGGAATAAAGAAAAGTAAATCATGTATTCTTCTTTATGTATGTTAAATAGATAAACATTAAGATTGAGATTTTCACTTATGTTATATAAACATCCATATGTTGGTCAGTATTTTACATTCTTTAGATTTGTTCTAAACGTATGATTTTCAGTATCTTGCCTGCTATAAAACTAAATGCGATTGATAGATTTCTTGCTTTCCTCCTCTTTAGTAACCTTGTTTATTGTGCTGAAATTTCAGATTCAGGAATGCACTGGTGATCATGTCATTGTGGATGTAAATTATCTCCCGTCATTTAAAGAAGTGCCTGATGATATTGCAATACCTGCCTTTTGGAGTGCTATTAAGAAGAAGTTTGAATCGAGAAAGTCGAAGTAAGCAACAATAGCTCCTCTTTTACTATGATATAACCAGATGTTGGTTATTGAAGATATCATCACATCTGGCTTTAAGATGCCAACCATGATCTTTCTGTGTTGGAGGTGAATTATAAGATGTATATTTAGCAATTACATATCGTGGCACTTTGGAAGGAAATCTGAGCAGAGGAAGTGCCAATATCCTTTTCTTTACTGCTATTTATCCTTCAGCTTCTTAATGTAATTTACATCTACAACAAGCAAGCTCTTTCTGGAACACTCCAGTCTCACATTGAAAAAATGAATAGTCTACATAGAGTGAGTGAATAATGAAGACATTTATGAATATTAATACATTGACTTCTTATTAGGCGAGGTTGATTTTTATAAGTAATTCTAAGAAAGCTCTAAATTGAGTAGTCATTTTGGAGTGATTATGCAGATTTGACTAGTGCTTTCCGTGGTCGTTAGGCTTTTGCCTTTCACTGCACCCGTGTCGAGAATATTGCATATTAGTTCATACTTGCTTTTCAATTTCTTCCTTAACCAAGCAGATTGCATAAATTCTAAATACCCTTTGCCTCCAGCTATACATTTGGGGACGAACTTTTTATTTTTTTTATTTCATTTTATTTATTATTGTTTTTTAATAATTAGTAACCTCTGGGGACGACTTCCCCATGGAATAGCAGCAGCATAAAGATATGAAGACTGAAACAGCTATTGGGTGAGCCAAAAATTGGGAGTACACTAAATCTTGCCTTGAAAAGATTTTTCCAAGGGGGAGACATTAACTTCTCTCTGTACAATGTTGATTGGCCTTTTTTGTTTGAAAGATTTGTCCATTTTCGTATGCTTACAAGTGCTTTGTGGAATTGCTTAATTGTGGGGTTGTCGGTGCTGATTTTATTGGGTTAGAATATCTACCTGTTTTAGAGTCCTTTCTTATCCATTTACTATTTGATTTGTTGGTCTATCGTATCTACATGAAATTGTTTTGGATTTGTCATCTTTGGCTTTATTGTACATTCAAACAATAGAAAACAAACATATATTTGAGACATTTGCTTCGAGTAATGTTATATACCGGGCAAGTATCTATCTTCCATTCACCAATGTTTGCGGCATGGTCCCTCCCTCTAAAGCATTTATTTGGTAGATGGATATAGGGTTTTTAGTTGAAGAATCACGTCACATCAGCTTTTGGTAGATGAAAGGTGAATACTTGTAGGCATATAGTCTATTTATGTTAAACCAAATCCAAAATATAAAGGGTTTTTTTTTTTTTTTTTTTTTTTGGCAATAAAAATGAAATTTGCACTAGGTAGATGGTATCCTATTAAAAGGCCAAGTCATATAGATTAAGAATAGGTGATTCATTTAAAATAAACGGTTTGGAATGAAAAACTAAAAGAGTGGTCGGATCACCTATTAGGATTTAAGAGTAGTCAGACAATCGCTTTCACTTTAAAAAAGTGATCAACCACGTGTTGTCA
The DNA here is from genome assembly GCA_006937295.1 of Carpinus fangiana. NCBI lineage: Eukaryota > Viridiplantae > Streptophyta > Magnoliopsida > Fagales > Betulaceae > Carpinus > Carpinus fangiana. Next base: position 17,460,092 of record CM017323.1, on the reverse strand, counting down.
ACAACCGCCTTAAAGATTTCGGGTAATCCTACGACATGACCCGATGTCTTGTAAGTGGTGCAACAAACCCCTCCAATTTGAGGAGGGGGAGGGGGAGGGGGGGCAGACCACCCCCTTCCACTTTCTACTATTTATGAAAGAGGAATGGGAAATATCTGAAATTGCACGCTCGGATCTGAATCCAACTCACAAAAACATTAGGAGGAGACACTTATCACTGTCCCTCCAGTAGAAGGTAGGGCCCACTAGAGGTTTCTCCCAAATCAATCAAAAAATCATCCGAGTCGTCTATAAATAATTGTTGATCAGAATCCTCTTAAGGTCCGAGAAGGCCTCTCCATTGTCTCCTCGCCCTCTACAGGGCTGTATCCCCCGAAAACCCTAGCAAATAGAAACCAGAAAAAATATGGCACATGAATCGGCTGCCCCTGAAGCCGCACATTCAGATCCATCGCTGTCCCGAAACGTTTCCTTTAGCCGCCTGAACGCGCAGGCCCCGGAGTTCGTACCCACGCCTCGCGCTTCCGCTCAGCCACCTCGCCTCCTCGTCCCGCCGCCGCCGCCGCCTCCGCCCTTTCATCATCATGTTCCGATTCAGGCCCACGTGATCCCCGTCCACCATCCTCATCCCCACCATGTTCCGGTTCAGGTTCAGTACCAGCCTCATCCTCATCATTCGCATCATCACCCTAATCATCATCAGTTCTATGAGCAAGAGGTGGCTCCGCAAGCTCAGATTGAGTCGGATCACGCTCCTGCTTCTTCCAACAAAAACAAACTCTCCGAGGAGGCTACTGTCAAGGTTTTGAATCAGGTGCTCTGAATCAAAATACCAATTACCAATTGCTTTTTTCTTTTCCGATTCGTGTTTTGCTGCATTATGTTTCTTCAATCATGTTTGTTTTTCGGCAGAGTAATGTTACATGGATGGTGTATTTGAATGGAATACTTGGCATTGCATCAAACTCTGTTTTCTGTCTCAATTTTTTTTTTTTTTTTTTGATTCTCTACTAGTGTAATTAAAGAACTGAAATATAGACATAGATAATGTTGAAATATGCTTTTGCCAGCTAGTCGACACTGGTAAATATTGGCTGTGGAATTAGGATGTTAGCAAAGCAAAGATGTGCTCTTGTATTTGTTTCTGGAGAAATCTTATATTATATATCTTCGAGGGGATTTCGGTAATGCTTCTGTAGAAGTTAAGACCTCAGTTGGGTATTTTGTCAAGTAGTCAAATTTGAAATGAAGAGGAACAAACCACGTGTGAGAGCTTCGTTTAGCAACGAGATTTTAAGGGTGATACAGCACGTAAATATTCAGTTTTGTGATATTTTGGGGGATATTATGGAAGGTAGCCTGGTGACACCATACCATCAAGTTGATGTTGGTTGTCATATTTTTGGTCTTTGTAAATACAGAGGATTATTTTGGCACATGAAAGTGGCCGTGCTGGACAATGGAATTGTACATCTTGACTCTTGTACTGCAAAGAAAATGGTGGCCAGACTTGATTTTTCTATGTACAGAGTAAATGGCTCTTTGGTATCAAGTTTTAAGTATTATTAGTTTCCGTATGGCCTAGTGGTTGAAGCTTGTGGTTTTAGGGAGTGTCACCCATAGATCCCAAGTTCGAGACTTGCTAGGTGCAAACTCCCCCTTGGGGCCACACTCCCTGGTGTAACAGCTAGCGATTTATCCTGATCCATCTAGGGAAACTTCTTAAGGGTGTGGTGCACAGGTCCGAGATTTACTTTGTAGGGGTGGGTCCGAAGGTTCCATGTCATAAAAAAAAAATTCCGTATAGTTTCCAGCAAGAGATTATCTATATATTCTTGGAATCCCAGTTAGCCGAGATGTCTGTTTTGTAGGCTGAAAATTGTTGTGTGTCATCTCCACAACATTTAAGAAAATTTATTAAGATAACCTTCTGCTGGGATTTAAAGAACAAGTAGCCTACACACACGAGGTTTTGTATCTGCTACAGGATAAGGCAAGAGTTACAAGACGCTCATGTTAATAGAATGGTCCTATGATAATTCACAAAGGTAACTTGAGGTGTACAGTTTCAGTGCATGACTGCATGTTCCTGTGCTATTCTTTAATTATGGGGGATATTTTGGATTTAGGACATACTTCTTGGCGCAATCTTGAAACCTAATATTGTAGACAAGTAGGTTTGAGAAAAATAATTGGGAGAAATGTTGATATCAACATTTGTTATATGTTGAAAGAATTCATAAATTAGAGGGGAAATTTGGAAACTACTAGTGAAACTTTTTGAAAACTTGAATGCATAGGAGTCCAAAGTAGGACGAAAGTATTATTCACCTGTATGTTTTCCTCTACTCCTGTTGGGAGGGAAGACAGATGCAATAAATAGTACTTTGGAACTTCCATCGGTGCCTTTAGTAAGTTATGTTCAAGGCTTCCGTGTTTTGATATGGACAATAAGCCAGCAAGAGTTGTTGTATGAGGGAGGAATTTAATGAGAATATTTTGTATACTTAATTGTATTTGATATCAGGTTTTGCACTATGAAATTGGCTTGATGATGTTTCTATTTTCTTAGTAATGGCCATGGTTATATGTGTTTTCAAATTAAAAATTATGTTATTAACTTCTAACAATCTAATCATCTCTTTGATTCTAATCTTGCCTTCTGATCTTTCTATATGGCATATTAATCTGTAGGTGGAATATTATTTCAGTGACGTAAACTTGGCTACTACTGATCATTTGATGAGGTTCATCAACAGAGATCCTGAAGGATTTGGTAATATCCTCTGCCCCTTATATACTAGATCTGCTTTCTGCCATAACGCATGCTCCACAGGAAGTTCTGTGTCTTTCTGCAATTGCAAACACACAAATAAACTCAAACTATACACATCTATTTTTTTCCCCTTTTTTTCTGGGTGAAGCTGAACTTTGCTTAATGTTTGTCATTTTGGAAGTTCGTAAAGCATTTTAAAACTTCTTATACTTACTGTCATTATATAGTGCCTATATCTGTTGTTGGATCTTTCAAGAAGATTAAGGCTCTCATAAGTAGTCATTCCCAGCTGGCGACTATTTTGCGGAACTCATCAAAGCTTGTGAGTTCCTTCATACACTCTTGCTTCATATACTTTTCTGTTGTTGACTCTTCATATCCATTTCTTTTTACGCTTGTTTGTTAATATTTCCTTGATGCTGTGCAGGTAGTCAGTGAAGATGGAAAGAAAGTTAAACGCCAGCATCCCTTGACTGAGTCAGACATGGAGGAGTTGCAAGTAAGTGTTATTCCATTTGGTTTATTCTTGTTGGACTTTTTGTCGTCAGAGATAATTGGCATCTGCATTTGTAATATTCTTCTGTTCCTTTTAAGCCAAGCATTTCATGAGTGATTAATTTTAAAAACTTGAATGTATTGCAAAATGACATGTATTTTGCTGCAAAGTTATCATTTATCTTGTCAATGTCTGGTAAGTTTCATCCTAGATCTTTGTTGTTTAAATTGATCATTCTTAAAGTTCCCAGCAACTGAACCTTGTTATTACTTATTATCTAATACATATTTTGATTTGCAGTCTCGCATAATTGTAGCTGAAAACTTGCCTGAGGATCATTGCCACCAAAATCTCATGAAAGTTTTCTCTGCCGTGGGAAGGTACCAAGATCATTTCTACTAGAAAAATTTTAAACTAATACCTTGTTAAAAAAACTTTAGCAATAATTGTCTTTGAATGTCTATATCATGGTGAGTTGTCCTTTGGCAGTGTCAAGACAATTCGTACTTGTCAGCCTCAAACATCCAACGGTGGAGCTTCTTCCGCATCCAGATCAGGAAAATCTGATGGTATGCTTTTCAGTAACAAGGTAAGGAGGCAAGGTGACATTTTGCCTTGGAGCAGGTTATTTTTTGTGGTTCTGGTGTTAAGCTTTACTACTGCTTCATCAACTTTAAGGTGGCAGTCATTCTGTTCTGTCAGAAATTATGTTTTTTAATGGCTTTGACAACATTGATGCCGTTTTGTCTTGAATATAAATATCATGGGGTAATATACAAGCATTCTAGTTGCCGATGACTTGCCACATGGTGGACTTTCACGGTAAAACCAGGGGGGGCGGGGCGGGGAGAATATTAGAGCATTCCCAGCAGCTACCCAATGATTTTCCTAAATATAGGGAACGGAAATACTTTCTGTTTTCCTATCCAAATACACTCTACAATAGCTTTCCTTATCATTTTCAATATCATTAAAATATTAATTTTTATTTTTTTCTTTATTTAGTTTTATTCATTTCATTTTTACAGCCATCTTGATTCTTGACCTTCTCTGACGTTTAGGAAATTTTCATTTCATCTTCTTGACCTTCTGGGTATTGACCATTCTTCTGATTTAGATCACTGTTTCAGAGATCTAATTTGCCGCCTGAGGCTTTATTTCCATTTCTCCCATTGGCGAGATCGAGCATGTTCATTGGTGAATGATTTACTTCTCTTGTCAGACTCACTTAAAGCTCACCTTCTCTCTCCTCAACAAAGTTTGCATCTTTCACCCTCTTCTCCTTCAAACTAGAACACCGTATCCAACCTGCGAACTGCCAGATTTGTCTGCTCCACCTTGGGTTTCTCTCTCCCGACCCTTCTCTTACGTCTTTTACCCCCCATATAATAGTAGAAGATAGGAGGAGGGAAATCCTTGCTCATATTTCTACCTTTTTATCTTTGATGTCATGGTATGAGGGTCGGATCTAACCTTTTGTTTTGATAAACGGGGTTAAGTTTTATTTGATTATGTGTGTATTTTAGTTTGGAGTGCTAGATCTACCTGTTCTGATGGTCAAAACTAATTTCTCTTTGTTTTGATTCTCTGGCTTAAGGGCTGAGAATGAAAAAGACATTTACACTTACATCTCCAACCGTCGATACTACAGTTCTACCCAATGCATTTGGTAGAACTATAGCATTCCCAAGTTATAAGCTATGGAGAAGCTGCTGTAGGTAGGTTTTTGTGATTCTTTTTAGATTTTCCCTTTATTTAGGGGAGGGACCACCTTTAGGGTAACTGATGGGAATGCTGAAAGTATTTACTGTGAGTTCTGTTTGGTGCCAGTTGGTACATGCTTGTCTGGTGACTGGTTGGGTTGTGGCTCATACTGTATGGATTCACTCTCTTAGAGTTAATATTTGAGTGGCAGATTCAAACTCACTAGTTTGAATTGCATGTTAATTATGAGCAAAACTTTGGGGCTTGTCCCTTTATTAAAGATGCTTGTCCAAATTATTCAGATTTTAGATTTATGTTTTGATTTTCCGGTTCATCAGTGCATCTGGGCAGATGATACAGTGACCCATGGGTTCATTGGGCTTTAAAGAAGCATCTCTATGCACCTCTGCATTATTTACTATAGCATTTCAGTGATTGTGATGATGTCCTCATGTAAATGTCACCTTTGGCCGTACATGATTGTTATTACTAAACGTATCTAACTCTTTTGAGGAAGCTATGCTAGTTTACAATAAACTGTCATCTAAACTTCGGAGAAGGATCCTCTCCATTTCATTTGAAATGGAGGGGATCCATTTAGTTGTTTTAAGAGGGCATTTTTGTCCAAATGAAAAATAAGGAGCCCAAAAATTACAAAATTACCCTCCTAGAACAACTAACTTGTTCTTCTCCATTTCAAATGAAATGGAGAGGATCCAAGTCCCTAAACTTCAGGTTATGACTTATGAGGAAACGTACTCAGTGAACTAAATTGCATTTAGTGCAATTGTTGCATTTTTTTTTCCTTTTGATTTTGATCCACAAACAATAATCAGTTGGCTATGAGAATCTAATATCGGACCCTTCATTTCATACGTAGTGGCATGCTTTTGTGGAATATGAATCTGTTGAGCTGGCTGAGAAAGCAGTGAGTACTCTTATTTTCTGGTATATAACAGTAATTTCTCTTCCTTCCTCGTTACAGCATACATATGAGTAAATTCTATTTTTGTAGGTTTCGGAGCTAAATGATGAGGGAAACTGGAGGAGTGGCCTTAGGGTCCGCTTAATGCTTAGACGCACGGTATATACCAAATGTTGAACTATTTTCTCCTTCATCCTTTGTTTGCAATTCAGCGAGTGTATTCACTAATTCACCCACTTAATATAAAAATAATAAACAATTAAACTGGTTACTCTTTATTAAAATACAAATAATAATGAATGAACAATTCGTGTACATAGGCTTTGCCTTTTTCTTTTAATAAATTGTTATTCATTAAAAAAATAATAATGAATGTACAAAAATATAGGAGGGTAGTTCAGTTGCCAAAAATCATGTCCATCGTAACCTAATTATCTTTCCTGGAGTAAGGGCATAATCTAACACAAGTCATGAGGTGTAGAAATTGAAACAAAGAGTGTGTTTGTGTGTATGAAAAGTTGAACTTGTATATGAAATCTTGGTTGGTCCCAAAACCAGGAAGGTTTGTACCTTTAGTTTCTGTCCAGTTTCTGCTCTGTGGAATTCAATTCTAGTCATAGTTGATAGAGCTAGTTTGGTGTGAATGAAATTTTAGTGTATCCAATTACGGGATTAGTCCATTGATGTTCTTTGCAAATTTTCCATTCCCAGTCGAAAGCTTCTACATCACGAGGGAAAAAAGGGCATGATGGGGAAGTGAACTTTGAGGACGATGATACTTCTACGTCTGATCAGCAGCAAAATGAGAAACAATTGGAGTATCCTTACCAGCAGTCTGATGCCCATCCATATGAATATACAGTAAGTACTAGCGTATTGTTCATGACATGACGTTCAAATATATTAGTCAGTAATATGGATGACACAAATGTCATAGTTATACTTTGTCACACGCATCATAAAACATCCCCCCCCCCCTCTTTACCATATGATGATAATTTTTTTTTTTCTTCTTTCGCGTAGGGGGAGGAGCATGTCAATGAGAAGGATGGCGGACAGAGGAGAGGTCGTAGTCGCGGCCGGGGCAAGGGACGCGGGCGGGGTCAACACCACCACAATAATCGCGGAAATCATGTGGGAACTCCCCCTTCAAGTAATATATGCAATAATGAGCTGCCAACTGTAGCCAAGCAGCCTCCAGGGCCCCGTATGCCAGACGGCACGAGAGGATTTTCAATGGGTCGGGGAAAGCCAGTTGCTGTGAATATTGCATAATCACTCGGCACTCTACATATATTATTAACAGGGTTTTCTTGTATCTGTGCCTGCAAGTGTGTGTTTGGACGGAGAACTGTCTTCTTGTGTGGTGTTGATGGCAGGGTTTTACAAGGGCTGTCAATCCATTGTAGTTTGAAAGAGGGGTCAAGTCAAGTTAGTAGTATAAGCCGAGTACTTCAATCCGTTTGCTTATGTAATTCACTAAGAATAATTAAGAAACAAAATACTGTTTTTTTTTTTATTATTATTATTATGTAGAAAGGGGAACCCAAAAAAAAAAGAAAAAGTGGGGAATCAGCAATACCTATAGGTAAATGTGAGTGAAGAAGAAAAGTGATTGCAATATAAACTGTTCATTACATCTCTGTCTCGTCGGCTCTCTCTCTCTCTCTCTCTTTCTCACATCCCTTTGATTCTGAAAGCCAGTTTTCACGATATCCCAAATCTCTTAGAATTGAACTAAACACAAGTAGCAGGAACATGTTTTGATGAAAAACTATTGAGTATGTAAAGTAATCCCAAATAATTTTGGGAACAAAACGAGTGTGTTGATCAAGTGGTGGAACATGCATGGTCCTGTTCTCGAAATTCTGCTGGAACCTTTGACAGAAGCAATGAGATAGTTCTCAATTGTTTTCCAAGTGGATTAACATAATGCCCATTTTCCGGCATTACTCAATTTCTCTAGAAAGTACAAAACTATAGTAGTTTATGGCATTATGCTATGTCTCAAGTGAAAACAAAAGATAAATTAAAAAACGTGCAAAGAATTGATGTTATAAGTTAATCAGTTTGATGATCAAGTTCAAGGTTCACCAACTTCATCATCCACCAGTCATCATACAAAAGCTGAGATCAATCCCTATCTCAGTTTAATTTACTCAGATTCTCAAAATCCTTAAGACCTTGGAGAAATGTGAAGTTTCAATTCTAAGTAAAGTTGCAAATTCATGTAAAGTTTCAGAAGAAAAGACTAAAGTAAATAATGAAGTTTCAAAAGAAAAGATAAAAGTAAATAGTGTCACACCAACAAAGTAACTATTTATGAATTATACCCAGTGACGGACCGAGGGGGGGACTGGCTGGGGCCATGGTCCCCCCCAATTCTAGGAAAAAAAAAAAAATTGGCCGTAAATATATATATATTTTTATTTTGGTCCCCCCATTTGAAAAAATGTTACTTTGGTTTCCTCATTCATGGTACTGGTTTCGTCCCTGACTGTACCCAACATATTACTATTCATGAATAGTGCAGTTTTCAACACTTAAAAACAAGTTTTCTTTTCTATTTAAGACAACTCTTGGCAGACTTTCAGGCATCGCCAAAAATCATCCTTAGAAAGTTTCTTAAATATTTTTCAAGTATCCCATGTTTTCCAGACTAATGCTATTCTCCAGCATTAGTCTGTTGAAGAGGGTGACTTACAGGATAAGGTGGTCCAGAACTCATCATCACTCTTTCAAGTTTCAAATACAAACAAATGCAGTTTTGTGCAATACTATTTGTTACAAATAGATTTATTTCTCAAGGAATGGCTACTTCCAGTTAAAAAAAAAAAAAACCTGAGCTTTGGATTCAACTCTTGCAACAAAAGTAAAAGCATATTTTGTTTATAATTATTATTATATACATCATCATCAACTGGCCTATTAGCTCAGTTGGTTAGAGCGTCGTGCTAATAACGCGAAGGTCGCAGGTTCGAGACCTGCATGGGCCAATTAGTTATTTATTTTACCTTTTTTTTTTTTTTTTTTTTTTTAAATGGTATAAATTCAAATTTTAAAAATTTGGCGATCAATAAAATAAAATCTTATTTTTATAAAGAAATAATAAAAATATCCGCCTAAAAACGGAAACCCCGTAAAACTCGCCCACACGTACTCTCTTTTCTCTACCTTATTCCTTGATTTTCAGTTCCCACTTCAAAAACAAACAAAAAGCACCGAAAGCCCCCAAAGCAATGGTGGACACAGACCCACCCACTCCCAACTCTAACCAGCTGGTCCTACAACCCCCACCGCCGCAACCACCACCACCACCACCGCCCTCCACACCCGCCAAACCCGCATTCACCTTCCCTCAGAGGCCCCCCGTAAGAGTGACCACCCAGTTCGACAGCGACAGCTCCGTTTTCTTCCACAAAATCTCCTGCAAGTTCCTCAACTCCCTCGCCAAGCTCAAGTTCTCCTTCCAGAACGACAGCAAGGGGGAGATCATCCAGCCTCAAGTCACCTTCGTCTCCAAGCACCTCTCCATCCACTATGATGTCGAGGAGCAGAATGCCCTTCTCAATACCTCTCTCGAGGTCGGCCCCAGGTTGCAGCTCAGAGCTTTCCATGATGTCAAGGTCCAAAACTCTCTCTCTCTCTCTCTGGTCTAAAATTGTGGTTTTATGGTATATTGGGTGGTTTTGGGAGATGGGTGTTGTTTCTTTTTGGATTTCTTTGACGGAAATGTTCAAATGGTTTATGCTTGGTTGAGTTTAATTTGAATCTGTTCTTTCTTTGATATTATAGTTAGGGGTTTAATATGTCGTTTTGAAATATGGGTTCTTGTTTGTTCAAGTGTAATTCCTCGTGGAATTGAAGTTTGGATTCAAGTGGGATTGATTGCTGACTCTGATTTTCAGACTTATTGAAAAAGCGGAGATCTTTGTTTCTTGCCCCATGTTGTAATGTCTTAGGATGTGGTTCTGATTTGATTGGCATTGATTGTTCACTTTCAACAGCTTTTCCGTATGTAAGATACAATTTGTTGTCCTTGGTGTTTAAAGTTTGAACCCTGATCTTTCCTTTCTTATAAGAAGTTCTTTAGGAAAACATTGGCGTGATATTTTATATTTATCCTTTCACTAATGCTTCTTGAGCTGAATTTCTTTCATTTTGCTAGGATTACTGTAATTTATTTAAACTGTTTTATGCTTTTCTTCCATCTCTTTAACATGTCATAACTTTTAGGCACAACAAGGAGAGCTGTCTATGGTTGCAAACCTTGCTGATCCCGGCTATGCATTGGAATTGTCATCTCTAATTCCATCCGTTGGTCCGGTGAGTATGATCCTTGGCAAAATTTGTGTCATCTTCTCATTTGAGCAAAGTTTTGAAGTTTTTTGGTGTAGGGCATTAATTAGTTTCCTGATTCTTCAGCCAAGAGCAACCCTTAAATTTCCCCTTGGTGAAGTATCGTTAATGGAACGAGAAGATGAGGAAGTAAAGAGAACATTGTCTATAAATGGGATTCTGAAAGGCCAAATTTTGAATGGAGTCTGCACTGCTCAATACGGGGATGAAGATTTGAAACTAAGATACATCTACAAGGTTGGCCTTTTTTAAAAAAATTGACTTTTTCCCCCATAATTCCATGTGATACAAGTGCCAGATGGCTAGAAGTGTGCTATTGTGCAGTACCCTTCTGGAAATGGTGGGGTTGTTTGAATTTAGCTCTTTTTTAATTTTCCATCTTTTCTTGGTTTCATATTTTCAAACTATATTGCTTGAAGTTTGAACTTATTCCAGGATGAGGAAATGTCATTTATCCCAAGTATTTCTTTGCCTTCAAATGCGCTTTCGTTTGCATTCAAGCGTCGGTTTGGTCCTTCAGACAAATTAAGGTTAGAGGCTCATCCTCTCTCTCTCCATACCTCCCTCCACTTGATTAAATTTTTTCTTTGTGGCCCATGATTCACCGGTGGTCTCATTATTAACTAATATATATGCTTCTTATTTGGTTTGATTCACTGTACTTAGCTCTCACGCTAGGTGTGCTGTGTTATGCCTGGATGCAAAAAGTATCTTACTAATAATACCTTAATGATCAAGCTTATAAGACAATGCATATGGGGTACTCTCAAAACCCTTGCCATACCAATTTTAGCTGCAAGTATGTCTCTCACGATGGGGTTGATGATTCTCAAGTCACCTTGTAGTCTTTAGCCCTGAGAGCTCTTCAAGTAATTAATCTTGTATGGAAACCATTCATTGTCAATAAATTGCAATGATGAGATGTATGTGAAACAACCAATGAAAATAGACACTATACTATGTACATAGGCAGTGTTAGGCATGGCTTAGCACATTGGGAAAGCACTAGTGATTTTTTTCTTCTGTGGCAATATCAAACACATCTGATTTAGATGCCCACCTGTCCCACCTGTTCTTGTTGACATGGCCAGAGATTAAGTTCATCTCTCAAATTGTGGATTACTAAATTATTTATTTAATATTATTGGTTCGTTTGCATAATTGGTGTGAATATTCTCTATAAAGACCATGAAATGGTGAATGCAATGCGTGCTTTGAGATTAAAATAGTGATTGATTTGTGGCTTCTGTCATCCTTATTTTCTTATTGGGAAAAATATAAAAAAGCCCCTCAAACTATCAATCGTTTACAATATAACCCCTCAATGTTCAAAAAGTAATAAAGTAGCCCCTCAAACTACCAAAATGTAACAAAAAGGCAATTTATTTTTTTATATTCCTATAATACCCCTGTTCTTTTAACAAATAAAATAATTGCAAAAAAAACCCAATAAAAAAAAATCAATGGGCGAATATTTATTTATTCCTTTTTTTTTTTTTGTATTTTTTAAAAAATTGTTTAGTTTTTTTTTACAATTATTTTATTTGTTAAAAGAATAGGGGTATTATAGGAATATAAAAAAATAAATGGCCTTTTTGTTACATTTTGGTAGTTTGGGGGCTACTTTATTACTTTTTAACATTGTGGGGGCTATATTGTAAACGGCTGGTAGTTTGTGGGGTTTTTTTATATTTTTCCCTTTCTTATTTATAAGGATAAATTACTGTATGTTGCCATGAGGTTTAGGAAATGAGAATAACTTATATAAGGAGGTTGCACAAAAGGCTACTTTTGTGCCCACCAATCAGTGCATGACACATCAGCAAAAAACATGATAAGAAAAAAAAACCAAAACACTTGATTATTTACCAAATATTAGAAATAAAAAAATTGTCTCGGAAATGTGTTGGCCTTCTAAGGGGGACGAGAACGAGATCGGCGCGTCGATGGAGAATGCAGTGGCCTACAATGGAAACTTGGTCCGTAGGATCTTGACCGGCGGAGGGACCCCCCTGAAATGCGAGTCCAGACCTGGGGGAGGCTACGCCGGCCACCCCCAAGCCTTTAGGTGGCTGCGCCGGCCACCCCAGATGGCCACGGGGTGGCCAGTGAGCCACCCCAGGCCATCTAGGGTGGCCGCGCAGCCATCCCCAGACCTGGGGGAGGCTGCGCCGGCCACCCCCAAGCCTTCGGGTGGCTGCGCTGGCCACCCCAGATGACCACAGGGTGGCTGGTGAGCTACTTCAGGCCATTTGGGGTGGCCGCGCAGCCATACCCAGGCCTGGGGAGGCTGCGCCGGCTATCCCTAGGGAGAGGCTCCTCCTCTTTTAATTTTGTTTAGAAAAAAAAAAAAAATTAATTTTTTAACTTAAATTTGGTATAATCTGGTGTAGTTGAATGTTTTTCATGAGTGTAAGTTTAGGATGATAGGCTAATGTGTCATCTTCTTATTGGTTGCACAAAAGGTGGCCTTACCCAAGACGCTCTCTTAGGAAATATTTAGGACTTACCTCACGATTTCATAAATGATACTTTGTGCCCTGAGGTTGCTAAAAGTGTAACCCTGATTAGAATAATAAAAGAACATATTTGAGCATTTAGCTGAACACCTCTTCTATACGCTAGACTTGTCCTAGGGTCATTCAGTGTACACTCATTCTTAAAGAAGAAACAATAAACCTGGGCCTTTTGATCACTGTTTCTCACTCTCTAGCAACGGCTATCAAGTTCTTCTTTTTTTTTCTTTTTTTTTTTTTAATTTTTTTATTTAACCCATGTGATTCGTAAAAGTAATTTGAGGTTATTTTGGATGGGAATCTAATTTGAGCAAAAAGGAAGAAGATAGTGTCGCAGTTTGTAGTGACATGTGAGCATGGGGTGTTGGAAGGGTATACCTGTTATGTGGAACACAAACAATGTGCTTTTTTCGATTATTGTAGAACTTGTTAGCTTTTTTGACTTCAGATGCCTTTAGGGTGGTTATAGTTTTTGCGTACAAGGGCTCTGCCCTTTTCTTTCAAAAAATTATTATTCATATTGCCTTATGCTTTTTATATACATCTTGATTACTTATCAAATAAATAAATAAATTATTATTCATAAAAAAAATGTTAGCCCCAAACCATAAGGGAGGTTGGAATTTAATGGTCTACATTTAATATTTACATGTTCCTAGACCGTATTCAATGCCAGTGGTCCTTGGACCAAATGACAACTTCTCCCTTAATAAATAAGGATTTCAATCCCATGAGTTTGTGAGTTGTCTTTACCTATAAAAAAAATCAGTTGAGGAAAATTTAATCACAAAAAGAGGGAAAAAAATATCCTTAGGAAGCTCGGATGGTTAAAAAGGGCTGAAGTATTTACCTCTGACACATATTGGACACGTATTCCATGAATTAAGCATTAATTTTTAAAGTCTGCTACTTTGCCACACGCTAGGATACTTTTGCACCACAAGATAGTAATACAAAATCTCTTAGGGTATTGGAGAATGGATGCAGATTGTTTTTGTAAATTGTTCATTGGACTTCATTTTTTCCTGTTCTTTTTTCTCCATCCATCTATTTCCAGCTTGGTTTTAAAAATCCTGATGTGTTATAATAATTTAATGGCCAGCTACTGGTACAATTTTGATTCCAACTTTTGGAGTGCGGTGTACAAGCACACATATGGCAAGGACTTCAAGTTTAAAGCTGGTTATGATTCGGAGGTGCGCCTTGGCTGGGCGTCTCTTTGGGTAAGTTTTTGCTAGGCTTCATTGCTTTCTGATGCTAAAAAATCTCTTTTTTCTTGTTCTTTAATTTAGTTGAGGGGTATAGAGAATTTACAGCTGATAATATGCTTACCAGAGTGATACTTGTTATGTGCAGTATATATCAAATATTTGATGTTCACAAACCTTTGGTGCTATTATTCTGTTGATTTAATCATATTTCAAATAAACATTATGAGCAGATATAGGGTCGATCCCATCCTTATGTTAGTGTGATCAATTTGCCTATGCTGTTGTAACCAAGGTATAATCTTTCTGTGTAATAATGTGAAAAGGGCTGCCATCGCCGATAGTTGACTTGGCCTTACTGAGTTCTATTTTGCTTTAAAAATATTTTTTCTTACTGAGTTATATCTTGCTTTAAAAAGATTTTCTCAGTGTCCCCCCCCTTGATCTCGAGTGGGACACATTCTAAGTTTGTTGATGCCACGTGTTACTGCTTCCACTCTAAGAATTACTTGCTTTTCTGTGATCGATGTAGACATAGGATGATGTGCTCCTAGACCAGTTTCATATCCTCTTATAAATGTTTGTAGAATATCTTAAAAATCATTATCTAATCTCGATAGCCTAGTCTTGAATCCTTTGGTTGGGATATGGCCTCATTAGGCATTATTACACCATGGAGGGTATGATGGTTAGAAAATAAAAACAGTGGAGAGGAGAGCCTAAAGGATAGGGAAGGGAGAGGTGTCCGCTTCGCTCTAATGTCATTTGGTAGGAGGGAAGGAGAACATAAAGGAAGGAGAGAATGAAAATTCAAATTTAATTTAACATTACATTCTCATTCAAATGGTTTAAAGTGGGGACAAAAGTGGAATTTCACATTAATCTTAAAAACTCTTCCCTCCCCCTTTTCTCTGGTCACCAATCTGCCCATTTTGGGCAGATTGATTTTGGTGGGCCTGGGAGGTTTTGTTTTGCCTCCCCTTCCTCGATTTTGCTGTCCTACCATAAAGATGAATTTCACCTCTTCCTCTTCCACCTAAAATAGTGTTAGGGACTGTGGACTCTTTGATAGATAATTTTCTGAAGTCTTTTGATGATTGGCTTATTTTTATGGATGGATGGTTGAAATTCTTTTGTTCACTCCTTTTAAAGCACTGGCTTAAGTGGTAATGAGAAAGGTTGCCAGCTTTGACCATTTTATTTATTTCTTCACCTCTTGACTTTAAGATGTTCTCTAAGAGTGTTTTGGGAGTGCATGTAAAGTAAATAAAATACCAAGGGGTTTATCAATTCTCAGCCATGATAAAAATTTGCTGGATATATATATATATTTGTCTGGAACTTTGAGCTCAGTTTTTTTCATGGCTTCCTAATGATCTGGTTTCAGGTTGGAGATGAAGCTGGAAAAGCAAAGACAGCTCCAATGAAGATGAAAGTTCAATTCATGCTCCAAGTGCCACAAGATGACATTAAATCTTCAGCCTTGATGTTCCGGGTTAAAAAGAGATGGGACATATGATAAGTCTGTTTCTAGATGGCCTCTTCTTCTTTCTTATACATTAGAGGTGTTGGTTCTATATGGTAATGCAGTTTTGGGACATTTCTCCCGTTGTACTGATGCTTATTGCTACATAATGCACATCAATATGTTAAGTTTCTATTTCAAAATCATAATTCTAGTAGCCACCATGTGACAGGAAGATTCTTTAGAAATTTATGGGAAATTCAACTACAGCAGGCTGTCTCCTGCTGCAATGTTGAGTGCTTATTTTTGCCGCATGACATTTTCTATCTGATAATTTCTCTTCAAACTAATATATTTGCAGCATTGTGGTAGGGACGGACAGCCTAGTCACAGAAGGTTGTGCTTGGTTTACCTCTCCTTTAAGGCAATCAAAGATTCAAAAGTTTCCACCATTCATGCCCACTTTGCTTCACCAGATTTCTATAGTTTTTTTCTTTTTCTAAAACAACTCTGTACATTAATTCTATGATGCCCTAGCTACCTGTTTATTCGATAAGGAAACATACAAGGTACTTATTGTCGCCCACCACAACCAAATGGTAGCTAATACAACCACTTTGCAAATAACGTTAAATCTAGTCAAATGTCAACGCAAATTGTCATACTTGAGAATCCCTACTAAAACTTGGACCTTACAGCAAAGCAAATAGATAAGAAATCTCATGGCTGGGTGGAGCTCGAAATTTCAGAGGCAGAAGAGTTGTTTTCATATTGATTTTAAATAGAAATACTAGAAAGAGAAAAGCCAATGGGAAACAAGTATGCAGAATCATTGCCCTAAAGTTAAAAAAAAATAATAATAATAATAATAATAAAAAAAGAAAAAAGAACATAAAAGAAAGAAAGATTATTGTGATTTTTTTATTAAAAAAGTTTCACTTTTCACTTCAGAAACCTGGGTTGCTTAAGCAATAAAGTTTACAGGATTAAAATAATGCTCATCATTACATTGAAAAACATGAATCTTTTAGAGGTATGAAATGAAGCACAAATTTTATTATTTTGATTTATCATATATATTCATGGGCTAAGATTCTTTTTAATTATTATTTTTATTTTTTGAGAGAGAAAAAAGATTCAAAGCGTTTTACCAGTCAAAAAAAAAAGAAGAAAAAAGGTACGGAAAGTGAAACCCATTTTCTTAAGGAATAAAGTCCTTTCATATCTCGTACTAAATGATATCCTAATGCTCCAATAAAAAGAAAATCCTGGATTTCTGTGTGTTGTGTGTGTATCTATCTCCCTCTCTCTCTCTCTCTCTGTAATTGTGTGGGATTGGATTTTCCTTTTTGCTTCCTTGAAAAAGGGGGTTGGAAAGAAGAAAGGAGGGAGGGAAAGCAAAGCTACCCAAAAGAAGAAAAACAGAGAGGTGAAAGAATGAGTACAACCTTACCTTTGAGGCTGTTGTTGCCTCTGACAACTACCACCACTTCTTTCTCTACCTCTTCCTCGTCTTCTTCTTCTTTTTCTTCTTCTTCTTCGCCAGACTTTCCTTGCAAATCCCTGAAAGCCCTCCATTCTGCAAGCCCCAATTTCAGTCTCTACTCTCCCTCTTCCCCTTCATCTTCATCATTTCCTCTTCCTCACCACAGATGTATCCGAAAACACAGACGCTCTCTCTCCAGACCAACGGTATCTCTCTCTCTCTCTCTCTCTCTCTCTGCGCGCGCGTGTGCGTGTTTGAATGAATGAATTAAAGAGTTGGGTTTTGCTAATTGAGATGTTTTGGATGCAAAAGTCAGTAAATTTCTGAGCTTTAAGGGTTCTCATTCTTTCCTTTTGTTTGAAATACGTTGGCTATGCTGGGTTTCTGTTCATTCTTTGCATTCTGTTATGTCCTCTCTCCCTCTTCACCATCTTCATTTAGCTTTCGATAATGGGGATTTGAAAATTGGGTCTTGCTTGTCTAAGTGACTGAGGGGTTCCTCAGCATTGAACTGAAGGATGCCGTAATGGGATTTTGTTTTTAATGTGTGTGGTGTTGCAGTAATGAAACATGGGGTTTATATTGTTGAATGGCTGTTGATTGTGATTTGTTTAATTTTTTCCAATTTGAAGGTAGGATATCCCTTGTTGAGGTCTGTTTTGCATTTTACTTTCATATGTAGGGAATTGAATCTCTATTGGTTAACTCAAATTGTTAGATAAATTAAGTCATCCTGCACCCTTTTTTTTTTAGTTTCCCCTTTATGTCAATTGAATAGTACTGTTATATTTTATAGACTCAAAAAGAATTTTTGCTTATCTGATGGTTTTGTGGGTAGAACCATAAGTTTACATTTGTTGTTGAGTAGTGTAGTGATAGTGTCAGCATTGGATAACTGTGGCTGTGTGCCTAACGAAGAGAATTAATATGCATATATGTAGGTAAGAGATCACAAACAAGAATCATAGTTTTGTTTATCCAATGTATGANGACTATAAATTATTGTTCACCAGAGTTTGTTAGAAGTTCATAACTTATTCAATCAAGGACAACCAGACAAGTCACAGGCGTTAATGTATCTGCATTTATGGCACTTCAATAATCCTCTAATGCATCTGGTGGAATGTGAGCACCTAAGCACCTATAAGTTCTTCTTCAATTTCATATGTGCTCAATCCAAACAGTTGGAATATAAGGCTTTGTTTAGTTGACTATATATCAGATGTTATTATGTCTTTTACAATGCATAATCACTTACAGGGAATAATCAAGCTCCCTGTAAACTTCTTGGTCTTGAAATGATCAGATTTGATAGATGGAAATTGCAGTGTGAGACTGTCACTCCACTATCAACATAAATAAAGCTCATGTTAGCTTGAACTTGTATGATCACCACTATTGTGGGCAGTTGGTTTTCACTAATGATTTACCACCAGGGGCTCTGTTTTTATGTACTGGTATAGTGGCTTTGTGGACATATGAGAAGAGAGCAAGACATGGATAATTGGAAATATGATGAGGAGAATGTTGTTAGCATGTTTGGTTCAGATGAAGAGGTTGGCACTCAAATTCCAACGCAAGCGCAATCTATTGTAGAAGGGTCAGGGACAGTTCTGGTATCAGAGTTTAAACCTGTTCAAGACGTAGATTATCTACAGGTATGTAATTATTGTGTTCCAAAATGGCTCTTGTTCTTTATTTTCATTTTGTTTCATTTTTATTTTATTTTATTTTTGGTGGTGTTTGTGGGGGGGGGGGGGGGGG
>CM017323.1:17360064-17435116 GCA_006937295.1 Carpinus fangiana | reverse complement strand
AATTAATAACATTTAATTATATATATAAAGAATATTCTATATATAAACTATTCAATAAATTAAATAATATTAATGTCAAAATCAAATAAGGAAATAAATAATACAAATCAAATTATTATATATTATTATGTTTAATCACATTAATATGTATATAACATAATATTATATGTTATAGTTGAATTAGATGAACTAAATGATAGGATGTAGAAACAAAATTAAAAAAAGAAAAAAAAAATCATTGCATTATTAATAAAAAATAAAAAATAAAAAAAAAAATCGCTTTCTAAGAGGCATAAAGATTATTAATAAAAAATTTCATTACATTATTTTTGTTTTTTTTTCCAAATATATAAATATATATTAATTATTAATTGTATAAATTGTTGGATTTTTATTCAACTTAAGCATTTATTTTTTATTTCATTAGCAAAAATAATCTTTATTTTATATATATATGGGGTTTGCTAGGGGTTCTCTCCATAGTGTTTTCCTGGGTTCTCTCAAACTCACGTAAAACATGATTTAAGAAAAAATAAAATTGTAGTATCATTTTTTTGCCAACAGATTAATTTTTCTAAGTTAATATTTAGGTTTTAATGCTTTAAAACTTATTTTTGGATTCAAAACTAAAACCTAAGGGTGGAAGGTTAACCATTTGGGGATGGTATCACCTAAAATGGATTTGATCATTCTAAATTTAGTGCTAATGCCTCAATTTTGGTACTAATGCCTAAAAAAACTAGTGGTGGAAGCTACTACAATTTTATTTTTTCTTATATCATGTTTTATGTAAGTCTGGGAGAACCCAGAAGAATACTATGGGGGAGACCCCCTAACATATTCCTTTATATATATATATATATAGGTTTTGCTAGGGGTTCTTCCTCCTTGTGTTTTCCTAGCGTTCTCTCAGTTCTACGTGAAACATAATTTAAGCAAAAATAAAATTGTTGTGGCCCTCACTACCGGTTTTTTGGCCAACAGATTAATTTTTATAAGTTAATATTTAGGTTCTAATGTTTTAAAACTTATTTTTGGATTCAAAACTAAAACCTAGGGGTGGAAGGTTAACCCTTTAGGGATGGTATCACCCAAAATGGATTCGATCATCCTAAATTTAGTGTCAATGTCTCAATTTTGGTGCTAATGCCTCAAATTTAATGTTAATGCCTCAAATTTGGTACTAATGCCTAGAAAAAGGGTGGTAGGGGCCACTACAATTTTATTTTTTCTTAAATCATGTTCTATGTAGGACTAGGAGAACACTAGGGGGAGAACCCCTAGCATTTTCCTATATATATATGATTAGCATCTTACTAGCAATTATATATTTGATGTCCAAACGAAAGTGTAAAATTACAACGGTCATCTTAGGGCTTATTTTTACTTGGTATCCATTAGTTTATAAAATCGTTAATTGTTTGATATAACATGCTTCTTATTTGATATTTGTCCGAAACCTATTCACCTATGAAATTTTTTATTTATTTGTATGATTTACTCAAATTTTCAGATATTATTTTTAAGTATTTTTTATGCTTTTGAAAGCAAAATAAGGTAAAAATTTATTTGATTATTATACATAAAAGGAACTTCGAAACACCTAAATTATTTATTTATTTATTTATTTTTTTAAGGGACCTAAGAGATAATAAAGAAGAATCCCACGCATAACGCGGGTTATGTGCTCATATGCATAAACCAGAAAGATAGGATAATACTAACAAATAAAAACATCCAGTTCATTTGCTCTACAGAAAATTTAGTCAAACTGTTGCCTCCCATGTATATTTGTGGTTAAATCAATCAGCACCTACGTAATATATAATTTATATCCCCACATTTCTCAATCAGCAGATCTAATGATTGAAAAGCTGAACTGCTGAAGGCTGCTGAAGCAGTAAATAATCCTGTTTCAAAGCATGAAGATCATCAAGCTCGCTTTACTTATCAGATTGATTGCAACTGGCATTTTTTCCTCTTTTCTTTTTCCCTGTGACAAATGATTGCAGCCAGGAATCAGTACCTACAGAATAGTAAACATGACTATCAATCTACGTTATATACGAAATTTATAAATGGACGACTATACTACCGCCCACTCTTGATCATCTCCAAAGGAAGGAGCAACTGAGGTTTACTCTTGATGGCTTCTTTCAAAAGGGCTTCTGCTTCATCAGTGAATCTCTTGGTCGAGGATATGAATTTTTGGAACTGAAGTTTATTCTTTTTAGGGAAAAATATAAAAAAACCCCATCAACTATCAACGATTTACGATTTAGCCCCATGAAGTTTTAAAAGTGATAAAATGGCCCCCAAACTACATGACAGTTGCATTTTGGCCCCCTCCATTAGTTGTTGCCGTGAAAATGGATGGAAAAATCAAAACTACGTCATTTTAGAGATTCAAGTTACCAAAATACCCTCCAGTGAAAAAAAAAAAACAGACATATGAAAGCATTAGCCAAAACGGCGCCGTTTTGGCTAATGTTTAGGGTTTCCCCTCCATCTTTTCTCCAACAACTTTTCCGGGAAGATTCCGGGTGCTTTAACCTCTTTGCGTCGGCTTCAAGCCCTCCAGCTATGGTCAAACAAATTTTCTGGCAGCATCCCCGAAGACCTTGGAAGATTACTTTCTCTCTCATTTTCCTCACCTCCTCTTTACTATAACCCTCAATCACATCCTTTATAGACGTTCCGTTTTTGACCGCATTACGGTCTATGAAAACCGAGTAACTCTCCCATTTGCCCGGTAAAAACCACTCGTACTGGTAATACGCGGTCGCCGCCAGAAGAAAACCGGGATCGAACCGGCCAGCATGCAGTCGAAGATCAACCTTCGGGTGAAGCTGTCACCCCTCGGCTGCAAACAAAACTCGGAACCCAGAAACGTTTCGAGGACCGCCGAAAGTCCCACATGATGCGCCCCATCGTGAGGAAGTGATCCCAGCCGTTGGATCTCTTGTAGTACGGCTAGTCCTGAACCCACCCCAACATCATCTCGCAGTGGCGATCGCGCTCTTTGGCGCTCGAATTCGACCACAGATGCTTCCCCATTGCGAGTCCAACGTAGAACAGTATGTAGAAAGCCATGGCAGATTCAGGCTCTAGAACCCGGCACTTATGCTTCAAGACCCAGTTGTGGAACATGATCTCAGACACGAACTAGTCCGTCCAGTACCATGCCGGGACCAACTCCCCCGGCACGATACCGACGAGCCCGATGGTGCTCCAGCCGAATCCATCGTTCAGCTCAATGTTTTTGATACACTGGCTACACAAAACGATGCTGTTTTGGTAAGAGGGGAAACCCTAAACATAGCCAAAACGACGCCGTTTTAGCTAATGTCTTCATATGTTTATTTTTTTTCCACCGAAGGATATTTTGGTAACTTGAATCTCCAAAACGACGTAATTTCAACTTTTCCATCCAGTTTCACAGCAACAACTAACGGAGGGGGCCAAAATGCAACTGTCAGGTAGTTTGAGGGGCCATTTTATCACTTTTGAAACTTCAGGGGGCTAAATCGAAAATCGCTGGTAGTTGAGGGGGCTTTTTTATATTTTTCCCTTCTTTTTAAGTACGCGATGAACAAAAAAATTCTTTACCTGTCCAAATTCAAATTAATCAAGATACCCATTTGTTCTAATAAACATACACCATTGTTGTCTATGGATACTGTCTGGTACTGACCTCACAAAAAAAAAAAAAGGAAAACAGGTTTTTAGAGTGGTACCATGGTTCTTCTGTATGTTCATATTCCCTGGAAAAGCTTCCTGTGACGTCAGTGACGACAAAAGGTTGAGGGAAAAAAGAAGGGAGTAAAAACCCAAATTTCAGGTGGGATCTAGGACTTCTGGCAATAGGTGAAAAATGCAAGGGGTCTTATTTTCTTTTACTTTCTTCTTTTTAGTGTGAGCTAAACCTACTTTAATAGTCGGGGCCAACCTAAAATTACCCACAGAAATATATATTCAACAAAACAGGTAAAGACTAAAAAATTGATTAGGAGAACTACATGCAAGGAAAAAGACAAGTATATAGACCTACAAAAAGTACTGAAAATATTACGAACTCTGTTGTTATTGGGAACTGTTTAACTAATTGTTCAAACTTGAATAATATGCTAAAATATTGGCAATATACATTTCAAAAAAGATAAATTCATGCATTATTTGGAATTTAAGAAACTATTGGGGGAAACTGGCATACTAAAGAATGCATGTATCCCACACAACTAGCCATCAAATCCCCCATTCTGATTTATCTAATGGTTATGTATGAATATTGCAATAATTACAGTAACAAATATATCCAACAGTAGTTGAAAAAAAGAAAAAAGACATAACAGCAAAATGCTACAGGAACAAACTTCTATGTAGCTGTTAAAACTATGAACCTTAGCGGTCATCATCATCAGAGTAGTTGCCATCGCTATCTGGCTCATATATTTGATATTCTTCATCGCTTGTATTTGCATCGCGTATATCATCAGCACCTGCTTCCGTGGATGGAAAACTATCAAAGAGCTCCTGTAAATGGGTTCTCGAGATGTTCTCCATGTTTAGATCTACGCACTATATAGGAAATCCAACAGTGTCAGCAGATCTTTAAAAGCGTTTTCGCTACAGCTGGCATCAGTTTGTCCAAAAATTATTTCTTGACAAGACTGAGCAACTTTATATTCATGGAATTTTTATGAATATGGGACTTCTACTTGCATCTCCATCGTTTCACTAGAAATGTCTTTCATAGCCATTATTCTTTCAAATAAATACTTTTTAGTTGGATTTTCCTGTTATTTTTTATTAAAAAAAAAAAAAAAATTGCACGTGAAACTTTACCGAGGGCTGAATGATTTATTCTTAGATAAAAAATAGAGAAGTAAAACAAAAGAACAGAATTGGCATGATATAAGGATACATGATTGTGTCTGCAGAGACATTTCACCGTCCTCTTCAGCCTAGAAACAAGGGAGCATGATTTATACATTTAAAAAGGGGGAAAAAAGGAGGAGGAGGCAAAGTATGAAATTAATATGCCATTGATGATATTACATAAAAACATCCAGCAAAATGTAAAATCAGAACATAGAGAAGTCAATACCAGATCAAGTGCCTCATATGCATCCAATTCCTCTTCAGCATTGTCAACTTCATCTTCCTCATCATCTTCAACATTATTGGGCTCCTCATTATCTTCATCCCTTGTAGTTTCTACATCATTAAATTTAATTAGTACTGTCAAAATTACGAAATTGAATCAGCATGCAAATAAAGATTTTCGTAAGGTCTCTCTCTCACACAGCCAAAATTGAAGAGTAACATACCACAGCGGCCACGGTAACCAAATAAGAGTTTACAAAATATTACAGCCTAATTTAAAATGAGTTCTTTGGAAAATAGTATGGCACTTAATGAATAGTTCATCAACATTTCGGTATAATTCAGATAAAAGCATAAGTAGAATTTAGGTGAGGAATAATAGAGAAGGGAATGGCAGTGGAAAGGGTTGAAGTAATGCATGCTATAAAAGAAGCATATATAGTCTATGTTGAATAACAAAGAAAGCATCGGCATAAAACCAAGCTTTAAATACAAAGATTATATGCAGATAGAAGTATGGGATAGGCTGCATCATTTCCTTCAATTACAGCAGTGAGCTGTGATTTTCCTTAAACAAAAAATATTTTCAAGATTATTAATAAAAACATTTTTCATACTAAAAGTAGAAATTTAAACAATTCTCATGATGTTAACAAGATTTCTCCACATTTTACAAAGAATAGGATGGAACTAAAAAAATAAGATCTACTGCTAGATATCTTCTCTTCAGATGTCAGATCAACATGATTATTGACTTGTTATTGGAGCTCACTGATTTGAAGCACTTCTTCAGGAAATTGTGATACTACAGGGAGTGAAGCTATGCAAGAGAATATCGGCAATTTAAAATAGTTTCTCAATTTATCATGTGATCAAACCTTCTCACTATCATGATTGTGCTATATATCCATCTATCTAACGGAGTTAATAGAAAATCTGTAATTGAGTTCTAACCTGTTTTTGATATGTAATCAAGATATCATTTTTTTTTTTTTATAGGTAAGTAATCAAGATATCATAAAAAGCATAAGGCACCCTTATGTACACAGAATGAATACAAGAGAAGTTACCTAGCTAGTAGGGGCAAAAAGAATAAGAAAATCAAAATAACTAATCATCAAATGAGAAACATAAGCAGCTGTCCAAAGATACAAAGTGTTGAAAAAAAAGACTTGGTCTCCTCCGAAGTCCTCTCGCAACCTTCAAAACACCTATTGTTCCTTTTCCCCCATGGAATCCATAAAGGAACAAAGGCACCATCTTCCACACAACAGCACTCTGAGTATTTGGTGGTCCACTAACAAGCATACAAATTGATATGTGTCTAGGCATAATCCAACACAACCCAAATCAATTGAAGAAAACATTCCAAATGGCAGAAGCAACCTCACAGTGAAATAGAAGATGGTTCACAGACTCCCCATTCTTTTTGCACATACAATACCTATCAACCACAATAACATGCTGCTTCCGGAGATTGTCCATGGTAAGGATTTTCCTAAGGTCGCTGAAAAGGCATCCTCAACTAGCCTTAGTCCTCCGAATACTCTTCCAAGGGAAACAGAATCCATCATGACAACCCATGGTCCAGTAGAACGATTTAAAACCAAACAACCCTTTTTTGGAAGAGATCCACCATAACTTGTCTTCTTGTTCCTATCTCATTCTGACTAAATACAATAAAAAAAAAATTAAAAAAAAAACCAATCCTGTGCCGTTTTAGCTAAAATTTTGTTCCACCGAATCGCACCTCCAAACAAATCTACGAGAGCCGCAACAAAAGCATCCTTAGTCAGCAATACCAAATAAAACTGGAAAAGCATCGTGAAAGGTCATATCCCCACACCAAAGATCATGCCAAAATCTAACCTTAGAGTCATCTCGCACCTCAAATCTAGTGTAACTACAAACCTTCTCCAAGCCCCTCCTAACATTCTTCCATAGGCCCACCCCGTAAGTCCCAAAAAGCTCAATAGGACACCACCCTCCCCAAGACCTTCTATATTTAGAGTCCACCACCATTTGCCACCAAGCCTCTCTCTTAAAACCATAGTGCCAAAGCCATTTACCTAAGAGACCATGTTTGAACCTAATCAAGTTCCTAATCCCCAAGCCTCTCTCAAAGATCGGCTTGCATACTTTGGGCCAACTCACAAAATGATATTTAAACTCCTCACCTAACCTTCCTCAGAGATCAGCGTTGAGTTCTAACCTGAGGATATGAAAGTGTAGGATGAAGTCAATGACTTATAGATCATCTTCTTGACATGGCTTCGCTTTGGTGGTTTTGCACTTTTGGTTTTAGGGCAGGTTGGGGGGTTGCATGTCTTGCTTTGCCATCTTCTTTAGCACCTTTCTATTTTCCAAAGTTGCAGTTTATGATGCAGCATAAGTTAAGAGGGTGTTAGACAGATTAGATAAATAGGGTATGGTTCTATTTGTGCGGGTTTACCGTACTATGGTCCATTCTCTTTGAGATCATAGTCTTGCACTTGTTTGATGGGCTTTTGCCCGTATCCTAATAAGGAAGAATTTATAATTGCTATAATTGACACATTCAAAATTTGAAGAATCCTCGAGTATGGTTGTCAATCGATACCTGCATTGGCTAGCGGGCTCTCTTCACCAGGCTTTAAGGCAACTTTGATGCGTCCCTTCTTTAACTTTTCAAACTTCTCAGAAGCAGCTCTAAGTAAATTTTCTGCACCAGGTTTGGGGAAGATCGATAGGAACCTCACCATAAGACGTTGCCTTAAGCAATTAAGCATGTGGTCTGAGAACCATCCAGCTCCAAACTGCAGACTACATAATAAGCTAAATATGATCCAATTAAAATCAAGTAGATAGCTTGTATATATCCTATGTACTATTGGGGCACCTTACACTTTTTAATAAAACATCCTTATGACTTATCAAAAAAAAAAAATTCAAATACTCGCACCATATGCAGATAGTAGACATACGTTGGAAACAGAAAGATATTAGGGCTCACTATCAGTAACTTAACTGCAAGAGAGAAAGAAGGAATTTTATAATACAAGTTGGTAGATGTTCTCTGAAACTTTTCGGACCTCTTGTGCTAAGAAAGGTCAGCATTTCTAACCAAAATTTATTCATGGCAAAAATACCACATAAGGAATTTGGAATAGGAAACAGTATTGCTAGAAATACTAAATTATTCTCATGGAATTTAAAGCAAAAATTCAAACAAGTTGCTTGAATGACCCTGGAAGCAACTGAAACAGCTCTTCATTCTTGCTAGACTTTAGGTCAAGTTGCAACTTGCAAACCTAGCATCTCATTTAATATATACTCAACCTATCTGTTTCATACTTAAAATACATATAAATCACATGCATAAAAATATCAAGTTTCCAAAACTGAAAATTCCTTCCATAACTACAGATAGAATATGATACATGTTAACAGATGATATGGATCAAACATGATAAAGCCATACAGAAAATAAAGTTCAAAAAATTCAGTAAAAGAGAAGAAGAAACTAAGCATTGTTGTGAGTTGCGTATATGCGCGTTCATACATATGGCATGGGTATCTCCTAACACATGAGCTCACACATATAAGAAGACAAACATTTTAATAAAGCGCAATATGAGAAAACTCACCGTGCAAGTTGTCTGTGTTACAGGTTTCTTTATCTCTTGCTGAATGTAATCATCAGCAAGTTCAAAAAACTGTAATGACGTCTGGAACTTGTAAGGGAAAACTCGAAATTCACAAATGTCCTCCCATCTATGCTTCAACCTGCACTAAGTAAAAAGGATAACAATAACGGCAGGAACAGTAATGATAATGATGATGAAGGAATCAGAGTATGCTCTAGCATACTCTGTTGCAACTAAATATATATTTTTTTTATAAATAAGTAATTCAAAAGTGCAAAGGGGCGCAACCGTAATATATAGGATGTATACGAAAAAAGGCCTTACTAAAGGTGAAAAGAATAATATAAATACACAAATTGAGGCATAGTAGAAAACAGAGAAACATTACGCTCCCGCCAATTGAGATGGGTCTTGACGAACATGTTTTTGATCTCGTTTGGCATCTTCTCATGATCTTCAAAACATCATGCACTATGCTCTCTCATGTTTATGAGAAACTGAATACTTTGGATTATTGAAGGCGGGCTTGCCTAAGACCTTTTTGCACTCGTCTTATTTTCAACATTCCAAAGGTTTTAGTAATTCCACACAATAAATCATTAAAAAAAAACCCATAGACTCCTAGTCTACTTCTACACTTAACTTGAATCACCCTAAATCATAAAAAATAAAAAATAAAAATAAAAACCATCTCCTAACATTCTTATCTATGTGGCACATCACAAAAATAAAACAAAAACAAAAAGCCAAAGAACAAAGAGAATATTAGGAAATTAATATTTGAGAATGCTGAGTAGCATTTCTCTTAGTTCTAAGTCTCATAACACATTTATTCGGGACATGCAAATTCTAGATCCTGTTCTTATTGCTAATGAATGCCTTGATAGTATAATCAGATCGGGGGAACCAAGTGTGCTTTTCAAATCAGATATAGAAAAAGCTTATGTTTTAGAAAAAGCTTATGATCATGTTAATTGAGATTTTCTGTTGTACATGCTAAGGAAGAGCAATTTTGGGGGGAAATCGTGTACTTGGATAGCTCATTGTATCTTCTCAAATGTGTTTTTCTGTTTTGGTGAATGGCACTCCTTTTTTTTTAGTAGTTCTTGTGGCTTGAGCGAAAGACCCTTTGTCTTTGCTGTGGTTTGTCATTGTTTGGAGGTGTTGAGTAAGATGATCTCTATTGTAGTGAGTTGGGGCTTTTTTTTTGGCTTTTCTATGAGATTTGAAAATTATGGTGGGATTGATATCTCTTGTCTCTAGTTTGCAGATGACACTTCAAATTTCTGTGGCGCCAACCTAGATCACTTTTGTCTTTTACGTTGTTTGTTCCTATGTTTTGAAGCTCTCTTGGGTTCGAAGATTAATTTGGCCGAGTTAGAATTGGTTCCTGTTGGTAATGTCAATTATAGAAGGTTTGGCTAGGATTTTGGGATGCAGGGTTTCCTCTTTGCCTATGAAGTACCTAGGTCTCCCTTTGGGTGAATGGTTTAAACCCAAATCTATTTGAGATGACATTATTGAGAAGATTGAATGTATATTGGCTGGTTGGAAGCGGTTGTACTTGCCTAAAGGGGGTAGGATTACCTTGATCAAGAGAACATTGTTTAATTTGCCTACCTACTATATGTCTTTAATCTATGATCAAGTCAATTGTTTATTCTTTGAAATTGGGATGGCTAAATTTCGAGAACTAGAATGCAAAATGGCACCACAATTGGGCTTTTGAATTCCGGAGTGCGGTTTGGGAGACAGAGAATCCAGTAACTATGACCCAAACATTCTACTTGGACTACATCAAACAATGAATTAGTAACATGGGAAACGCGTCTAAACAAAAGGCATAAAATTGAAAAGAACTTACCCTTTGGCTGCATTAGCATCACAATAACTCCGTAACGGTTGTGGTACTCGGAAATCAATTCTCTGATATCTGCTAAAGAAAATACTTGGAAGATAAGCATCAATATAGTAAAGGTTCCAAAACATTCTAATTCCAATAAGCAATTAATAATAAATGTATTACGTATATATATGTTATATATAACAATATTTGTTAGTTGTTAAATTAACTGTTTCAGACCCAACTTCTACCTATCTAAGAATGCTTAAAACAGATAAAAACTTAAAATAACCACAAAGAAAACAAATATTGGTATTACATACATGTGTGTGTGTGAATGCTACTAATAATTCATGACATAGATTGTACTTTACGCAATTGCTTCCATTAACTTGATCGGGTGCTGTCCTTTCTGCCCCTTATCTTCTTTTTTTTTTTTTTTTTTTTATGTCGGGGAACACCCTTTATCTTATTTCAAAGCAGCAAAAATGCAAGGTCAAGCATGGTTGTCTCCATCTAAATTCAGCTTACTTTTCTTTTGTCAGTATTTTATTATTTCACTATTAGTCTGTTTTATTTCAATAATTAAGTTTATTCCAAGGAAGACTGCAAAGATAAAAATGATATGATAGATCTCCCTGAAGGAGTGGAACAGCAACACCATACGATAAAAAACTCAAAACCAAAGGGAAGCCGTGAGAGGCTAAGGTGGCAAATATTTTCCACGAAATTAACCAAAGCTGTATTGCATGATAAGATATCTAGCTAATGGACACCCAGAATCAAACCAACAAAATCAAGGAAGGGATGACAGGATCTTATTGAAATTTGTAATATTAGATAATAAGATAGCTATGTTGAATGGTTAAACTTTCAGCTCTAATTACGTTTCTCACTCTTACAATGGAATTATGTCAGATCCAGTCATGCAATAAAGTATTTTCTAATGCTTTCACCCATACTAAGAAGAACATTTTAATAGAAGCATCAAAATGGCATGGCTGATCCACTCCCATATATATCCAGTCACTAATTTAACTCTTCATTCCTAGGTGATATTTAAGTCTATCTTTTCACAACCAAAATAGAAACTTAGAAATATCATAAGATGTGATGAATGGATTAAATGCTAACTGGAAATAGAAGTTTAGACATTATTCAAGATCTCTTACATGCAAGAATCAGGATCCTTGCGAGGATCATATCCTTTTCTGATCCAGAATCTGAGAAATGGTCCACTTGAAAAGTAGTATGCAATCCTTGACAGAAGCCTGAGAAGAGCAGACAAGTGCAAAGCCACTGTGAAATATCAAATTTATCCTAGGGCAACGAACACTGAAATCAAGCCAACTTCAACCACCCCACCAAAGAATTTGACTACAAATGGGGCAAGTTTTCAGGCAGAATACCTTCTAAGCATCTCAACAGTAAAACTTAAGCCCTTATCAAGCAAACGTTCGGTCAGTGATTCCTTGGGCCATATAGGCCGCTCATCAAACAGCTTTGATACAACCATCTGCCACTCCCATTGATCTGAGCCTTGGGGTACATATTCCTCCCAATTTACTCTCTTAGGAATCTGTATGAATGTTAAGTGCAACATGGATGAACAAAGCACATGATGAGATTTCTCATGTTTTATTAGCATGCCATTAGTCTCATAACATTACCAATTATCTCTTTTTACCTGCACTTCTCCTAACATACAACAATAGGACTAACAGCTGTATGGATGTTTGATAAATTGTAAATGATATTTACTAAAATTGACTGCTAGGATTTTCATCAGAAGAACTACGTGCCTTTACATCCAAAGCCAGCAACCCATGAAGTTCTAACATCATTGAAAGAAATGTATATCATTCACCAGTGGCCCCACAAACATCTGGGAAGGATTGCCTCCAATATTAAACCATCTCATGATGCAACCACACAGCACCAGCAAAATGAGAAAAATGGGGGTGCATTTCCTCATAATTTTCACTGAGCCCACATGAAAACATGATTGCAATGCAGAACACCACTTTCTTTGGAAAGGCCCAAAACATGCCCAACAGTAATGTGCATGAACTCTAACCCAATTAACAAAATTCGATATGAGAAAAGTCCTTTTTTTTGTTAGTAATGAAAGTAAACATGCTTAAGACAAAAAGAATTCACAAGTTTCTTATTGCATCCAAAATGGTCTGGTGCTATAAGGAATTATCATGTGTCCAAAGTTCCTGTGTAATAATTAGTTAATTACATATTGTATCAAGGATGACAAATAAATAAATAAATAAATAATAAAACTAAAGGGGTTAAATATCTACCAGTTTAATTTTCATTCATGCTTTACAAAATATTTTATGATACATCAATAATCTGAAAGACATCAAAAGAGAAAAATTTACTGAAACAAGAAAATCAAAATTGAGGTTTCCAGTGAGATTAAGCACACAGTGAGCCTGCAAGAAACATAGCTTTGTTGGATTAAAGTTCTACTTTCAGATGGGTTTGATAAAAAAGGGTCCATAAAAGTCGGCATCAAAACTTCCAAGTATTTTCCCAGTGGGCTTTGTTACTTACAAAAAGATTTATTATTTACTCATCAAAATATGTATTCC
The DNA here is from genome assembly GCA_006937295.1 of Carpinus fangiana. Classification (NCBI taxonomy): domain Eukaryota; kingdom Viridiplantae; phylum Streptophyta; class Magnoliopsida; order Fagales; family Betulaceae; genus Carpinus; species Carpinus fangiana. The sequence goes on along the minus strand of CM017323.1, from coordinate 17,421,935 downwards.
CATGTCACCAGTCCCGTAGATAAAAACATTTAAACAATTGATATTGCAACTACCTAACATCGATACTGTTGTGTAGAAGCCATATTTGTAACTTATAAGTATTGGGTTCTTCTCAGATATTCCCCATGCATATCCAATATTTCTTGTGTACTCCTGGACACGTATTGGAGACACCTCAAATGTTGGGATTCACCTTTTTTTCTGACTTAAATGGAAACATAAGAAGGGTTTATGGCATGGGTTTTGACCCTTTCAACACTGATGCTTCTGTATTCTCATATCATGGATCAGTTCATGATTAACTTTTATAATAACGTAGAACTATAAAATACGTATCTATATATGTCTATCTAGATTCGCCATATGAAAACATGCATTTAGTTAATGAACCTAAATCCTAACTAATGTTACAAGTAGAAAACCATAGCAATGAACTACACAATGAAGATTTCTAAAGTAACTATCTACACAGAAGATTTGTAGCATAAAAGTTACAAGTAGGATATCTTTAATGTTAAAATCAATTGCAAGAACCGGCTCCATATCCACCTGCAAAATTTTAAAAAATAAAATAAATAAATAAAAAAAGAAGATGTGTTAAGGTCATAAAGCTGACATGAGAGGTGGAAATTAGTTAAACTAAATCACTTCATAGGATATTTGGAATGACAGACGATGCAAGTCCTAAGTCAAAATAATGATCTCTGGAAGCACAATAAAATCACATCCATGAAAATAATAATAATAATAAATAAAAAAATTACAAAAAAAAAAAACTTTCATCAAAATAAAAAACAAATGAAGAAAAGAAGCAATTTTGACAACAATAAAGCCAGAAAACAGAGACACAAATGGACCTGCATCAAGCTTGGTAAGCATTACCTAAGCTTGATCCACAAGATAAACGAAATTAGTTATGGGACACAGAGACCACCCAAAGGCACAAAATCTATAGGACAATGAGTGTCACAACTCAGGCCTAAACTCCTGGAGAAAAAACTTTGTCTGAGCTATTAGAGGTTTGCTTAGAAATACTTTCATCGCTCAACAGTTTAGAGCAATGGCTAAAGATTCTGGTCCCCAGAGAAAAACAAAAAATCATTAGGAACCAAAACATACTGCCAATGAGCCACATGCCTGTCAGGTCAGGGATAAAAAAAGAAAAAGTAAAAAGTTTCCTAAAACCAGTGCAATATCACTTAAAAATTTCTTATACTGATTATGTGTCAAAACAACCATCATTTGCCATGTATTATTCCACTGGACCTAACTCACTAATCAGACAACTCAGCAAAATAATCATGCCAGAGCGTTACAATGTATGCGTGAGTACAATCCACTCCTCAATCTCTTACATGCTTCTTCCACAAGTTGTCAATTTTTAAGTTGCTCACTTTGTGACTAACGACCCATGGAAAGCGCAAGCCACATCTACGCTATTACCTCAAAAGGACTAGGCAATTTGAAGCTTCCCTAAAATCACTTATAAAGCTCAATCTAACTTAATAATGAACCAATGTAGGACTTAGCACATATGATTCTCTTTATAAACCACTCACTCTATGTGGGCTACTCATCTTCCCACTATGGGACTAAAGTGTTACAATTTTCTCCCCTTAAATCTCTGACATCCTTAACAGGGCTACGTCATGCAATGCTCCAATACTACATGGCATTATTGGGTTCCTTTGATACCATACAACTCAAGAAAAGCACTGGCCACATCTGCGATATCAATCTAAAATGACTAGTTAATTTAGAGCTTCCCTAGAATATCTTATAAAGCCTAGAGCCATATTTGCGCTATCACTCTAAAAGAACTAATCAATTTAGAGTTTTCCTATAATCACTTAAAAAGCATAGACTCGCCTAGTAAGGAACCAATGTGGAACTTAACACCCACGAGTCTCTTTATAAATTACCCATTCTATGTGGGCTACTCATCTTCCCACTATGAGACTAAGGTGCTACATTGTGTTTGAGAATCAGCGCTAAACACTTCTATGTCTGGATTAATCGACTTTTGTACCATGCAACCAATTAGCAGTGATGAAAACTTGGTCATTTCTTCCTAACCACAAAAATTCTACAACTACTCTCCTTCCAAGCATAAAATTCAAAAGTTATCTTAGTATCAACTAATAGAGACATCAAAAGCCTGGATGAACAGCACAGCTACCAATTCTAGCATGACACCTCAAGCTTTAGTGGAAAATAGGCAAAGATAACAATTCATATTGTAAAAAGAAATTACAAGCTTCAAAAAGTTTGATTCCAAGGTCAAAACTCTGGAGTAAAGAATCACTCCAAAAGCTAGAATTCATACAAACCCATCAGCCTATCAAACTGCTACAGCTAAAGAAAAACCATTGTGCCTGGTTGGCATTTTACACCCTTAGTCAAAAACTTTCTCATATGCATCTTAGGTCATATAGGAATCAACTAATTACAAGTACCATAGCTTAGACTAGCTAGTTATTCAAAAAAATAAAAATTTAAGTCTCAATGTTTGCCACTTTCGTTGACAAAAAGATTTCACCTTCAAGTCCTGTTGTGCAACTTCATCTTGTTTCGTTTTTGAAATCAATGCAGGCGGCGGTCTTAACCTGAAACATAATAAGGACAATAAAAACCAGTTCCAAAAATGAACAGAAATCAACATATGATTATCAAATAACGTAGCATCAGATAGCTCCAAAGCAAGCACATATGTTGAAAGTTGGAGGATTTTATTCTACAAAAATTATAAAGCCATCTTACACTAAATTCTCCGGAACATCCTTGGGTGAAAAAAGCGGTGGCAACAAAATCATCACATCCTCCTGATCCACGTCCATCAGTCCTCCCTTCTCTATTGAAAAATAAAAAATTTTAAAATTTTAAAAAATAATAATAATAAATAAAAGATTGAAAAAAATTTTGGGTCAAGTACATGGAGTAAATTAGATTATGAGTCAACACATTTAAAGCATATGTGTGAGTCTGACTAGTTAAACCCACATTCATAATAGTCAAGTGGTTAATATAACTTTTTTATAAGTAATTAAAATATCATCAAAAGCGTAAGGCTCCACAAGGTACACATGAAGTATAAAAGAGAAGCCACCTAGCAAGGGAAAAAATAACAAGATAATCATGATAATCAACCACCAAAGAAGAAACAAAAGAAACTGTCTAAAGATAAAATGTGTTGAAAAATAAAAATTTAATTTCCTCCAAAGTCCTCCTTATGGTCCTCAAAACGTTTATCATTCATTTCCCTCCATAGACACCACAAAAGACACAAAGGCATCATCTCCACACAACAACACTTCGAGTGTTGCCAACAGTCCACCAACAAGAATACAATTCGAATACTCATCTAGGCATGAGCCCAAGACAACCCAAATCGACTGAGAAAAAAAAAACAAAAACAAAAATTTCCAAATGGCACAAGCAACCTCACAATGAAGCAAAAGATGGACTACAGACTCCTTATTCCTTTTACACAAACAACACCAATCATCCACAACGGCATATAGCTTTTGGTGATTGTCCATGGTAATGATCTTTTCTAGGGCTGCCGACCAACCAAAAAAGGCTACCCTGAATAGAACCTTAGTTTGCCAAACATATTCCAAGGATAACAGAAACCATCATAACAACCCATGACACTGTAAAATGATTTAACACCAAACAAACCCCTTTTGGAAGGGACCCACCACGGCTTGTCCTCCACTTTCCGTCTCATTCTTGCTAAATACAACACCCTGAAAAACGAGGCAAAGGCTTCCACCTCCCAATCATGAGCCACTCTAGAAAAGCTTACGTTCGACTGAATGGCACCTCCAGAAAATTCCACAAGCCGCAAAAGAAGCATCCTTTATGCAATCAATACCAAATAAAATTGGAAAGGCTTTCTTAAGAGCTCCATCCGCACACCAAAAATCATGTAAGAATCTAACCATGAAGTCATCTCCCACCTCAAATATGATATGACTACAAAACATCCCCCAACCCCTCCTAATATTCTTCCATAAACCTACCCCATACACCTCAATAGGTTCACTAGAACACTACGCTCCCCATGCACTTCCATATTTAGAGTCCACTGCCACCTTCCACCAAGCCTCTCTCTCAAGCCCATAGCACCAAAGCCATTTACCTAAGAGAGTACGACTGAACCTCGGCAAATTCTTAATCCCCAACCCCCTCAGAGATCAGTGTACAACCCTTGAACCATCTCACCTTGTGATATTTGAACTCTTCACTTAGCCCCCCATAAGAAATCACATTGGAGCTTCTCAATACAGTTTGCAACGCTCGCATGGAGAGAAAATAAGGACATGAAGTCCGAAGGTAAGTTGGATAGGGTACTCTTCACAACAGTAATCCTACTATCTTTGGACAAATACAGCATTTTCCAACTAGCCAACCGATGTTCTATTTTCTCAATCATATCGTCCTGTATATGCTTGGCCTTATATGATGCCCCCAATGAAAGACCAAGATACTTCAAAGGCAGAGACACAACCCCACCCTAACATGGGAGGAGATCGCTCAAGCCCTCAGCCTTGTCGTGATTAAAATAAATAAAAACAAGGGGCGTTTTGATATACAGAAAAAGCACATAACCATTTTTGCATTCAATCCTGTTAATTAATATTTTATCTTGCCCAAAAAAAAGTGGTGCCCCAACATATGTTATATCAAACCACCCTAACACCATAGCTATAAACATGTATAAGAAAATGAAACATGCATATATATATATATATAGATAGATAGATATGAGAGATATAGTGAGGCTGACCGAAATGCGGGTCCTCAATTTCGCCCCATTGTCTCTTTCTTTTTTTCCTTTGCTTAGCAGCATCGGCATGAACAGCCACAACGTGCTGGTAGTCTGCCATTCCTTCAAAGTGATAACCCTCCGGGACGCGTGCGACAATATCTGCGCAAATGTGGCCATCATCACCATTGGACATTTTCTTCGATATCTTTAGTAGCAAATCGTTGCAAGGACGTAGCTCCCCGAAAGCCGGGTGCGAGTATGGGTCGTCGGGCCGGAATCGAAGTTCCAACTTGTTCGAATGCGAACTATGAGCCTGCAAGCAACAACGATTTTCAAAACCAAAACAATTATTTGAACTAATTAAAATTTTTTTTTAATAAAATAAAAAAACAAAACAAAACAAAACAAAAGCACTGTTTGAGTTGGCTTGTATGTGCCTTGATGATTCCTTCGATGCCTCCAAGCGTCTCGACGGCGCGTGTGGTGGAGGAAGGGTAGCCCGGATAGTGGACAACGAAAGCCTCGATGCTCGGTAAGACGCCCGATACGGTGCCGTTTTTTACCTCTCCCATTGGGGTTGGATTTGATTTCGATTGACGGGAAAAGTTGTAGAGGGAGGTAGTGGCGCGGAACCAGGTTTTGTACTTTGCGGGTCGGACTAATATGGAGAAAGCTGATGAGCAAAACTGAACATATATAGTCTATATAAAAATAAAAAATAGAGAAAATTATAAAAATCACATATTTATTTTTTAATCTGTTAGCAAAAAATAGTTAACTCATAAAAATTAATCTGTCAGCAAAAAAAAGTACTACAATTTTATTTTTTCTTAAATCATGTTCTACATAGGACCGAGAAAACGTTAAGAGAATACTATAGAGAGAACTCCTAACAAACCCCTATATATATATATATATATATAGGCGGATAGGCCCACATCTTTTTCAAGCGTGAATATTACTTTGGTTTTGATATTTGGTTTTAAATCAAATGGGCCTAACGGCCCAAACCCCACTCAAATATAACGAAAGATGTAAAGAGTATAACTTATATACTCAACTTGCACAAAATGTGTGTTTTGTACATGCCATTCATAATTTGCCACCTCAGCATAGAACACACTACCAAAATAAAACCAAACCCACCTGATTATATGAAGAAAGAAAAGAGAGAAGAGAAAAATAAGAGAAAGAAAAAAGGAAGAAACGAAGAAGAGGAAGAAGACGCCGGAAGAAGGAAGAAGAAACGTTGTGGGTGGGTGGAATCGGTGGTCGGCCGTGGGTGCAACGTGGGTTCCTCGTGGGTGCTATGAAGAAACTAGAATCGATGGTCGGTCGTGGGTGCAACGTGGGTTCCTCGTGGGTGCCGTGAAGAAACGCTGTGGGTGAACCACGCTATAGACCCACGGCCAGCTTGGGTCTGGCCGGCCTGGATCTGGCCGGCCATCGAGACCCACGACTCCAACGACTTTATTTTTTGATTTTTTTTTATGGGTTTTGCTCCGGTGAGTTTGATTTTTTGATTTTCTGATGGATCTTGCTTTAGATCTTGTTTTTTGGTTTTTCACATTGCTCCGGCGACTTTTAGGATGATAAAATCCTATAAAGGGTTAACCTTCCCCCTTAGGTTTTTAGTTTTGAATCTAAAATTAAGTTTTTAGGCATTAGAAACAAGTTTTGTGACAATAGAATCGATTTTTTAAGCATTAGAAACGAGTTTTTAGGTATTATAATCAATTTTTTAGGCTGGGAGTTTTTTTTTGTTCCCCGAAGGTGGTTGGAGGCAGTGGACGATGTGGGTGTAACCTAATATTTAGGAAAGAAGATTAATCCTATATTTTGCTATCATACAATTATTTTATAATTTTTTAAAATAAATGAGATGTCAAAATGATGAGTGCGTCCCACAAAAAGTATCTTTCGTGCAAAAGCGCTGCCCAAGACGCTCTCAAGATGTAAATCATGCTCAACAAAGACGCCGACGCAAACACCCCTTTCGCGCCAACTTCAGAACGAAAAAGGATCCTCTCCATTTCATTTGAAATGGACAGGAGCCATTTAGTTCAAAAAGTGAGACATAATTGTTATTTTCTTAAAAGATGTAGATAATTTTGACAATTACATCCCATCATTTAGCCTAAATGGCTTCTCTCCATTTCATTTCCTTCTCCCTTCAGAACACACTCGCATCAAAGTCTCAAATAGTGAAATACCAAAATACCCAAGAGGAAGTCTCTTAGTCTCTTTCTCTCTTCAACCGCCTCACTCTCTCTCTCTCTACGATTCCACATTCGCTGTATATCTCTCTATTTTTCTCTCCGATTCTAACAATTCTGCAATTCCTCCGATGCCCTAGCCCATCCGACGCCGGTGACAAGGACGGTTTCAAAGTCTTTGGGTTTAGGATTTATCTAGGTTTTTTTTTTTTTTTTTTGGGTGTGGATAAAATCCCACAATTCGATTCGATCGTGAGGAGGGCCGGAGGCGCTCTTGAATTTAGGGATTTTGCGGCTCCCAACCGATTGTCCGGCGAGGGTGACGTGAAATCCAGTGGCCTCCGCCCTACGATCTCCGTTTTTCTCAATAGCAAAGCCTCGAACACGCCCCAGCGAGGATGTCGTACCTGCTGCCACACCTTCACTCGGGATGGGCCGTTGATCAGGCCATCCTGGCCGAGGAAGATCGACTCGTCGTCATCCGCTTCGGCCACGACTGGGACGAGACCTGCATGCAGGTTCGTAATTAGAAACAAAAAAAGAAAAATATTTTTGCCATCTATTCGATGTCAATAATTAATGTAATTTTCAGTGATTAGTAACAAATCCTAATTGTTAAACTCACTTTTTTCTGTAGATTTAAAGCTTTTAGGTGTTTTCATGATTGAACCAGATTTGTTTATTTATTTTTGGAATTGGTTTCGAGTCTTAAAAACCTAATTTTTACGTAGCAATTAAGGGGGCGTACAGCTAATTCCCCCTTACGAAAATCTTGTTCTTACCAATATTGTTGATTGGAAATTTGGCTCATGTGCTAGTAATTTGTGTTTGCTTCATTTCTCGTCTATATTGCTATACTTATTTGTTCATCCAAGATAGGGTTCATGTTATTTCAATTTTTACTTAATAGTTTTTTCGTCATTCTATTTGCTCATCCAAGGCTAGTGATTGCTTAGTCTTGCATAGTTAGGTTTTAATGTGTTTCCTGGGTGAAGATTCTTTTTCTTTTTTCTGCTTGTGCAAGTTTTGTTTTGCTTTGGGTGGGTTGAACAGATATTTTTGCATCTGCCATCATACCCATCAACATCCCCTGTATGAATGATCTGTTTTTGAAGTTAATTTGGTGACTAGTGGACCCTATCTCATGCTAAATATGCATTTGGACGCTTTGAAGAGACATTGCGTGGAGTCTGTCCTAAGCCAGTAGAAAGGATGAGGGTTGTAAAACTTGAAATAGCCAATTTTGTACTTAGTCACATTACATGAATGAAACTTCAGTTTGAAATAGGATTCATAAAGCTAACCCCGCCCACCCCCACCCCCCCCCAAAAAAAAAAATTTTGATTAGGAATGAAGGTTTAGTTATTCAAGTTGAGTTGAGTATTTATTAAGTGTACGTATTTTCTTTAAAGGGTCTAGAGTTTTTTAGATACTTTGAGCTTCATGACTATCAGCAAGAGAGCCCTGCGTAAGTAAATGCCAAAGGAAAATGGAAATTATAATTTATTGAATAAAATAATGAAAACAAAGATATATTTTGGTGTAAATAGATGGAGCACAGTGAGGCTTGTTGGCTTTTAAGTGACCAAACATTGGGGTTTTAGGTTTTAAAAGCTTTAAAGTTGAAAATCTCTCTTTTCTTGGACTACAGGCTGGCTTGCCCCGAGGGCTATTAGCTTTGTAGATTTTCTTTCCCTTTTTTCCCTCTCTCCCTAGTCCCTCTTGTATACTTCCAGTGTACTAAAGGTTGCGCCCCTCTGCGCTTTTTGATATAATATTTTGACTTATCAAAAAAAAAAAAAGCTTTAAAGTTGAAAATCTGTGGTGTAGTGTTTGGGTTTGCAATTATGTTGGAGCCCAAGTTTGGGTTTGCAATTATGCTGAAAAATTGAGAGAGAGAGAGAGAGAGAGAGCTTTAAAGTTGAAAATCTGTAGTGTCGCGTTTGGGTTTGCAATTATGTTGAAAAATTGAAAACTCCATTAGAGAGAGAGAGATTATGATTATGCTTTACCTTTTTTTTTTTTGGGGGGGAAGTTTCTCTGTAGCTCAGCAAGCAACACTTTAGTATTCTTTAAGGCATCTTCATTTAATACACACACAGAAGAAAGCTTTCTGATGATCTTTTCACTTTCAAGGCCTAAATGGAAAAGTTACCCTGTGCTCTGTAATTGTACCTGCTGTGATTTCTAGATGAGTGACTGCTTCTATTTCTATTGAATTGTTTCTCACTTTGTTGTGAGAGCTGGCTCTGTTCTCGATCGTTATCTGTTGATGGTCTAATTAATTTGTTTTGGATTTAGATGGATGAGGTGCTGGCATCTGTTGCTGAGACAATTAAGAACTTTGCTGTTATTTATCTTGTGGACATCACAGAAGTGCCCGATTTTAACACAATGTACGAGCTGTATGACCCATCCACAGTCATGTTCTTCTTCCGGAACAAGCACATTATGATTGATCTTGGCACTGGAAATAACAATAAGATTAACTGGGCTCTCAAAGACAAGCAAGAGTTCATTGACGTTGTGGAGACAGTGTACCGTGGGGCAAGGAAGGGACGTGGTCTAGTGATTGCTCCAAAGGACTACTCCACCAAGTACCGCTACTAAGTCCATGTGCAAGTTGTAATTTACCTGAGGTTTGTAAGATCAGATCTTGAAAACCTGTTGCATAATATTGCATACTCTCTGGAAGTAGTTGTTGATTTGAAAACTTGTAAGGTTAGATCTTGAAAACATATTGCTTGAAACTTGAATTCTCTAAAAATCAATGTTTGGAGATATCCGTTTCATGAAGCAGAGGTCACTACTTCGAATCTCCCCTTCTCTCTTTCCTTGGGGTCAATTACTTTTTTATATATATGTGTGTGTGGAGATATCCTTGATTCAAGGAGTTTTACAAGGAGTGCTTTTCACTCTGGCAATGCTCTGTTTAAATTAAATAATGTTTAAACAATGGAACTAGCCCTAGCATTTAAAATCCAAAATCAATTCTGTTTTATTTTAAAGATTTACTCTTGTGCGCCTGTTATGGACTCCGACCAGCAAGGGACAATAGGCAGAACTCATATATCTTCTTCATTTTAGCTTTAATTATTATTTATCCAACACCAGTGACACCACAGACACTGAGACACACAAATGGTTAGGTGGTCGCAGTGGTATGTTTTGTGCTTTTCTAACGCAATGTCTGTGATTGATAATGATCTCAAAACAATGATGGCCTGGTTCTGAGATTAGTCATGATTCCCCATATACTTTTCACTCGTTACTGAACCAAAATTTGTGTGCCAACAATGTGATAAACAGTTGAATTTTCCAAGATAGCCTTCTTATGCACACTTGAAGGACAGTAACTCCTTATTCAGTATTTACTTTCCAGTTAGATTGATGGATCTATAAATTTTCTTCTTTGAGGCATTAGTATTGCACCTGGTACTATTTTTCAACAAAGTTATGATGCCGTGTAAGCCAGTACAATACTCGGAGAACTGAGCTTCAATTAGTGGTTTGTGTTTGTTCGGTGATGTAAATTACCGTCTGAAGTGGATTGGCTTTATGGCTAATTCAAAGCGAGTAGTATAATTAGATGGTTATGAGAAAAAAAAGCTCTGTTTCTTTGTGGGTCGGATTCCGAATATCCGAATACTCTTGAAGAATTTACATGAAGGTTGTGGTGTATGTTGGATGTGTTATAGTCTTTGAAGTCTCTCTCATGTGCTAGGGCAGGAAGAGTAGAAATTCTGGCATAAGTGATTGCTTGCTCTAAGTGTTGTAATGGAAGCAGTGATCCAGGAATATGCTCCCAATTTTCATGGAAGCTCTTCTTCTGTTATCAGAAAACTAGTATCGTAAATGACCTAGCCGAATAAATATTCTAAGCAGAATGTTTAGTTGCCAATTCTCACTCCTCCATCCTCCATGTTAAGTGAAATGGAAAAATCCATATTGGTCGCGGCCTTGAAATTGTTTTTGTAGTGTTAGATAGACGCGCTGCGGAAGACTTTATATTCAATATTGAGGGCAACAGTCTTCAAGGGATAGTTCAATCGGTTGTGAACCACGCCTTATGAAGTAGAGGTTATTAGTTCGAATATCCCATCTTCCTTCTCTTGTGTGGACATGTCAAACAAGTATTGAGGGCAACAAGAATTAATAATGAGCTCATTACAATTTCAAGGGAAAATTTCACTTTGCCCCTCTGAAGTTTAGGAGTTTTTCAATTTGAACCTCAAAGTTTCAAAATTGGCAACTTACTCAGCTGAAGTTTCAAAAAGTTTCAATTTAAACCCTCCATTAATATTTTCCATCTAAATGGACAGGAAAAAAAAAAAAAAAAAGGCCTTGAGGGTAATTACGTAATTTTATAGATTTCCATTCAATTTGACCGAAATTAGTAACGAAAGGTTTAAATTGAAAATTTTTGAAACATTATAAGGGTACATTGTCAATTTTTAAACTTCGGGGTTCAAATTGAAAAACCTCTGAAGGAGTAAAGTGAATTTTTTCCCAATTTCAATTTTGAAACATTCACTCTGACTGCTTCAATGGCACTGTAAGATTATGACCTAATCAATGGTCCAGATTTGTCGGACCACTATCGTCATCTCAAGAAAAAATTGAAATGTGGAAGGACCGAAGGATTCAGGGTGTTGGGCCATATTAAACTTTTTCAAAAGAAGCCTCAAGGTGGGTTCTAACTAGAATTTAATAAAAGAGCTAAAATGGTTTGCTGTTTAACCGACAAGTAATGGGGATTTAGAAATAAAAGACAATCATCTTTTGGTCGACGGAGGTATTCATCGTTGGAAATCTAAGAAATTCAGGTACTGGACAATATGTACAAGATTAGTGTTTCATAAGCTCAAAAGCAGCTTAAAGATCCTACATTCTGGCCCAAAAGTAAAAGTATATGGAATAAAATTTTCCAAATTCCTGAGTACAAGCAATCAGGGAATATTAGGAAACATCAAAGCATCATTGCGGATGACAGGAAATAAATGAAATGCTATGCAACACATAAAAGAAGTCCTTTGTGTCCTGTGAAAAAGTTTATACAACTGTAGTATTAAGTTTGAAGTAGTATGCATCTCTGTGGTTTGTCTGGCATTCTTGCCCATCAGGCCTACTTCTACAAACCTCAAGTGAATGCAATAACATGAAATCAACTTTATAGTTCAATCAAGACATGTTTACAGCATGTGATACAACATACTAACTTCAGTTTTTTTATTTTTTTTTGGATACTACGTTGTTTACTTAGTGAACAAGCCTCCCCACCTATGTCAGCAAGTGGCTGTTGTTTTTATTATTACCATCTGTATAGCCCCCTCTTCAGCTAGCTCTGAATGTGTTGCCATGAGACTTTCTCCACATGTAGTACAACCCATCAGTCCAGTGAGATGAGATTATTGTATATAACATTTCTCTTAGTATATACAAAGCAAGTATTGGTGACCGTTTTTAATGCAGATGTGGCAGTCTCAACCAACACTTAGATTAATCTTTGTTAAAAAAAGAAAAGTTCAAAAATTGAATAAAATTGTCATATCAGCATTGTAGGATAGTTTTGAGATAAAATAACCATTAAATGTTTATTCTCATACAAGAAGCCACAGAATCAAGAACTAAGCAAAGGTGAAATCACAATAGGACTCCTCACCCTGTACTTTCCATTTTCTTCAACCCAATCAAGGGTACCAAACAAAACTGTCCCATTCTCATTCCCTTTATACTGTATAGTCATCATATACGATTGAGTCTCATTTTGCTTTCTGAACACCACCAATGTATCCGGTGAGGCAGTAACTACAGTACACTCTTGTGCAATCACTACAGTCTTGTAAGTTGCATAATCTTTCCCAACATTAGTTGCAATCCTAAGAAATTTGTTGGTTGTCACTGTGATAGAATCACTGTAAAAGCCTAAAAGGCAATAAATGATGGGTAATTAAGGTCAGAAGATGGGTTCCAGCAATTATATATTCTTGACCCGGTAATGCTTAAGATTTGACTCTGATTGAACGTCATATAGCATAACAGATTCACATAATCTTGTAGAGTTATGTCATATATCAAACCCAGATCAAGTGCTTGATTTGGATCAATATGGCCTGCTCCCATGGCTAGAGGTGAAGCCAATTGTGATCCTTTGCCAAGGTCTCGGATTGGCTTTCGAGTATTGTCTGTTGTGTTTGCAGTTGTCATAATGGCGGACCTTATAGCAGCAGCACTCCAATTTGGGTGTGCACCTGTTAGAATATAAATTAAATCATTGAATTAAGCCCATGTTCAAATTGTATGATAGTTGTATAATAGTCTACTAAATAGCATTAACCCCAAAGCTTAAGTGCATTTAACAGTACCTTTAAGAAGTGCAGCAACACCAGCAACATGAGGGCAAGCTGCAGACGTCCCAGTTTCCATGTTATAGTCGCTATATAACATATATGTTGACCTCATGCGAGCTACTTCCTTTTTGGGAACCCAAGCACCTAAAACTAATGAACCAGGTGCCATTATATCTGGTTTCAAAATGCTTGGACAACTCCTTGAAGGACCTCTTGAAGTAGTAACAACCACAACTGGTGTAGGTTTTGTATCAAAGAAGTTCTCTTTGAACTTCGAGCAAACAAAGGGAGAAGTATTAGATTCTACATAGTTTTTTTTTTTTTTTTATAAGTACGTTTTGAAAACACTTACATCAAATAAACTACATTAGCGAACTACAAAAGGGAAGAAAATAAAGGAGGATCTGCAGAAGGAGTAACATTAACTAAAAAAGGAAAAGAGGACATGGGAATGCTGCTAGAGTGACATCTGGCTGCGGCCTAGCATGCCATTGAATGGGCACAGAAGTTTGCACTTCGTGAGACCTTTCTGACCTCCCAGCAGGAAGCAGAATGGATAGATTCTAGAGAGTCTAGAATAATTGATGAGATCCTCCAATCTCTAACGAACTTTGGATTTTGGAGAGAAAGAATCACCACTTCTGAGTCACCTTCAATGATAAAGTGATCCTTTTTTAGAGATATCGCCAATGTGATAGCCAGTTGAGCAGCCTTAGCTTCCCCTTCATTTAGCGTGCAGGAGGTGCTTATTTGAGATATAGCCTGAAGAATATGCCCCTATTCATTACGGCAGACCGCAGCTTGTGCGGAGAAAGAATCCCGAATGGCCGTATCAAAATTGATTTTTACCCAGTTTGATGGGGGTGGCTTCCAGATTTCTTCCAGTGTTGAGGAAGAGGAGTGCCATGCGTGAAAGTGCTCCAGAGAAATTTTGTTAATATGCTTTGACACAGTGATAGCATCATAAGAAGTCCCATCATGGAAAGCTTTGTTTCTATAGAACCATAAAATATCACAAGCCACAGCTGCAAAGATTTGAAACTTGTGTTGATCCACTAAAGGGATACCAAAGGAACTTCCCGAAGAGATGATGAGGTTGATCCACTCTGCCATTGTAGTAAAATGAAAGGCTGTTGAATCCAGAGGCCAGAAAGAGTGGCGCCAAACAACATGCGCAAAATGACATTCGAAGAATAGATGGTGTAGGGAATCAGTTGCCATCTTACAGAGGGGACAAGAATAGTCTGTGGAGGGAATATATATCTGATTAAGGCGCTCCTTTGTCGGAAGAATATCCCAAGCTATCTTCCAAATGAATAATCTGAGACGATCATTAAGATTCAATTTCCAGATAGACTTCCAAAATTTGGGGAAAGTTTAGGGAATAGTACTATTGGAGGATATCGCAGAGATAAATCGGTAGACTGAAGAAACCGAGAATTTTCCAAATGTAGAGGGAACCCAGATATAATCTATCCCAGTATCCTCAGAGATGCGGATTTTGAGAATCTCTTTAGCTAAACTAGAGTTGAATAGATTGTGAACAGCTTGAGCTTTCTAGGTAGCAAGAGCAGGATCAATCAAATCCCTTACCAGAAGAGCTGGTATATGTCTATTGAGGGGAAATTTTGGCCCAGGCTTAAAGGATGGAATAGAGGGAACCCAGTTTGAAGACCAAATTGGAGCAGTTGAATTCCTGGAGATCCTCAGGTAGGCTCCCGATGAAATAAATGGTTTGATCTTTTGGATGCCTTTCCACAACCAGGAAGCAGAAGAAGAGATTGGAGAAGATAAGAAGTCCCCATACTTAATATATTTATTCTGAAGTTGTTTGACCCAGAGACAATCTGTTTGAGTAATCATCTTCCAACCAAGCTTGGTAATCAGGGATAAATTAAAATCATGCATTCGACGAAAACCTAGACCCCCTTCATTTTTTGGAAGACAGATAGAGCTCCAAGACTTCAAAGAGAGATTTCGAGCTTTATCCTTTGGAAAACCCCACCAAAAGTTTTTAAACATTCTGTCCAATGAAGAGCTAAAAGATTTAGGCATCAAAAAAGAGCTCATAGCATAGGAAGGAATCGAAGCAGCTACTGATCTGATGAGCACAGTGCAGCCTGCTTGGGAGAGAGTTTTCGCATGCCATCCCTCAATTTTCCCAGAAACTTTCGCCAAAATATCTGTAAAAGGTCCCAATTTTGACTTACCAATAAAGAGAGGGAGTCCAAGATATTTTGAGGAATTCAAAATCCTCTTGTAAGGAAGAATACTACTAATACTGGCTATAGCAGCTGGAGCCGTATTTTTACTGAAATGGATAGAGGATTTCAAAACATTAATAGCCTGACCTGACCAAGAACAATAACAATCCAGAATCGATTTGAGAATGTTAGCCTCCGAGGATGTAGCCTTAGCAAATAGAATGAGATCATCAGCAAAACGAAGGTGAGAGATGGGAGAGCAATTTTTAGCTATCTTGATGCCTTTCAGAAGATCTTGAGATTCCGAACGAAATAAAAGTCGAGAGACGACCTCAGTTCCCAAAATGAAGAGAAAGGGAGATAAAGGATCTCCTTGCCGTAGACCACGTTCTGGGCAGAAATGACCAAAAGGACTGCCATTGATAAGGATAGAAAATGACGGTGAAGTGATGCAGATACGGATCCAATTAACCCATTTTGGTGCAAATCCCAGTTTGGATAATATCGCCAAAATAAAACTCCATTCCATACGGTCAAAAGCTTTTTCCATATCAATTTTAACAGCCATAAGTCCTCCCCGTCCCCTTTTCGAGTTTATAGAATTAAACAGCTCATGGACCAGAATTGTTTATCTTGGATATTTCTTGAGGGAACAAATGCAGATTGGAACGGGGAGATGAAATGGTGAAGCAAGCCTTTGAACCTGTTCGCCAAAATTTTGGAGATGATTTTGTAGATGATATTGCATAAACTAATGGGCCGGAACTGATGAACTGAAGATGCCCCTAATTTCTTTGAGACAAGGGCAATAAAAGTGTGATTTTGCTATTTCAGAAGATTATTTTCCCCAAAAAAATCCCATATGCAGGAGAGTACCTCATTTTTGACAATATTCCAATATTTTTTGTAAAAACGTGCAGTGAAACCATCCGGAGCTGGAGCTTTGGTAGAACCCATTTCGGACAAGGCCGAGAAAATTTCTTGTTCAGTTGGAATTTCACAAATAGAAGCATTTTCCTCCGGAGAGATACAGTTGTCAAAAAGAGATAACAGATCTTCATCTAACACAGGCCTAGAAGAATCGAAGATAGTTTTAAAATGGGATGTAAAGTAATTATTGATTTCTTGTCGCTCGGAGGACCAAACTCCAGAAGGGAGGCGTAGTAGATCAATTGCATTTCTCCTCCGTTTGATAATAGTCGAGGTATGAAAGAATTTCGTGTTCTAATCTTTGCAAGTGAGCCAGGTTTCCCTAGATTTATTTCACTAGAGAGATTCCTCTTGAAGAAGGAGATTGTCTAAGGTATTCTGAAGCTGAAGTTCTTGATCAAAATTGTAGGAAAAAGGTGGAGATTGCTGAACCTGGTCAAGATGTCTAAGAGTGTGGACAATACGCCTTTGGATATTCCCAAAATGAAAAGAGTTCCATGCCTTAAGAGCCAATTTTGTGGATTTGAGCTTCTTTGATAAAATGAAAGGAGAGGACCCCATTTGATTAGAACACCATGCAGATGAAATAGTAGACCTGCAGGAAGGATCAAACGTCCAAAATTCTTCAAATCGAAAGGGGCGTTGAAAAGTGAGATTAGTTGGGGCTGTATTCAGAATAATAGGATTGTGATCCGAGGAATAAGCAGGTAAATGTTGGACTGAGTAGTGTGGAAATAGATGTACCCAATGAGAGGTAGCTATCCCTCTATCAAGACGTTCCTTAATGAGATGATGATCCCTCCTTTTATTAGACCAAGTGAAGGGATTACCAGAAAATCCAAGATCTATCATATCACATGAATTAAAAAAACCATGAAAAGCATCGGTTGACGAGCTAGCATAAGGTCTACCTCCCTGTTTTTCCGATTGAGACAGAATCATATTAAAGTCACTAATACATAGCCAAGGCCCATGATAATCTTTTCCCACATCCAAAAGAGAATCCCAAAACATAGTTTTATTTTTATGAACAGGAGGACCATAAATACAAGAAAGTAACCAGGGGTTGTCAGGAGGATCAGAATAACACCAAGCAGATAATATATTAGAAGAGGACGAACAACTAACAAAATTCACACCATGTCGACATGCTAACAAAAGCCCTCCTTTAGTACCGGTTGGGGGAGCATGCAACATCAGGAAAAACCCTAGGCTATTTAATATTACAGACGATTGTAAAGGTTGCAATTTAGTTTCTGACAAAAAGAGCACATCAGGAGAATGAGATTGGATCTTACCCCTTAAACTGTGAATTGCAGAGGCACGGGATAACCCTTTACAATTCCATGCTAATATTTTCATACATTTGGAGGAGGCCTCAAAGGGCTCTCCTCCTGATTACCAACATGCTCAACAGCTCCTGCAACAACCCCTGCAACAGCCCCTGCAGCAGTAGATGAATTATAACGCTGAGCCCCTGCAGCAGTAGATGAATTATAATGCCTTCCTTTGTTTGCACGAACAAAACGCCGCGAGGGAGACAATTTTGTTGCAGCCACAGATGAATGTTTAGCCTTGTCTGACTCATAAACTGAAGCTGGAGCAGCCAGCTGCACTTCCTTAGGTGAAGGACTTTGATTACCTATATGTAGGCTAGTTGTAGACAGCAAATGTTGTGCTGAAGATTCGGATGACCTGGAAAGCACATAGCAGCAGTTGAAAATCGTGATTTCAATTCACTAGGTCTCCTCGGCGTTCCCAGCAATGGAGTATTTAAAAAGTCACAAACCGGGCCTCTTATTGGAGTAGCATGTTGAAGGTTGGTTAGAGAAAGAGCTGCCACTTCTATGTCAGAAAATGGTGAAGATAAATCTGTGGAACCACACTTTTGTTTTTTCAGAAATGCCAAAGGAACATCATCATCATCAAAAGCCATCTTGGATTTTCCTTTACATTTGGAGATGATAGCAGGGATATTGTAAGAGACGGAAGATGTTGGAGTGGTTTGTGGAGAAACGGAATCCACTGAAGTTGGGCAGAATGAGGAATTGGCCTAGTTTGTGAAGGTGACTGTGATGGGGAAATTATTGGGTCTGAAAGCAAAGGTTTTTGAGAGGATATTGGTGTGTGTTGCTGAGAAGGAAAGGCTTTGGGCGTTGGTGGACGAACAGGGGTGTAGGGTTTGAACTGTGAATGGGAACGGCCTGAAATTTTGTGGGTTATTATCGGGAAAGAGGGATGAGATGTTATCATTGAGGTGGAAATGGCCGTGTATGGGTGGATGGATTATGATTCAGTGATTGGTGTATATGGTAGTGTAGGTGGTGATGAGTGATGGTAAGCTGGTAATATCGGGAAAGAGGAGTGAGCTGGTAATATTGAGGGGGACTTGACAGGATGTGTTTCAGCATGAGAAGTGGGGATGGCCGTATATGGTTGGGCTTGGGTAGTAATTGGTGAAAGGTGGAAAGATGGAGGAGGTTTAAGAAGGCTTGGGTTATTTTGGTTTTAGGCCCATGTGTTAAGGAAAGTGTTGAATAAATTGGGCTTTGATAGTTGGGCTAATAAAGAGGAGTGTGTTTGGAAGTCAGAACTTTGTATTGTGGGCTGAATATGTTGTGGTGTTTGTGGTGTTGTGGCTGGGTTGGATGCGTGATCATATGGTGCATGAGCAGAATGAGTGTGAATGGATGGAGGGTGATATTTAGCTAAAGGATAAGGTGGGCTACCAGAATTAACATTAATGAGGGGATATTGGGAAAGAGACGTGTTGGGAAACATTTGTATAGGGGATGTACCTGCAGACATGAGGCGGCTAGTTGTATCTGGATAATTCCAATTATTGTTGAAAACTCCCAGTTGAGAATGAACTAGAGGGCAGGGGACCTCCACATGTTGGCTGCTAAACACCTTTGAAGAGGAAAGAACCAAATCCATCTGGTTTTGTGGAGAAAACAGCTGACCATGCATGCTGCTATGAGGCTCCAGCATCTGTGAAGGAACAACACTACTAGGAGAGTTGCCAACTAATGCTGCCGAGGAGATACCCGAATCAAAATCTTCAGAAGGCATCTTTGAGAACAAACGAGAGGTACCATATGGAGGAGCTCTTAGAGACCTTTTATATTTCTTAGGAGAAACTGAAGCAGCCGGAGATGGGCAAAACCCACTTTTGTGACCAATCAACCCACATGAAGTGCAATAATCATCCAACCTTTCATAAAGAAAAGAAATCCAACGTGTATCTCCTTCATCACAGACCATATTGAAACCAGAAGCTAGTGGTAACGAGGTGTTTATTTCAATTTTGAACCTGATAAACTGCCTACAAATAAGCCCCGTAGAATTATCATTATCAAGCTCCAAAATCGTCCCAATTCCCTTTCCAATGCGTATTGCATTCAAAGTGGTCATATATTGGAGTGGGAGGCCATGAACTTGTATCCAAAAAGCACAAAAATGCAATTTGACTTCCTCAATGGACAAAGCGGGAGACCATGACTGTAGGAGTAGTAAGGAATTACGAACATTCCATGGGCCTTGGTTAACAATATTCTTGTAGTGATTCTCATGTGAGACAATAGAGAGATATTTATTTTGATCCAAAACCTCGATAGACAGAGGTGCAACAAAATTCCAGGCAGCAAACAGAGTAGCTCTAACTTGATTGAAATTTTGAGGTTTGCCAAGAAGCTTACCTATAAAAGCAAAGCCTTGCTGTGGGACTGTAGTGGCGTCAAGAGCCACTAATTTGGCTGGTTCATCCCACCCCAACGCCTCTGTTTCTTTGATCAATGCTTGAAGTGCCTCCTGGTCCATCAAAGAGTCGTCGGTGCTCATACTTGAAAGATAGCAGCTATCGGGGAAGGAAAAGAAAAGGAAGGAAAGAAAACAGAGAAAGGATGAGAGGTGAAGGTGATCGTGAAGGTGAAGGACGAGAGAAAACAGAGAAAGCAGTGATCGTGAAGGTGAAGGACGAGAGGTGGTGGAGAAGCTTTGGGAAATGGAGAAGAAAAGTCACAAGGGACTTAGAAAAATCTTCTACGGAGAGAGAGAGAAAAGCTCTTCGAAAAAAAGGCTGGTTTTTTCATAGATTCTACATAGTTGATCACCACTAATGCGTCTGCTGGTCTGATCACCACACATGGACATGAATTTTCTTTCATATGAACTAAGCTAGGAATTGGGTAAGTGAATATATCTCCTAGCATTTTTGAATCGATGATAGCATTAGTTTGATTATGGATATCTCCCATGTCACATAAAATGATGGCAAAAGGGGCTTCAGATAACAGCTGAGATGAATTGCATGCAGCTAAGGTTTTGTTGTACACAAGTGTCAAGTTTTGTGGAAAGGTAATGCCTGGAAATAAGGACCATCTAGTAATGGATAGCCCATTTCCCAGGGTTAAAGTTCCAGTAAACCAACAATCAACTATGTCGGATGAGATAGTTATAACCCATGGGATCCTGTTGTGCAATGTTCCAAAGCTTGGGCCTGCATTACCTGCTGAAGTTGCAACCACAATACCTTTCTCCATGGCAGCAAATGAAGCTATTGCAATAGGATCATGGTCCAACGACTCATTAAAGTCCATAAAGATTGAAATTACATCAACACCATCTTTCATGGATTGGTTTAAACCTACAAGATTCAAGGATTAGATAGAAAATCAGATCAAGGATTATAGCCAAAGGGAAATTTAAATTGAAAGCTAAAAATATAGATTTATGGAGACATGTGGAATCTATCGATGAAGATTTTGGTGCAGACCAAGTGTTATGTTATTTTGTTGCGGTTGGTTGGTTAATCATGTGGTTTGACTGACTTGTATACTTTAGAAGGAGAGGATTATGTTTGTTGATTGAGAGATAGTGGTATAGTGTTAGTATCTGCAGAATTTTGTTTGCTGCAGAATGTTAGCAGCATTTTGTTGAGTCAGTTGTTTTTAGGGTCCATTTGAGTTTGCGATTTCAAAATAATAATTTTAAAAACGTCATTTTTAGAAACACTATTGAACGTTTGGTAAATTCGTAGTTTGGCCTTTAAAAAAAAAAAAAAGCTACAATAACATCTGACGGATCTATTCCTTCCTCCGAAATGACCTTGTACATGGCCAATCTTGCATGCGGTGCAACACCTTTTGCTGTCCCGTCAGCATACCCAAAATAAGATACTCTAGAAACGTAATTCCCAGCTGCTATAGATGACACGTATGTCCCATGCCCTAATGTGTCCCTAGTAGAGTCCATGACTTGCTTAGAGGTTGAAGCTTTCAAACCATTGTTGAAGAACCTAATCCCAATAAGCTTAGTGTTACACATGGAGGCATTAAACTTTTGCCCTCCTTCACATGATCCTTTCCACTTGGATGGCCGGCCAAGTACACTAGCCGCAGTACTAGTCATACCATAATCTCCAAAGCTTAGGCTTTCTGGCCACAGACCGCTGTCTAAGACACCAATGATGATGTCTTTTCCATAACTTGTGGTAGGCCATAGATTTGCAAAAGGGTTTAAGGAGGGTTTAAAGGGATATATTCAGGGGTATGTGTGGTGTCGATGGTAGCACTTGTCTTGACCTTATAAGCTGACACAAATCCTAGAAACTTCCTTAAAGCCTCTGCTTCATTGGTGGATAGGAAAGCACTGAAACCATGGAGAGCATTATCATAAGTGTATATAAGTGATGGTGTGTGATTCCCTGATTTAAGGGAATCAATGATGGAGGAATACTACTTTTCAGGGCTTGTAAACACTTTGGGCATAAGCGACTTGTCCATGTGAACAATGTATGTGGATCTCTCTAATAATATTGCTGATTTAACATGGAAAGTACTTGACAAAAACAATACAAGATACAACCAGAATATTGGAAGGGGAACCACATTAATCAATCCCATTATTGTTAATTTCTCTAAAGATCATTGAATGAGATTATGTTGTATTTATGTATATTAGTGAACATGTACGGCTCCCAGATATTTTCAAAATCTAACCAAATGTAGTTTAAGAATGAAAGAAAAATATTTGTCGACGTTTGGCTTGTAAAAATGAGCAACGGTAGAAAACAGTCGACGACGACGATTCGAGAAGGAGAAACTCAAAATCGAAAAATGGTTTATGACATTTAAAAAGGGAAACAATTTTTCGAAACTAAAGAAGGTTTTTTTTTTTTTTTTGGTCTCGGTTTGACTATTATTTTCGATTGCACCAAACATAAAAAAATACATGAAATATTTTTTGCCGAAATAAACAGAGTATGAGAGTGGTATAGCTAAACATCATCCAACAAGTCAATCAATCTAAAAGGGCAACCTCTGTTGAAAGTTAAATTAAGCATTTTTTCTGGTATGAACTCGCTATCAGGAAGTTTTTATCACTTTCGATATAATTAATTAGTTTGATCCTAGGGACAATAGAGAGAGAGAATTCAAAAGCCAATTAACCTCTCATATCAAAAGAGAGCCTTTGGCCATAATAGTCGAAAACTAAGCAATTCACCTCTTACATGACCAAAAAGTTAAATTAATATATATATTGTAATCATATATAAGACACCCAAAAAAAAACATGAATTTTATTTTTTTTAGGGAAAAATACTATTTAGCCCCCTCAACTACCAGCGATTTACTATTTAGCCCCCTAAAGTATCAAAAGTTGTTAAATGGCCCCCCCAACTACCAAACAGTTGTGTTTTAGCCCCCTCCGTTAGTTGTTGCCGTGAAAGTGGATGAAAAAAATTAAAACTACGTTGTTTTGAGATTACAAGTTACCAAAATACCCTCAACTAACGGAGGGGGCTAAAACACAACTGTTTGGTAGTTAGGGGGGCCATTTAACAACTTTTGATACTTGAATGGGCTAAATAGTAAATCGCTGGTAGTTGAGGGGGCTAAATAGTATTTTTCCCATATATATATATATATATGAACTGGCAAACCCGCATTTCTTGCCGTTGCAGTAAGTCCTCTATTTCACCAAGAACTCTCTGCCCCCATCATCGCCAACTCTCTTCCCCACCACTCCTTCTGCCACAGCATATTCCAGCCCAGCCTCGTAGTCCTTCACCAAGTCCTCCTCTATCAAACCAGCCTTGACCCATTCATTAAAACGAAAATATCAGACTAGAAGGTATGAGGAAGACACACACTGTAGTGTGTGATTGGTTTGTTCCAAATTTCATCAGAAACCCAGATATATGTACAACCGCATGGCAATATATAAAGGAAATATAAGCATCATTTTCAATAAAGACTGAAAAAAAAAGAAGAGAGAGCAGAGAAGGCGTTTGCATATGAAGGTATATATGAAAATGAGAAAAAGAAGAGGCTATTATTTACATATAATTAATAGGAAAAAAAAAAGAAAAAGAAAAACCGTGTTAAGATGGAGAACACCAAGATTTTGTTCCATGCATCATTGTTTAAGCCTAATCTGATGAACAAATCCATGATTCCACCATACCTTCACTTCTTGAAGCCACATTCTCCGGCCCCTTATCCCCATGAAAATCCGATGAAGAAGCCACCGAGTAATTCATCTTCCCGTTGTTAACCCGCTCTGAGCTATGTCCCTACGGCTACACCCACGGCTACGTCCCTTCTTCTTTTCCCGCCCAACAACAACGACTCGCACTCAAACCAAATCGTGGCACCACAATCTTCACCGTCTATGCCATCCAAAACCAAGAAAAAGGCTTCCAAGAAACTCAGGAAACGCTTCCTAGAAACAACGCCGACAACGAGTCGTATGGTGAAGTCAACAAGATCATCGGTAGCAGAGTAGTGGGAGGTGGGGCCGCCATGGAGTACTTGATCAAGTGGAAAGACGGGCATGCCCCTTCCTGGCTCCTGTCGGATTACATAGCTAAAGATGTGGTGGCGGAGTACAAGATTCCGTGGTGGAACGCAACCAAGAAAGCCGACGAGACGGCTTGGCGGCTTGGTGGCTCTTCATATGGCGGCTGGGTATGTTAAGCTGGGTGTTGTTAAGGTGTTGCTGGAGCTGGGTGCGGACCTGGAGATTCAAGATGACAAGGGATGCACGCCGTTGGATTTGGCGAAAGAGGTCTTGAAGGTTACGCCTAAAGGAAACCCCGTTCAATTTGCAAGGAGATTAGGGCTTGAGAGTGTGATTAGGATGTTGGAGGGGGCAATATTCGAGTACGTGAGGTGCAGGAGATATTGGAGAAGAGAGGGAAGGCTGATCACTTGGAGTATTTGGTCAAGTGCAAGGACGGTGGAGATAATGAATGGGTCAAGGCTGGTTTGATAGGGGAGGACTTGGTGAGGGACTACAAGGCTGGGCTGGAATATGCTGTGGCAGAAGGAGTGGTGGGGAAGAGAGTTGGCGATGATGGGGGCAGAGAGTTCTTGGTGAAATAGAGGACTTACTGCAACGGCAAGAAACACGGGTTTGCCAGTTCATATATATATATATATATGGAAAAAATACTATTTAGCCCCCTCAAGTATCAAAAGTTGTTAAATGGCCCCCCCAACTATCAAACAGTTGTGTTTTAGCCCCCTCCGTTAGTTGAGGGTATTTTGGTAACTTGCAATCTCAAAACGACGTAGTTTTGATTTTTTCATCCACTTTCACGGCAACAACTAACGGAGGGAGCTAAAACACAACTGTTTGGTAGTTGGGAGAGCCATTTAACAACTTTTGATATTTGAGGGGGCTAAATAATAAATCGCTGGTAGTTGAGAGGGCTAAATAGTATTTTTCCCTTTTTTTTAAGCTCCTAAGCACATTTGAGTGAGGCAATATATGACAAGATCTAATTTACAAAATATTCAAAAGTTTTTTGCCTTATTAATTAGATGAGACTATCATGTTCTCCAAGCGTATCACAAAACCACCATGTTAGCATCACTTATTTCCCAAGTATATTTAGAGCAGGGAAAAACTAGAAAATTTAGTTTGGGGGACAAAATAAATAAATAAAAAAAATCGGACCACCCCTTGGCTTGGGGGGGGGGGGGGGGCTGGGTTCTCCCAAGCCCAGGGGTAGTTCCGCCCCTGATTCTGAGGTTATATCATCAATCACATTTTTATGTTCTACATGATACTTAACTGTTATTGACTAAGTAGAGTTTAAATTAATTAGTAAAATTATCAACAAAACCATCAAATATGTTGCAACCTATAGGATATTACAAAAATTTAGTCCTAAAAGGTATGTTCCTAAATTAAATAATATGAGTTAGGAGTAATTAGTTTTTTTCCCATGAACTACCACGCTTCATCAATATGCCCACATGAACTATCACGTTCACTACCCGACCACATCAAACTACCATTTACTTGCCAAAAACCTCATTCTATCAGTCAACCTCGTTAAATCGGAAGAAATATTCTCTTGTAAATGTTAAATATAATTAAAACATAGAAATACCCCCAAATAAAAAATTAAAACAAAATTATAAATATATAAAACTTATAAATTAATTTTTTTTTAAAAAAAAAAAATAGGGGGTGGCCAACAAGCCACCCCCAAAAGTGGATGGGGGTAGTGTGTGGCCAACCCTGTGGTGGCCGGGGTGGCCCGTGAGCCACCCCTAGGCCATGGGGGTGGCCAACCCCCAACCAAACCTCTAGGGTGGCTCATTGGCCACCCCCTCCCCCAATAGGATGACTGCTTGCCACCCTTCTATTATTATTATTATTATTATTTATTTTTTTAGTTTATATATTTATATTGTTAATTAAGAACATGTATCATCATTTTATTGGTGATGACGTGATACACTAATGAAATCCGTTATGTATTTTGATGGAATTTTATTACAGAGACTAAATTGTTATTTTGGCATATCCCAATAATTTCTGAAGTCATTTTTTTTTTTTTCATATCATATGGATGGATTTTTACTTTAGGCCAACCACATGGATTGATTTTACATTTATATATATATATATATATAGTTTAAGTCTTTTTTTTAACTATTTTTTAGTTTTTTATATTGACTTTTTTATTTTTATAAATTAATCTATAAGTGTTTTTTTTTAATTTTTATATATTTATATTTTTTGTTTTAATTTTGATTTTTGATATTTTTTTTATTGATTCAAGTTTTGTAATGAGATTGACTGACAAAAGAGTGCTTTTTAGTAAGTAAATGGTCGTTTGATATAGTCGGGTGGTGAGCGGGATAGTTTATGAGAGAAAAATGTAATTACCCCTATGAGTTATCAGAGACCTTGAAAGGTAGAAGGCTAAGGGTTCAAGAAACTATATATAGGTGTGTATATATATGAGTCGACAAGTGTTGATGCGTTAAGGATTCTTCTATCACTTGAAAAGCAAATTCATTTTATACATTTATCATTCATAGATAGTTATGGAAAGCCATTTTAAGGAAATATGCTATGATAGATTTGTAGTTGACAAGAGTTGATACATATTTGTGCATGATCGAATTGAGCAATGGGCACCCTGCAAAACCAGAGGAAAGGTCACATGAATGATGCTGGTGTGAGGGTTGGCAAGGGTGACTAAGTCTTATAATTATTCTTTTAAGAGAGAACCTCAATATACACCCATTCGATTTCAACTCATTCAATGAATCCGGGATTCATTTGCTTGATGGCCCCACCTTGATTTATACATTAAAGAACTTATTTCAGAACACAACCTCTTAGGAAGTAAAATGATACTCACAATGTATGTTAATATTGTTTGGATAATCGCTTTCAACAAAATCTCATTTCTTGCTGAAAGAACGTTCAATTTTTAGTCTTGCAGCCTCTTCCATACTCGGTCTTTTATGCTCTTAAGAGCTTGGGTTTTGAATTTTCCAACAAGGGCCGGTAATCCTAAATACTTATCATATTGTTGTGTAGCTGGGATTTTTGTCACCTCCAATATTTCATGCTTGACGCCATTCGCACTGTTTCGGCTAAAAAAAATAGAGGTCTTTCCCTGATTCAACTTCTGACCTAAGGCAGCCTCATAGATGCTCAAAATATTGGTCATCCAATTTCAATGTTGTAACGAGATTTTGCAAAACAATAAACTATCATTTGCAAGGAAAATGTGATTAATACGATGACATCTTTTGGAGGTTTGAACCCCCGTTAACACCCTTTTTCAGGCAACTTGACGAAGGAGAGAGCTGAGGGCTTCAGCACAAATGAGAATCAAGTACGGAGATATAAGATTCCCTTATCTAATGCCATGGGTTAGGTAAATCCGGCCCATTGGAGTCCCATGCATAATTTGATGTAGTCATACACATCATAATTTATTTCCTTACGAAAGAATGGTGTTGGCTTTGGAAACGTTGGAGGGAAATGGAAATTGGTTTGTAAAAATTGAAACCATGACTTTGTTTAAGAATTTATACAGAAAATAGAGAAATAAATTAATATAAGATAGAATGGATAGAGTTTTCCTCCAACCTAATATGTAAAAGTAACATGTATCCCTTTAACATGTGAGATGCACATGTTTTTTTAATAATATGGACAAAGTTGAAATAAATAATATTAAAAACTCATGTACATCTCATATATTATTAAAAAAAATGATACATGTCACTTTTACAGATTAAGTTGGAGGAGATTCCTTTAACCCAGTTTGAAAGAAAACTCTGTCCAAATAGAATATAACAAAAACTAAAAGAAATCAAGTACAGAGATGTAGGATTCCCCTGTCTAATGCCATGGGTTAGGTAAATCCGGCCCATTGGAGTCCCATGCATAATTTGATGTAGTCATACACATCATAATTTATTTCCTTATGAAAAGTATGGTGTTGGCTTTGGAAACATTGAAGGGAAACGGAAATTGGTTGTAAAAATTGAAACCATGACTTTGTTCAAGAATTTATACAGAAAATAGAGAAATAAATTAATATAAAATAGAATATAATAAAAACTAAAAGGATCGTAAACTTTCTTCTTTCTTTTTCGACCGATCCAAACGATTGACGGATTAAGTGCAGGCGTTATGCGACACCTCTTATTGGGTCACACCCTCCTCCCGATACGAAACCTGCAGTTGACTCTCCGGGCCGTTTCGTCCCGAAACCCGGTGAGGATGGAGAGGAGAGATGAAACCCACGTGAGTACTGGTTTGGAGACGACCATAAGATCGAAACATCCCCGCATTGATAAGCTTCAAGAACTTGTGCGCAGCGACTCTACTGGTATGTACCTTCAAAAATTTAATGTCTTTTCTTCTTTTTCTTTGATTTTTGGTATTTTAATATTGTTTTGTCAAATGGGTTCGTCATTTTTGTTCTAAAGATGTGAATTTTTTATTGTATTCACTTTCTTTGATTCATTTGTGTCTTATGTTGTGTTTACATTTTTATGGTTCATGAGAAATGAAAATTACTCTGCTGAGTAAGTTCATTACACTATGATTTATATTCTTATGTTATGGTTACTTATTGGTCTTTTGGTGTAGTAAATGTTGATCAATTTTTGATTGGCAATTTTTTGTCAAAACGATCTAGGAATGAGGAAATATTGTTGATAATCCCGGAATACATAGTGGTGGAAGCAATCCTGAAACGACTAATTGTTTGCATTAAAATGTATGCAAATATATATATGAATTCTAAGAGAAGGTCAGGTTTTGCATAACTTCATATACAGCCAAGAAGAAGTTGGTATATTTGTGATTGGTTGGTAAGTAGTGTCGCTGATAAATGGAGATTATTGTCATTGACTTATTGCTTCATGTCCTTGACTGCACATGCATATTTATATGCGTAATACGAATATGCTTTATGCATACAGATAGATTGATAATGGAGGTGTTTGAGCTGTAATAGTTTGCTTTTGGATTTGAGGTTTGATGGCTTTCTACTTTTAAAATTTTCTTTTTAATCAATTCTAAACCCACGACCTCACCCTCCATCCTGTTCGTTAAGGGAGGAGAAAGTGCCATATGAGTTGAGCTCATTGCCAGGTTGAATGGTTGTTTCACGGCTTGGTTTTTGCTTGATTTTTCTGTCCTTTTGAGAGAGTACTTTGGGAGAAATGTCAGTTATGTACGTTGCTTCCATTTTTCATGCATTATAGTCATCTTGAGATACCTCATCGACTCAATTTGAGGAACTTATTTAACTACAGTATACTAGATTAGAAAAAGGGTAAATATCCAAGCCACTGGATACCTTTATTGTTAGCATTAATTTTAATGGGGTAGCAGTTTCTTGATTAAGAATCTTTGTCAGAGTTATATTTCTATATTGGTTATATATCACTGATTCCAGAATATATGAAAGTTAGATGGACAGATAGCCCAATCTTACCCTGCCAAGCTAGTTGGACATGCTTGCTTACTTTTGTTTTGAAAATTGTACTCTTTTCTTAATTATATGCTTAGCTCAAAGTTACCTTCTTTGGGGCAAGGCAAACAGTTTCTCAACTAGAGGATCAGTGATCTACCACAGAAGCACCTGAAATTCATGCTGGGTGGGCCATTGAAGCAAGTTTCAATGATAGTGGACTTCCTCTTGGAAATTTGACTTCAAAGTTTGATTCTCTCCTGGGTTTTTTTATTGGACTTGTGTGTGATATGAACTTTGTTTAATAAGTCTTCTGGGACCTCCATGCTGTGTGCTTGTGTCAGTCTTGCAGGCACACTTGCATTTGTGATTACTTAAGAATGGTATCCTAGATTTATTTCAGTTCATGCAAAATCAAATGCCATTTATGTAGTGTTTTTGCTTTTGGATGCATTGAATGAATTGGATCAGTTGGTTTCGGGTCTTTTAGTACCCATTTGCTATCTGAAATTCTGTACTCGAGTTTTTAACTCATCAGGTGGTTGGGATGCAAGTTGGGAGAAAGGTGTGACCCCATGGGATCTAGGACAACCAACACCTGTTATTTTACATCTTCATCAGACGGGAGCTCTTCCCAAGGGCAGGGCCTTAATCCCAGGATGTGGCAGTGTTAGTTCTATGGTTCTTTCTAACAAGATGTTAATCTTCGATGTATCAATTCAATTCCATATATTTCAATGCTAGTGAGTAGTGAACCTCTGCATAGCAATATTTTCCACTTTTTTTTTGGGGAAGGGGGTGGTGGGTGGGGTGATTAGATAAAATGAAAGAATGCCTTTGAGAACCATAGAAAATATGCCTGTTAAATCTGCATTTGATGATCTAATGAAGAAAGAATATTTCTATGAGCAAATATAATTGCTTGTTTTAAGAATTAGTCAATGCTCATCAATTACAAGTAGAATTATTCACATCTTAAAACATGGTTGATGAAGTTTAACATTATACCTAGCACACGCCAAAGGAAAAATAAAAAATAAAAGATACAAAAATGATTGAGAATGATGAAATAAACTTTTCTGCTTGCATCTCATTTGCAATTGAGTATGAAGTTGAAGCAAAAGTGAATGAATCTCTGATGTAACTATTCCACTCTATCAGATCAATCAGTTGGTATATTCTCCCCCCCCCCCTTTTTTGACACATGAAGTTATAACTATTACTTGATTGAGCATTACCGCAATGGACACAAGTTGCAACATATATCAAAATTTTTGTAAATTGCAGCAATTGCTCCCTTTCCCCTGTCTGCATGTTCTATTATTTATGTGTTATCTTAGCTTTTCATACGTTTTTTGGTATTGCTAGCCAACGACACACTTCCTGCACATGACAGGGTTATGACATAGTAGCAACTGCATGCCCTGAGCGCTATGTTGTTGGATTGGACATATCAGACATTGCCATTAAGAAAGCACTGGAGGTAAGAGCACTCAGTCAAAAAATTCCAACTTCAATAAGGCTTGAGATCTCTTTAGAATGACAGGAGGCATTGCAAGGTTAACATATATTATTTTGTTTTCCGTTACCTTTGGAGACACAATCACACATGTTAATTGAGTCAGTAAAACTAAATTACTCTCTAACTTACCCATGCAGAATAACCTAAATAGTAATATTTTTAGTGGTAATCATAGCAGTAACAATAAGAATAACAATTCCTAGTAATAGTTAGTATAAGTATTAGTAACAATAAGAATAACACATTAATATTTTAATGTGTTCTTTTTTACTTGTCAAAAAAAAAAGTATTAGTAGTGGCAGCAGCTGAAGTGCTAGTAGAAGTAGTAACAGTATACTAGCAGCGACAGGAAACTCTTGATAATCTTTGTTTTATATTTATGAGGATGCCAACATGGGTTTCCTGAGATGGAATTAAGATGTTGGACATGGTGAATTCAAAGTATATTTACTTTAAGGGAGAAAAAAATGGAAAGAAAGAAAAGCCTGGCTGCTGCTGCCTGACATGGTGTCCGCCACGTGCCTATCAACATCTTCAATATGAACAGTAGAAATATGATAGTGATAGGTAGTTCTTTTATAGGCTTAATATGTCCAGTATATATATAAAAGGCTATAGCAGGAGATTCCTTTCATAGCTCATAAGTGTATCTTATTTCACGTAGGAATTTTTTTTCTTGATGTAAATGTAGGTATAATTCTTAATTGATGTAGAACCACTTCTAGCATGCCAAGGCAATATCTTTTATTTCATCTCTGTAGCCTTTATGGCTACCTCAGCTTTATTCAATTTTGTTAGGATAGTGAATATATGTATCTCACTGGTGATTTCAGTTGGATTAGAATTAGGAACTCTAGCCTGGTTGTTCTGATTTCTGAAAACACACCATTATTCATTTTCAGATTAAAATTAATGTTTAGGGAGTTTGTGTTATAGAAAACTTGAGTAGCACTATAAAGACTAATACCTATGGATGCATGCAATCATTTGCAATGCTCATGCATATGGGTTAGCCAAAAGAGAGTTGACCTGATACAAATGGTTCCTAGTTCATTGAGTAGCACTGTAAAGTGGAAGGCCCAGTGTGGGAGGGTCATAAGAAGATGTGGGATTTTGGTGACTTTAACTTGTGAAATCATGGAATCTTAGTTGGTTTTCAAATAAATATGGTGGTGTATGCAGGTTTTCAACTCTTTCTCAATGTCTCATTTCTTCTGTTTCAATGTTAATGCAGTTGTCTTCCTCATCAGTGAATGCAAGTTATTTTACCTTCTTGAAGGCGGACTTTTTCACTTGGACTCCAACTGAATTGTTTGATCTTGTTCTAGATTATACGTAAGTTGGCATGAAAATTGGTTTATTGGTCCATGAGAATAATCTTGCAATGATAACATTCTTATGGAGAATTTACAGGTTCTTTTGTGCCATTGAACCAGACATGAGGTTAGCATGGGCACAGCAAATTCATGATATTTTAAAACCTGGTGGAGAGCTCATAACGCTAATGTTTCCAGTAATTATCTTAATTTGTTCATTACTTCCCTTTTTATTCTCGTTTTGTTCATGGCCTTCCATTTTACATATTGAAGTTCAGATATTGAAAATTTCAAAACAGATTTGTGTCAGTCTTTTATAATGCCCCAATTGAAGACTAAAGTTTATGTGGTGGCAGATCAGTGATCATGTTGGTGGACCTCCTTACAAAGTTTCAGTTTCAGAGTAATTATTCACCTTCTCATTCAAATATAGCATTGATATTACTGATGGAACATTTGTGGAGACATTAATCAATCTCTGCAAAATAGTTTCCAACATTAATAATTTAAATGTTTGCAGTTATGAAGAGGTATTGCATCCTATGGGGTTTAAGGCAGTATCCATTGTGGATAATGAAATGGCTATTGGACCTCGCAAGGTATCATCTGAAAAAATTCTCCTATGTTGGGCTTGCAGAAGCAATCATGCCATTTATGTAACAAAAGTTTCTTTAATTGGCTGTATAGCATGCTCTTCCACTCTTATAATTCACTTCACTTCATCTTTTTTCTCTTTGAATTCAGAAAAGAATGAAGATCGATAAAATTATTTAGTAACTTTCTGGTTGGCAAGCTCCCCCACAGATATCATAATACACCTTATAATGAAAGAGCTTAACATTTGGCCTTTTAAACTTCTACAGGGAAGAGAGAAGCTTGGCAGGTGGAAGAGATCCGTAGGCCAATCCTCTCTGTGATAAAGATGGGCATATTTTTTGAAGGGCAGCAATTGGGACAATGAAATCAATCATGTAGTTTTTTTTTTGGTGAATTAGATCAAATGTTGCTCTGCTAAATCATAACATATGTTATTCAATGTACATCTTCAGAGGTAATAAAATTGAATATATTTTTAGTTTATTGATGAGTGTCCCTTCTATCAAGACAGGCGTGGTGTAAAACTTCTTTTGACAGCCTTCAATAGAAATTTGATACATAAGATAAAAACACCAAATACAATGAAGATGAAAACACTGTATCTTTCATTCAAATCAATCAAATGAACTTTTTCACGAATTTTAACCCAAATCCCACTAATTATTACCGAATTCTCAACTACCTCATAACTATCAACACTGGAATTTCTAAAACCAACTAAAGACAATGGATCTAGTAGTTTTATCAATAAGTATTTTGTCAAGAAAAAAGAAATTATTTAATATGAAGGGCTATATTATTTTTTTATGTTTTAAGTTGAAATGTCTGCTTCTTATTGGAGGGTGCAAAACACCCAATTTATTTTGATTTAATTGTTTTGACAAATGGTAGAATTACACAAAAATCCAGAAATATCCATTCACGAGGGTTTCAACTGCAGGCCACCACAAACCGGTAACTGTTTTCCTGGTTTTTTAGTTGGGTTTTTGGATATGTTTTTTAAGACACAAAAAAAGATGAAAAGAAGTACGTTTTTGGGATAATTACACTTAAGCCCACCAAGTATCACTCATTTTCAGATTGTCCCCATAATCTACTGCCTGTAACACGACATTCTTCAACTATTAGTCATTGGCAAAAAAATATTCTATATGTTAACCGAGCGCATTAATTTTGAAAGAAAAAAGCATGTGTTCATTTTTATTTGAAATAACAAAAATGCCCTCAAGTGAAAATAATACAAAAGAAAAATAATTAAAAACTAGCAACAGAAAAACTTAAAAATTACACACACACAAAAGTTAAATTACCAAGGTATTTGGGGGCGGCTTTGCCATCATTTAGGGAGTGGATTGGTCACCCTCAAATTACACGAGGTGGATAAGTCACCCTAAGTGTATTTAGAAGTAGTTTGGTCAATCCTTAGAGGTGGATTGACCACACTCAAATTACTTTGGGGGTGGTCAATCCATCTCCAAATATGTTTGAGGATGATTTGGTTACACCTTATGATTTAAAAAAAGTAGTTTGGCCACCCTTCAATTTATTTTCTTTTCTTTTCTTCATATTTTTTTGACTATGAGAGTATTTATACTTGGGTATTTCATCATCTGACCTTAAAAGCTAGAACGAAGTTGTCACATGTTCATTTTTTTTTGTCCCAATATATATATATTGGTTGTTTTCTTATATTAATTCTTAAACATCCAAAGAAAACGAAATAAAAATAAAAGTACACGCACCCTTTTTATTCTATTATATTTCTTTATAAAACAAACGCATGTAGATATATTATATTATGGTTAATATTAAGTGTTCTTTTATTGTTTTTTTGGTGCATTTTAATTATAATGTGACTTTTAAAATTATTAATAGATTAAAAGTTAGTAATGATAATTTCAAATTCAACAGTGATTTTAAAAGTCACATCACAGTTGAAAGAATAAAAACACTAAAAAAACACCTAACTTTTCCCTTATATTATATTATATAGGAATATAAAAAATATTATTGCTAAGAAGGAATACATATCTCTATATATATAATATATATAGATATTTTTTTAATGCAATTTTCTCTTTATTATATAAGGAAAACATGATAAAAAAAATAGTTTAATCAATTAAAATCACGTCTAATAAAATCTTTGAACTTCTGTTGAAACCGACATGTAAACAAATAATATAAGAAAGACGTGCGTGCAAACCAGAGCGGGAAAAGAGGCGAGTCAGAGTGATCGAGTCGAATCAGCGCAACCGAAGAAACCTTCCTGTCCGTACACCTCCCAGCATGCCTCGCCTTACTCCTCGCTCGTCTATGCAACGAGCTCCGCTTCCTTCCCTCTCTCTCGGATCTTCCTTTTTGAGTCTCTCTCTATCTCTCTCATTCCTCCCTCTCTCTCTCTCTCCCATTTTCTTTCTTTCTTTCTGGGTTTTGCTGAACTCGGTCTTCTTTTGAAGCTCGTGCATGCACTATGGACGACGAAGACAGCAAGAGAGTTATCGAAGACGATGACATGGAGGAGGCCTTGGCTGGCCTGAGCGCCGCCCCTCCGCCCCGGAAGAATCAGTCTTACAGCCAACAACTCCGAGGAACGTCGTCGCACAAACGCCACACTCAATTGCGCAAGCACAGCCTCGACGACGTCCAAGTTGGCCTTAACTCCGAAAACAATTTCTACGACTCTTCCGACGAGGACTTCTTCCCTTACTCCTCCACCACCACCACGCCCACCACCCCCACAACCCCTACAACCACCACTGCCTCTTTCGCCGGTGGCAGTGAGAGGCTCTCCATCGAGGGTACTGCTCCCGAGGACTTCCGCCAATCCCATCCACTGCCGGAGTTCATCGGCAGCGGCGGCACCTCCGGAATCTTCAAGGTTCCGACTCGCGCGCCGGTCCATCCCGGCCGCCCCCCTTGCCTCGAGCTGAGGCCTCACCCGCTGAGGGAGACCCAGGTGGGAAAGTTCTTGAGAAACATTGCATGCACGGAGACCCAGTTGTGGGCCGGCCAAGAGAGTGGCGTGAGGGTGTGGGACTTCGAGAACGCGTACGAACCCGGGTGCGGGCTCGGTGGGTTCGGTGGGCGGGTGAGGAGGGGTGACGAGGACGCGGCGCCGTTTCATGAGTCGGTGAACACGTCGCCTACCATGTGTTTGATGGTTGATAGTGCGAATAGGCTGATTTGGAGTGGGCATAAGGATGGGAAGATTAGATCCTGGAAGATGGATCAGCCTTTGGATGATACGCCTTTCAAAGAAGGTCTTTCCTGGCAGGCGCATCGTGGTCCTGTTCTTTCTATGGTTTTGACATCCCAGGGTGAGCCTTCTTAGCATATGTTTACTGTTTAGTCTATGAATTCTTCGCCAGGGTGATATGAATTGATGGAGATTATATTATTGATATGGGCTAAGTGCTCTCTGTTTTTTGGGTTAAGCGATGGGAGGAAGAAATATTCTGAAGCATTGGTTTGGTGTAGCAGGAATGGATCCTCTGGTGTAACTCCACGGTGGAGTTCATGAAATCCTAACCATTTTTAATTAAATGATTTAAAATTTTCCATTTCAGCATTTACCAAATCTAGAAAATGTAGCAAAATGAAGCATTTCATTAGTTTTCGAGAGCTGGCTAACTCTCAGCCATTTTAATTATGATTTGGAGAGTTCTATAATGGAGTTACTCCAAAAAATCTAGAAGATCCTAGTCGGATATTGGATTGCTATGTCCTTGCAATACGAATGTTTCTTTATTTGCTAATTACTTCATCCAGTTAGTTCTTATTCACTTTGATATATTGTATCCTGGTACGTAGTTTGGCACGTATTTTCATGTGCACATAAGAACTGGTCTTCGCTTGAAGTTTCAGTATTAAAGATGCTAAAATACGTGGTGGTTGTTGCCAAAATGCTTTTTTGTTTGTAAAATCACTATTTATTTCAAAAGCTAATCCTGATAGGAAAAAAGTGAATTTAATTATTTAGTTAAAATTTTAATACTCCCTTCATGTATGGGACTGCATGTGAAATATTATTTTAATTGAAATTGAGATAAACTGTGGGAGTTAAAGGTCGAACTCACAAACTCTGCTATGATATCATGTTAAATCACCGGTTATCCTAAAGCTCAAACTTTTAATATGAAGATGTGAATTTAATTATTTAATTAATATTTTAGCATATGTCACATGTTAACAGCAAAATTTTAAGTATTCATGTTGCTTTGATCCAGGTGATCTATGGTCAGGTGCTGAAGGTGGTGTTATTAAGATCTGGCCATGGGAATCCATTGAAAAATCTCTTTCTCTAAAACCAGAGGAAAAACACATGGCAGCTTTACTGGTGGAGAGGTCATATATTGACCTAAGGAGCCAAGTCACTGTTAATGGTGTCTGTAGTATATCTTCTCAAGATGTAAAGTCTTTGTTATCTGATAATATTAGAGCTAAAGTGTGGTCTGCTGGGCCCCTGTCCTTCTCACTTTGGTATGGTTTTCTTTCATAGTAGCATATTTGTTGGAGGTTTGATATTTAAATAATGCCTACGTGTAGAAATCTATGTACTGGCTTGCTGTGTGTTTCTTTTAACCCTGTAAGAACTTGAACTTTCTATTATTGATGGTGAATAAATTCTTATAATTTCACAAATTACATTTTAATTACATCCAGAGTTGATGTTCCCACAGGGATGCTCGTACAAGGGAGCTTCTGAAAGTATTCAATGTAGATGGTCAGATGGAGAATAGAGTTGAGATGTCATCGTCACAGCAAGATCAAGCAGTAGAAGATGAGATGAAGGTAAAATTTGTTTCCACAACGAAAAAGGAGAAATCCCAGGGTACTAGCTTTTTGCAACGGTCACGTAATGCCATAATGGGAGCTGCAGATGCTGTTCGTCGAGTTGCAACTAAGGGGACAGGGGCGTTTGTAGAAGATGCCAAGAAAACAGAAGCACTAGTGCTAACGGTTGATGGAATGATTTGGAGTGGATGTACAAGTGGCTTACTTGTGCAGTGGGATGGGAACGGAAATCGACTGCATGAAGTTTTTCACCATCCATGTTCTGTCCAGTGCTTTTGCACTTCTGGGACACGAATCTATGTAGGCTATGTGAGTGGTGTTGTCCAAGTGTTGGATCTCGAGGGAAGTTTGATTGCAGGATGGGTTGCTCATAACAGTCCTGTGATAAAATTGGCAGTTGGGGCTGGTAATGTTTTTAGCTTAGCTACTCATGGCGGTATACGTGGATGGAACATCACCTCTCCAGGGCCTCTTGACAACATAATACGGTCCGAATTGGCAGGAAAAGAACTGACATATACGAAACGGGACAATGTCAGAATCGTAGTTGGCACATGGAATGTTGGTCAAGGAAGAGCCTCTCATGAATCACTTATGTCATGGTTGGGTTCTGCTGTATCAGATGTTGGCATTGTTGTTGTTGGGTTGCAAGAAGTAGAGATGGGTGCTGGTTTTCTTGCAATGTCTGCTGCAAAAGAGACTGTAAGATCCTGTTGACTTCCTTCAGTAATGTTGCTGACCATTTGATTGTGGTGACTTCAGTCCTTTGGCAATTTCTCTCTCTCCCTCTCTCTCTTGTGTATATCAGGTTATTTATTTACTACTTCTATTTCAATTGTAGGTAGGACTTGAAGGGAGTTCTGTCGGGAACTGGTGGTTGGACACAATAGGAAAGGCCTTAGATGAAGGGGCTACTTTTGAGCGTATGGGTTCTAGGCAACTCGCAGGCTTGCTTATATCTCTTTGGTAAGTAACTATAATTCATATGTATTGGAGATTTAGCCTGTTATTACAGTCGTGGATTTATACTTCATTTTTCTTCGACGAGGCACCCTAACTTGGCCCCCTGGATGTCCTTAGGGTTTCTATCCTTTAATTTATAATGCTCCTTTCTTATGTGATGACTTAATATCTTCAATTAGGGTGAAAAAGAATCTTAGACCATATGTTGGGGACATTGACGTTGCAGCAGTTCCTTGTGGCCTCGGTCGTGCAATTGGTAATAAGGTTTGTATATCTTCCTTTGTAGCGCTTATTTGCCATGTATGAAGTAAGCAATCAGTAACTTAATGCGGGAAAAATAGACAAGAAAGTATTCAGTTTGGAATTTTTAGTTCATTTTGTTCTCTCATAAAGAGCTATATAAAGGCATAACTCTATCTATGTTTAAGAGTTTTTTATTTCCAATGTGTATGCCAATTATAGCTTTGAGTTCATTTGATACATTCTTTTTCCTATTAAATGCCAAGTAATCCTTTGTCATTGCTTCTTCTTTTTTCTTTTTTCTTTTTTCTTTTTCTTTTTTAAATAATCAAAGAGTTGGGCATAATGGACATCTATTTTGGGGCATATCTAGGAAGGGGGGTTTTCTTTGTAGTTCAAAAACAACTAAACGCGTATAGCTGTAAAAAAGAAGCAATATTATAGGTAGAAAGAGTAAAAAGACATGAGATGTCCAATCAAAAGAAGCCACATGGATGGAAAGAAGAAACCAGCAAAAGCATCCTCATGAAAAGTGATGGACCTCTAGCAGGCGTAGACTTTGCCATGCAAGTTGTCAATTTTGACGCACTTGTAGATAACTTATTTAAGGATCTGAAGAAGATAAAAGTTTCCAAGTTTTGGGTTTACTAGTCTGTTTGATAGGGTGGGAATCTCCATACCAAGCATCAAATTAGCTGATTTGCAAGAGTTGCATTCATTAGTAAAGATCTTTTGTGTCCTTGATGCCTTTCCATGGACCAAATTAAGATCTTTCTCAAATAGAAATCTCTCCTAAATTTTGGTTGAGAAGCAGAACATATAGTGGAGAATGAAGTTATGAGATCAATCTGGCATGAGTTTGTGAGTTGTTTTTACCAATCAAAAAAAGAAGATAGCAATCTTGATGAGACGCAAAACAACCTGATCCCTCATGATCCCAACTTCACTGAAATGCCAATTGACAGTTTTTCCACCCTCTTTTTCTCCAAGATGCGACCCACTGGTGCTCAATTTCAGATCCCCTTCAGAGAAGCTTTCACTTCATCAAGCCCACAAGGGTGCGGAAGCTCTTATATCATCTAATATTTTCCCCAGAGGGCAAATATTCTGCAGCAACCTTTTTTTTTTCCTCTCTCTCTTTCTCTCCTTCCATAACTGATATTCCCACCATTTCTGCAGAATCTTCCTTCTGTGACACCCAAAGCTAAGGACATAGCTGTGAAATATTTTTCCCTAACCAAAGGAATGCAATAATCTTTTCCTAATAGTTGTGACCTGTGTGTTCGGCCTTAGTGGTACTTGACATAGATGTCGAAAAAACATTTTTCTCACTTAATAGCACAATTTTCCGTGTGCATTTTTTTTTTTAAAAAAAAAAAATTATAATATCGGCATGGCTACATCTGTCCAAACAGGGAGGTGTAGGCTTGAGAATCAGAGTATATGATCGGATAATGTGCTTTGTAAACTGTCACTTGGCTGCACATCTGGAAGCTGTGAATCGCCGCAATGCTGATTTTGATCACATATTTCGGAATATGGTCTTCAGCCGGTCATCTAATATTCTCAATGCTGCTGGTATGGTGCCATACCTGTTTTTGTTTTGCTCTCTTGTCTTCTCCACGTATTTATTTTGGCTGCTTTATTCTTCTGGCTTGCCGTTGGTCCTCTCTGTTGCAGCTGGCGTCTCAACTTCTGCTCATATGCTTCGGGGTGCAAATGTATGTCCTTCTTATGATGGATATGATTTCTTGCCTCTTTATCAATTTCATTTTCACCTTCATTGGCTAACAGTTGCAAGGGCCTGCTACTTTCATAGGCTGGGGGTGGCATCTCTGAAG
This sequence comes from Carpinus fangiana, assembly GCA_006937295.1. Classification (NCBI taxonomy): domain Eukaryota; kingdom Viridiplantae; phylum Streptophyta; class Magnoliopsida; order Fagales; family Betulaceae; genus Carpinus; species Carpinus fangiana. The sequence goes on along the minus strand of CM017323.1, from coordinate 17,380,936 downwards.
AACCAAGGCCCGAGTTATCTCAAGCAGACATGGTTGTATTTCTTGGTGACTTTAATTACCGGCTTTTTGGTATATCTTATGATGAGGCAAGGGACTTTGTTTCGCAAAGATGCTTTGATTGGCTCAGAGAAAAGGATCAGCTCAGAGCAGAGATGCAAGCTGGAAAAGTTTTCCAAGGAATGCGAGAGGCAATCATAAGATTCCCTCCAACATACAAGTTTGAGAAGCACCAAGCAGGTTTAGCAGGTACAAAGTAGAAACAATCATATGAGTTTGTGCATCAACTATATGAACTCTGTGTCTCATGGTATTTGATATTAGTTTGGGATTCTTGTTCAGAGAGTAGACTATATTTAAATTAGATTTGTTCTGTGTGTATAGATTGACATTGTCAATAATTGGATGGGCTGTTCCTGTCGTCATGGTTTTCATGGGAGCATTAATTTTGAAACTGTCAGTAATGTTTTCCAGGATATGATTCTGGTGAAAAGAAACGCATTCCTGCCTGGTGTGACCGAATAATATACCGTGACAATCGGTCAGCTCCGGTGTCCGACTGCAGTTTGCAGTGCCCTGTGGTCTCATCAATTTTACAGTATGTTCTGTGGTAGGATTGTTTGCTGCTATCTTCATGATTTGTTTGTTGTAAAGTTGGACTTCCTTGTTGACAGGTATGAGGCATGCATGGATGTGACTGATAGTGATCACAAACCTGTCCGGTGTAAATTCAATGTGCGAATTGCTCATGGGGATAAATCTGTAAGGAGACAGGAGCTTGGGAAAATTTCCAGATCTAATGAAAAAATTAGGTCTATTCTTGAAAAATTAAGTTATGTTCCAGAAACCATTGTGAGCACCAACAAAATAGTCCTTCAACACCAGGACTCATCCATCCTGCGAATCACCAACAAATGCGCGAAGGACACGGTTATATATAAAATCATTTGTGAAGGTCAGTTGACTGTCAAGGAGGATGGAGAAACACCTGAGCATCGCCCAAGAGGCGGCTTTGGCTTTCCCCGATGGCTTGAGGTATCATGTTCTGCCTTTTGATTGGATAGAAACTCCACTGCCTTCAGAAACATAGTTAAAATGAACTCGAGATACTGAATCTTATAGCTTATAAGATTTTAACACCATTCCTAATTGTCACAAGGTGTAATTTTTTGCCTCCACTCTGAATCAATGTTTGTTCTTGTATTGTGTTTGAATTAGGTTGTACCTGCTGCTGGCATGATTAATCCTGAAGAATGCGTGGAGGTCTCAGTGAATCACAAAGACTTTCATACCCTAGAAGAGTTTGTTGATGGCATCCCACAAAACTGGTGGTCTGAAGACACCCGGGACAAGGAGGTGGTATTGGCCGTAAATGTGGGTGGCAGTTGCTCAACCCAAACATTCAGTCACCGAGTCCTTGTCCATCACTGCTACACCGGCAAGAAAATGCGCATCGACTCAAAACCGAACAGTGCTAGGAAGAACCAAGAAGGTCAAGTTCAACGGTCTGAATACCGGCAACAAAGCGCTTCCCCTGTCACAGTTGACGATCTGCAAAATTTGAAAATCCATGAAGGTAGAAACAAAGACTAACAGTAATGTGGCAGATGTAGATGCATTACCAGGGAGAAGTGCTTTGACTGGAAATCTTGATGTAAATACTTTGTGAAGCCTGGTTCCCAGTACAATCAATCATCTTAGAACAGGTTCAATTTGTTTATAATAATAATAATAATAATATGTTATATTATCAGTGTATCACTTCTTACCACTTCCAATTATTTAACTTCAAGCTTTTTAGTCAAAGCCCGTTGTAATTTTGGAAAAATTATTCTTTCATACTGTAACAAGCAGCGAAGTTGAACTGCTTAGTTTCTTTTTCTTTTTCTTTTTCTTTTTTTTTTTCTTTTGATTATGCTTATTTTCTTCTTAATACTGATATGTTGAATAAATTTAGAATCTAACTCTCTCTCTCTCTCCAAATAAGTTCTCTGAGTAAAAAGTTAACAGGTCAGGACCTTGTCGAGACCCCACCGGAACACATCTAGGACTCATTGGGACCTCGCTGGGGCACCGCCAAATTTCGCCGGACTCGCTGAACCCTGTCAGGACTCGTCGGAATCCGGTCAAGCCACCACCAAAACATTATCGTAATTGAATGAATATATATTTTACGGAGACAAAGTTACAAAACCTTAGAACAAGCAGAACCACAGTAGCATTATCAAGAAACAAAACCCTGTAGAAAAATCGGTGAAAAGAAAAGGAAAAGGACAACTTCAAGTTGAAACTGGGAAATATATCCGAGAAAAGTAAACCTGCCACTTAGTCCAAGTCGTACTAATTCCATAGCCTGCCAGGATAATTCAACGTCTTAAATTCATAACATTTGGATCCTGTCCTTGTTTCAGAGTTTATGGTCAGCACGTATCAAATGATCTAATGGGTATATGCTCATATAGTCAAACACTCCAAAAAGCCCTAAAAATGATACAATAAGAAGCATTTTACTTTTATAATTTAAATTCATTCTCTGTCTCACTGCCATGGTCACATGGATGCTGTTCTTCCCCAAAGTTGCTTTCCTACACACCCAAAGCCACTCATTTTTAAGGCCCCAATGCCATGGTCACATGGCACACTTACTGAACCTCGAGGTACACGTGTTCCAATCAAATTAAAAATAAATTTAGAAGATAAAAGCAATTGTAAGCTGATTACTAACATCATAAGCCACTACAGCATTTGCACATAAATGGAGTATCTATGACCTCCAAAGCTAGTAGTTAAATAAACATTAATTGTTGGCACCCCCAGCCTGCTCTTGAGCTTCTAACAAATTCTATACTGATCTCTAGGATACAATTTGATTACTTATCTAAATCATGGCAATGTCAATACCATAGAGGACCAGCAGGAGAAGGAAATTGAGGTACCCTTTTAAATGAAGCTTTTGTGTAGGTGCAAAGCAAGCACGAAATGACAATTTGAACAGCCTCATACCCTCTCCACCTGATTGCTGATGTCGAGTACTCTTTTCATTTCTTCTTGCACTCACAGAAAACCTCAGCTTGGGCTCGTACAACCATGTGTTGATTACTTGGGCAGGCGGGGCAGATAGTTATATTAAGCTATAGATTGAGGTATATTAGGCTATCCAATCCTTACTTCTCCCAAATTCCAATGATATCAGAGTGCATACATCCTCTTATATTCACTGTTCAAAATCTCAGGTTCTGATGCCATAGAAACAGAGAAAGAACGAGATCGGCTCTCAGCTTTCCTTATGTTCCTCAATTTCTTCTCCTCCATTCTATGTAATATGACACAATAGCACATGGAGCCAATGGTAGTAAGCATGATTGTAGCACCTATTACTGTAGCACACACGGCAAGCCATTGGGAGTGTGAGCCCACCACCACATACGCCAGAGAAATGAAGGCAGCTGAAATGAAGAGACAAGCCAGCCACATAAGCTTGTTAATCACAAACACAAGCTGCCTCTTCGCCTTTTGCTCTATAACGACTACGGATGTTTGGACTACAACAACAGCCAGGGAAATGAATAATGCCAGGCTATCAAACACAACGAAGATTATGAAAGCCGGATTATTTGCTATATGGGCCTGTCCAAGCGAAGTATTTGGAGTTTTATCCTCAACATACTGGCCAGGTACAGTAAAGATGGCTGCAAAAGCAACAGTAGCAATGAGAACTGCAACAACAGTTGCCGAGTTTATGGCATTGTTGAGACCACTAATGTGAAGCTTTTTTAGCTTCTTTGCAATTTTCTGGACCCTGAAACCAGTTTGACGGGTCTGTTGCAGTTGTGATTGGACATCGTGTTTTATGTCACTTACAGTCTGCTTAAGTTGCTTCGCTGCATTTGGAGGTTTTCCATCTTTAGAATTGGTGGCCCCTGCTTCCCTTAAAATGGAGACTAGTTCTGGAGATCCATATTTTTCTGCAATGTCAAGAGGGGTCTCTCCATCCTTGTTCGTGGCATTGATGTTAATACCCCCAACTAATATCAGACAACGTACATTCTGCAATGACATGAAGCCAAATTTCAAGACTGTAAGAAACCAAGTAGAGAAAGGAAATAGAAATAAAACTAAAATGAAGAAGTTAGGATATTTCAACATTTTATCTCATTATAAACAGAATTCATTATCTGGTCAGACGCTTTGGTGGTAAAAATCCCAGTCACAAGGGTAGTTTCAGAGATAAAAAGGGGGGGGGGGGTGTGAGAGAGAGATTATATAATTAAATAGAAAAAGACTGGTCAAAACATAAGCAGTATGGCTGCTGTCGTCATAAGAAAATGCAATATTTCAAGACATAAGTTACACATGCTTAAAAAGAGAGAAATGAACAAGTATAGAACAGATTATATGTTATTTCTGTCAGGATATCATTTGTGACCCTGAAACAATAACAGAAGCAAATCATTAAATCATCCCTTATAATAACTAGAGAAAGGAAGATAAAAAGACATTCCCTGTATGTGTATCGTTTTTGAATGAAGATCCCCAATCCCTGAAATGCTGAGATTGCGACATTAAGCAATCAGTTTAGTAACTTTGAGTATATTTGCTACTCGAGTAGCAAGTTGTATATTCACTCACACCTATCCACGTGCTTGCAAGTCCCCTCCTAAATAAGGACGTAGATTTGGTATTCCAATGCCAAAGAACCAAAATTGCAGTTCTAGACTTTTATAGAATTCTAACATTTAATTCTGCTCATAATTGGAACATATTAATTCTTGCCTTAACAGGTATCACAAAACTTGGTTTACATTAGTGGAAACATCAACCAGTTCATATAATTGTTGTTTTGGATGAAAAAATAGAGCATTGACACATTTCGTAGAGTGAATTCACTGCACTGATTTATATAAATTGAAAAAGAATAACAGTTGAAAAATAAAGAAATCAGGAAGAACCTGAATACGGCCCTTTTTTATGGCAATATGCAACGCTGTGTTTCCCTTATTATCCTCCAAACTCAAAACCAATGGGTCAGGTTTTATCAGTTCCAGCACAATGTCCTCATTTTGCCCTTTCACAGCCATGTGCAATGCAGTTTGGCCTTTTTTATCAGTCCTAAAGCCAGTGCTTACGTCTTTATTTAGTAGGGCCTTCACAACCTCCAAGTGCCCCATCCTTGCAGCAGAATGAAGGACAGTCTTGCCATTGCTCTTGGCTATCTTAACAAGGTTGGAGTCTGTTTCCAAAAGAAGGTTGACTACGTCAATGTGGCCCTGAGTAGCAGCTGTGTGTAAAGCCGTTGAATTGGAGAGATCTGTGGTCATGGCCAAGTTGGGGAATACTTGCAAAAGTTCCTTCAACACCTCTGAAATATTTTTTATTTTCCCCATGGTCAGGATAATAAGAGAGAAGAAAATCTTCAAGACAAGGAATAACATATTAATTGGTAAATCCCTATGCAAACTTATTATTTTTACACAATAATTTACAAATTTCAATGACAATAATGATAAGCAGATTGAGGCAACACAATGAGTATCAAGTTGACCGTAGTATATTATGGGGTCTTATTGACAGCCTGAAGTAACCAATAAGGAAAGAGAGTAATGCACATGCATGCACACAAACTTGCACATGCTTATCCACTCCCTGTAAGTACAATTTCGTGAATTCTATGAAATTCTCAATGGGGGGACGAGAAAAAACAAACAAACAGAGACTGCTGATGCCATATTGGTTGAACTCAGAAACAGCAATAGTAAGTTCAATTTTAAAACAAATTAGCTGAAAATTAACGCACATATAGGCTTCTTAACAAAACAGAACGCAAATATGGATTACTGCCAGACATACAGAGAAGCCTTTCACCAAGCTATATCTCTAACCTACATTATATCAGATCAACATACTTCAAAATAAGAAAGTACAGTAATGAAGAATGTAGAGTTTAGAACATGTCCATACTACAACCTCAATTAAGAGGCATGTAATATCATCGATTATCTAGCTCAATTAAAGGTACAAACTCTGTACTCCATTTTGAAGTATATATTTTCAGTATCATTTTTCCTTTAAGCGTACACAACAATGACCAAGGAAAGTATCTGGGTTCTTATCGCATTTCAAATAAGCATACCAGGTAATAATTAAGGAGACACTTTTTTTCCTCAAGAAATGACATTAATTATTTCGATTCTCGACTCAGGAAAGCACTAGCCACATATGTTCAATTACTCTAAAATAACTAGTTGAAGTTACAATTAGAGGTCCCTGAAATCACTAAAGCACTAGTTACATCTGGCACGGTTAATCCAAGAGGACTAGTGGAAGTTACAACCAGAGGTCCTTGAAATCACTTACAAAGTTTAGTTTAACTTAGTAAGAAACCAATGTGGGACTTAGCAACCATGCAACAAAGTGAGACTAGACTTTCAAGGAGTTCCAATCGTATCAACTACTTCTTTTGAAGTAATAGCATAGCTATAGCTAACACTTTCTGGGGTCATGACAAACGGTACCAAGGAGCAACCAAGTAACACCATGTGAAAGTAGAGCACTACAGCGTAGTTTGGGCTTTGACAAGAATGTCAGGGGATTTGAGTGGGAGAGATGACACCCAATAAAATTAGTCCTACGTTAGGTAGGTGAATTGCGAAGTTGTAGAATAGGTACTAAGCCCCATATTGGTTCCTTACTAAACATGACTAGGCTTTATAATTGATTTAACAGAGCTACAATTGTAACTTCAACTAGTCATTTTGGAGTGATAACATAAATGTAGCTACTACTTCCCTAAGTAATGATAGCTTGAATATTTTGCAGGACCCTAATTTTTTTTTTTTTTTTAACAACCCACTTTAGATTATGCAACAACAATTCAACTCCTACCAAAGATAAATGAGACAAATAACTTTTTAAGGGCATCGACATGACAATCAAGCAAATAAAGAGAGCTAAATAATGAAGGGGGAAAGATGAGCAACGACTGTCTATTTTGGCAGAAAAATAATCTCCAGACCTTTGGATAAGGCTGTGATGAATTTCAATAATATGGGGTGAATTAAATAAGAAGAGATGACATATTTCCTAGAAATTCCGTGAAGAACCTGAAGGAAGCCAATTTCATTATCACATGCATGTACAAGTACAACTTGGCAACCATGCCAGTTGAACATGATCAATACCTAGTTGCCCTAAACTGGTTAAGCTACTATGAAATGGCCAGATTTTCATCTAAATCAATGGAGTTGTAATCAACAAACTACGTACTAAGATTGGGTATCAAGAATAGCAATAATGGGGATTATCTGCAAGACAGGCAATCGGTTTACATTCTTACCCAGATGACCCTGCTTTGCGGCGACATGGAACGGATCATACCCGTTCCTGGCAGCGATAGATGCAGTTTGCAGGTCCAAATGTTTCAACATCTCCCCAACAACCAAAGCATGCCCACTATCCGCCGCAGCATAAAGGGGAGTCTCCTCCTCCTGGTTCTGCCTTGCCAACAAGTTCTTGGCCTCATCACCATCACAACTCTGAAGAATCTCCCTCACTCTACTAAAATTCCCTGCCCGAGCCGCCAAATGAAGGGGCGAGTCTCCTCTTTTTCCAGGCGAATCCTTGCTTTTCCTCCTATCACCACTAATGAAGCTCAGTTGTTTTTCCATGACTATGCGAAAGCTCTTCTGTTTCTCCATCAATCCTCGAAAACTTTTTTGCTTCTCCATAACCCCTTTAAAACTCTGTTGTTTTTCCATTGCCCCACGAGCATGACCCTGCTTTTCATCTACCCCGCGAAAAGTCTGTTGTCTCTCCATTGTAGCACCCCTAAAGCTCTTCTGTTTCTCCATAATCACCCGCAAAATCCCACCGAAAGTACCAGAAAATCTCAAAGAAATCCACTTCCTTGTATTTGGGATTCTATTTGTCCATGATCAGACAAAAACTGTTGCAGCAAATTCTCAGTATGTCTCAACACATATCACCTCCACAAGGTTGAGATTCTGATCCCCAGATTTCTTGAAGCAAACACAACTTCGGCAGATAAATCAAAACGCTTTTTTGCACTAGAATCCCAATCTTCCTACTGAGAAAGTTATTCCTTTCCAAACAGAAAGTCACCCATTTTAGAAATCAAAACCTTTCTTTCTCACAAGCTGACAATCAATGCAAAAAAAAAACCTTGATATTAAGCTCTCCGGCTAGATTTTTGATGTGCAGAAAAAACCCAGTTAACACTTCCACTGAATCTGAAAGCCCAAAAACCGATTTCCACAAGTTAGAGAAAGGATTCAGCAGATCAGAAGCTCAAAACCTGATGTTTTTCTGAGACCAACCCAGGAATTAAAACTGAGAGAACATAATTATTAGAGGGAGAGAGCAAGGCCACCTTTGGTTTCTCTAGTAATAGCTGAAAACAGCAGGACCGCACGTACACACACTGCAACATATCTTTTAATAAAGCTATTTTATCTGAAGTTATTACTGGTGGGAGTGAGGATAAAGAACGTTTATTTATTTATTTATTTTTACCTTTTAATTATTTGATATTTTAATTTTTTGGAAATGAAATTTATATTTGTAATAAAGGCCAACTGTCTATATATGGATAGGGCTGCAAGTTCAGAGTAGGCTAAATAATTGTTTATCGGGTCTAAACAAATATTATCCATCAGATTCCGATACAAAGAAAAAATTGAAAATTTAATTTTTTAATTACTTTCTATCTTCTCCACAACAATCGCCTGCTTATGCGTATGGTGGTGATACTATTGGCCGCCATTGTCGTTTTCTTCAGAAATTGCAATTATGGTCGTATGAAAGGAGCCTAGTGGCTGTGGCTCCATGACAAAGCCAAATGAAAAAGCAGACACGATGGAATCTATCGTCACCGACCGTTGTTGGCCTAACTAGGTTGTTGGTTTGTGCAGTCATTTGACCATTCTTCTTACGCATCATTTATTGTCGAAAAATATTATATATCATATTTTTATTTAAAAATTATTTTATTTATTTTATTTATGTTAAGTTTACATACTCTTTTTACTTTTAATTAAAAAAAAAAAAAACTAATAATGGATGGAGCGTACTAACTCATTGGAAAAGTACGACAAAATTGATGCTATAATGCAAAGAATTATTTCTCATATTTTATAATACTAATAGTCTTAATCAATTTTTAGATTTTGAAAAATGATGCATGAATTTCTAAGTACCTTTTTTTTTTTTTTTGGGAAGGAATTTCTAAGTACTTATTTTCAAGTACTTATTTCTTCATATTCATATGACAGCAAAAATCATTATTAGAATTTAAATGGGTTAATATTTATTTGGAAAAAACATAAAATGATTTCTCAAATTACTAGTCATTTGTAATTTATCCCTTCAAAATTTTAATTGATATAAAGTAGTCTCTTAAACTACCAATTTCTTATAATTTGGCCCATTCCGTTAGATAAAACCATTAAAATGGATGAAAAACAAAAAACAACGTCATTTTAGGATGCAGAATTATTAAAATGCCCTTATTAGAATAAAAAATAAAATTAAAAAACAAAGACGGAAACGACGTGGCTTTGCTTTCCCTCAACAAAACCCCTTCTTCCCCGTGTTCTTTCCCACTGCATCCCACTTCATCTCAGCAACAAGTTTGTTCTTTAACCCACGAGTCCTAGCGAAATCTCCCACGAATCCCTTGGTAAACTGAGCCAAAACCCCCTTGCCCAAGCTTTATAGAGAAATTATTAGTCGCAGATTGAAGATCTATATAACTAAAACAGATTGGCATCCCTAATAAGTTCTCCAAGAAATTATCCTCCTCTGAAGTCTCGAGGGGAGGTTTAGGCAATCTTCTCTTTTTTCTGTAGTATCGGAATCCCACATAAAGTAAACCCACGATGACAAGTACAGTTGCAATAGCTATAATCACAACATATGGGAAGCGTTTGCTTCCATCCCCTCCAGGACTTACTCTACTGCTTCCATCAGCCAAGACCTTAATGTATGAAACAAAGCCAGAGCCATTATTAGAGTTTTGGAAGCTACCTATCTGGTCAAACAGAAAGCAATTTCCTGTACTGTTTTGGAAGAACAAAGCAAGGCATAAGCAGTTACCATTACAGGAGGCTTTACAATCGTCCAAACCAGATTCAGATTTACAAGAGCCCATCCCCAGCACTCGCAAGCTCCATAAAACCATTCGAGCTATCACATGGAGAGACAATCCTAGGGGGAAGAAGGAAATGACGCCATTTTAGGGGGGTTTTTTAGATTTTATTTTTTATTCTAACAAGGGCATTTTAGTAATTTTGCATCTCAAAACGACATCGTTTTGGGTTTTTCATCCATTTTCACGGTTTCTTCTAACAGAGGGGGCCAAATTATAAAGGGTTGGTAGTTTGGGGGCTACTTTATACTAATTGATACTTTGAGGGGCTAAATTACAAATGACTGATAGTTTGGATGGCCATTTTATATTTTTTCCTATTTATTTGATATGTCAATAGTAGGAGTGTCAACCTGGCTGATTATAACTAGCCACCAACCGATTACTGGTAATAGGCCAAGTGCTTTTAAAAGCGGTTGGAAATAACCGGTAACCGACCCTCTTAGTCTAATAATTGGTTTTTACATTTTAAGACACCTGATTATAACCGGTAACTGGATGTGTATATATATATATATATTGGTTGTAACTTGTGTATCTCTTTTAGTTGTTGGTATGTTTAAATACTTGTTTTTATTGTTTTCTAAGTTTTTTTTTTTTTGGTTTGTAATTATTGTAACTTGTAAGGAGGCATCTCTTTTGGTTGTTGCTTTGTTTATACACTTGTTTTTATTGTTTTCTTTGGGTTTGTAGTAGTAAATATTTAGGGTTCAATCTCATAAGAATGAGATTTGTAGTTGATGTATATGTAGATGTAGTTGTTTAATCTCATGTACTAGCATTTATTATGAAAGCTTTTGAACAACTACAACAAGGCCTAGTATATAGCCTTCAAAAAAAAAAAAAAAACAAGGCCTAGTATATTGGGCTAAAATAGTTATTATTTTTTTAAAATGACAAAAAATGGCTAAATTAAGTCAAACAATACGCGTAATATCCAAAATATGCCAAAAATGCCCAAATTTTTAAAAACCCGATTACCGGTTCAAATAACCATGTACCAACCGGTAATAGAGCGGCTATTACATAACCATAACTGGTTTTCAGTTTTTCTAAATTCAATAATCAGGTACCCAAGTTTCGGTTAGCGATTTTAGTCAATAATCAGTAGTTGGAATCGGGTTGACACCTCTAGTCAATGGTCAATGGTGATTATTCTCATAAAAACGTAAGATAGCTTTAGTACTCTTAATTAAAAAGTAAAACAACAAAACTACAACACCCTAGTGAATAGTAAAATTAAAGTTTATAGAATACGCAAAAGAAAACAATATTATGGGTTCTGTACATACATTTTATATTGTTAAATACAATAAAATAAAATTTAAACAGTAAAAATAAAAAGGAAAAAAAAAAGAAAAAGACGAATCCCCTTTACTTAAAGTGGAGTGAATAAATGTCAAAAAAAAAAAAAAAAATTGATTCTAAAGGGCCTGGTGAGGATCATATTCCCCATTTTAGAGTCAAATTGGAACATGTAAATCCATGTACGTGGTCCAATCAAATGAAGTTTTTAAGTTGGTGATCGATCTATAATGACTTTTGAGACATTTCATGTGGGCCATTAACTAATAAATTAGAAGGGCGAATCCGTCTAGAAATAATTATTGAAACATCTTTCCATGTGAGTAGAATTAAAATAAAAGTTTGGGAATTTATATCCGAAAAGCTTGGGTCAACAGTTTAAAATTTTTAAATCATTAAGTTTTTTTTGTTTTTTTGACAAATAACGGCTTGGGTATATCAAAACGACAATAAAATTCACGTCGTCCAATTTTATTAAATGCCGTTAGTGTGGGTCAAAACGCATTAAAATATTATTATTATTTTTACTTACATCCCTTAAAAAAAAAAAAAAATCAGAGGTGGCTGGCCACCCCTTAGGCCATGGGGGTGGTTCGGCCACCCCCAGACCGGCCAGTCGAGGGGTGGCCAAACCACCTCCTGTTAAAATATATATATATATATATATATATATATATATATACAGGGTTGGCAGAACCACCCCTGTTAAAAAAAATAAAAATAAAAAAATACAGGGGTGGCACATATAATTAAAATAAGACCTTTTGTGCTTGTACGAACACATAAGGCTTAATAGGAATTTGTGTTATGTTTTAATCTAGCTTTTTGGTGCTTGTGTATTGTTAACTTGTGTATTGTAACTTGTGAGTTGTTGTGTTCCTTACGTAGTGTAACTTGTGCTGTCTCCATTTTTCCTATATAAGAGGATAATGTAAGAGGAAAGGGACATCTACTTTCCAGCACTTGTTTTGTAAAAAATCTTCCCGTAGCCTTCCTTTGTTAGCCTTCCTTCCTTTGTTAGTTTTCCTTCTTTGTTTTTCTGTAAATGGCATCGGAGCCTTGTGAGCTGCAGAAAGTCTCAAGGTCATTGTAAATTACTATTATCAATAATCAAGTTTGTAAGGTACGTTTTGTTTGCAGCATATTTTTCTATATTAAGTTTATCTTGCTTTATCTAGCTGATTATATTCCTTGTTATTGTTCTGTGTAGTTACAACTTTAGCCATAACAAAACCCATATACCTTTAATTGCTTCAAAGACTATTAGCCTTTTCATATCGTGGCATTAAGGAGGGTAGAAGCATATAGGTGGTTTTAGGTACCAACTACACTCTCGAATGACAACACATAACAATGATAAGATAGAATGTATTAGCTCATGGATAGGGCATGATAAAGATGATTATAGGCATATGCTGCATATAGAACGTAAATTTGAAAATAATCTTGGAAGTGTATGTGCTAGCTTAAATAGTATTAGCGATAGTATTCACTCTTGGTTTAAAAAGACTAGAAAAAAATTAAACAATTAATCATAACTACGTGGAGTCCAAGCTTATATCTATCGAAATCACGTTAGATAGAATAGACAATAATGTGAAACAAATCAGTTCAATAGTTGATTTAGATCTCAAGCAAGAGACTAAGGAACCGTTGAACGAATTAGCAAATAAAATAGTAACCATCTCCTTTGAAGGAATGAATAGTCCTGGAGATCACAAAATCCCAAGATTATTTTATGGAACTGAAGACATTATGGTCCTTCAACAAGAAGTTGACCATAATTATACTGAATATGAAAATATCAAAGAAATTTTAGATTATTGGAGACAGCTTTATAAAGACTTTCAATTTTCAGTCCAAGAACGAAATGAAATTATAGAAAAGATAAGAACAACTTATCTTGAATACGAAAACCTTTTAACTTATTTTAATTATGAAACAACTTTGTTTGTTTCCGACGATGATGATGAAGATAATCAATCTTCAACACATATAGCAAATGTAGTAAGTGAAAGTGAAAAAGAAAGTGACAATGAAAAAGAAGAAGAAACTACTCCTTCAAGAAAAAGAAAACTAGACGAACCATTAGATCCACAAGAATTTTGGAACATGGGGAACTAGTGAATTTAACACAGAAAATATAAACACAGGAGAAGATAAACCATCTTCCAGTGGAATAAAAGAAGAAAACACTTCTTTCCCTACCCCTTCATATCAAAGAAGAGATGAGTTACATAAACAACTAGTAGCTCAAAATGGAACTTATTTTGATCTTATAAATATTCATTTTAAAGATCAAATAAAAGTTATCGATGATTGGGCACAATCTTTGTCTATTATAGTAAGCAACTATAAAAATACATGGACAAAAGAAAAATTTCTTGACTACCTTGCAGCAACACTTCAAGGAGACACCTTGCAGTGGTTAAAACATGGGAAAAATCAGAAGAAGGTAAGCAACAAAAAACTGCTTTACTGACTAATTTTTTAAATTTAGAAGATATTCTAAGACAGTTCGCTAATATAATTAAAGAACAATTTTGTGGTTATACCGGCAAACCAACTCTTCAAGATGATGCTAATTTCATGTTATCCAAGCTGGAATTGTGTAACATCTGTCAATTTGAAGAATATGTAAAAAATTTCAGAAAATATTATTTTTTGGTAAACCCCCCAAAAAATGAATATTGGTTAGAACAATTCTTTAACAAACTACCAAGCCCATGGGATGAAATGTGTAGAAAAAACTACTCAGAATTTTTCAAGAAAATAGATAAATCAGACAATCTTGGACAAAGAACAAACTTGGTTCTTAGACAAATAACCGATCAATGTTTATTGGTCAAAGCCAAAAAACAGGTCAAAAACCAGATTAGTAATTCTCTTTACGGCCAAAAATGTTGTGACAAGATTCTAAAAGAATCCTGGAAAATAGGTTGTGATTTCCTAAAAAGAAAATCACACAAAAAGAGAAAATTTAGATGGAAGCCATGGAGAAAATCGAAAAAATCTTTTTCTCCAAGAAAAAAATATATTTGAAGAAAAAATAAAAACCCTACAAATAGAAATTATTCAAACAAAAGAAAAACATGCAAATGTTTTATATGCAATGAAGAAGGTCATATAGCTCCTCAATGTCCTAAGAAAGGAAAAGGAGGAAAGAAAATGATCAAATTTCTAGAAGAACAAGAATTCGAAGTTCTATACAGAGAAGAAATCTCTGATATAGATGAAATTCTTTATGAAGTCTCAAGTGATGAAGAGAGCTCTTCTGATGAAGATGAATTAATCTTCATGATGCGGGGAGAAGAGTCTTTTGAAGTAGAAAGTCTAAAACTCAAAGATGTTTTTGGAGAAGAAATAAGCTTCATTGAAGAATAGATTGAAGAATTAAAAAAGAAACAAGAAATAAAAAAGGAAGAAATTTATAAGCTGTCAAAATTCAAAAAAAAATCAGCAAGAGTCTTTGAACAATTCTGTGGAAACACCACAGCCAAACTATCAAACGAGGGAAATATAGATATTACTTTGTTTGATAAGGCAAAGGTAGCTAGGTGGAAAAAGAAATATCCTGAAATTAGATATATCCACATAGGCCTTATTCAAATAGAAATTACAGCACTCTTTAGACAATGAATAGATACTCCGTTTTAGCCGTGGTATTAGACAAAAGGTTTAATGACCCTCTTAAAGCAATAATTGGTGGAATTCAATCAAATCTTGTCAATGGAGTAGTATGGTTTAACATTAAGCCAAACTATTTTATCTCCATTAATGATCCTAATCTGGAAGACATAGTTAGGATAAGAATAAAAATGAAAGGAATAGATATGAAAGAAAGCTCTCATGATTTGTCAATCCGCTGGAAAACAATCCACGAATAAACAAAACTACCCTAGATATCTACAAAATATTTAGATAAAAATTTTGTAGAAATATTTGAACCCAGACCTTTCAACACAGAAAGTAGCCCTAGGCTAATAGATTGGAAAGATTTAGAAGTCCCACGACAATGGCTTCTAAGTGATCTAACAAAAGATCAAAATACAGAGACAACAAGTAGAATATCCCTTCAAGCCTCAGGGAGAAATTTATATTTTTTAGATAACAGGGTTCATAAGTGGACAAAAGATTTTCCTCATCAAGAAAATGAGGAATGGGAAAATTCGCAAAGCTAAGCTTTAATAATACTGCGAAGAATGATGAAAAAGCAGAAAGTAGCAATTCTAGTAAAAAGGCTATTGCAATGAAAAATATACAAATCCCAATTATGCCAGGAACAAATCACCTCAATAATAAAAAAAAAAAGGAGATTAAAAGTGCAAAAATCTATCATTTTCAAACAGGAAATGAAGAGATCATTTTTTCTCCTAGCCAAGGAAATAAAAGATATATGTACGTTCTAGGAAACTTCAATTTCCTAGGATATAAACCATATAGTGTCAGTGTCCTCATAGAGACTGGAGCGACAATCTGTAGCTGCAGATGGAATGCACTTCCTTCTGAAAAATGAATGCTTATGAAGAGCCCCATTGCTGTCAAAGGAATAGATGGAAAAGAAACAAAGATGGAATATAAGGCAAAAAACGTTGCAATTTGGATGAGCAATAAAAAATTTGTAATTCCAAAAATACTTTGTTTCCCAAATATGCATGGTGATTTTCTGCTAGGAAATAATTATTGAGGTGATTTGTTTAGATCACTTAGAAGCCATTGTCGTGGGACTAAATCGGTTTTTTTTTTTTTTTGACATGTCTACACATGAGGGGGGATGGAGGATTCGAACTAGCGACCTCCGCTTCATGAGGCGTAGTCCCACCCGATTGAGCTACCTCTTGGGGATGGACTAAATCGTTTTTAATTTGTTTTATTATCTCTGAATCCTTTTTAGTCCAGACGAATTCTTTATCCTTTTTCAATTTTTCAAAAAGAGGGGTTTCCTTTTTAGAGAGGTTTTTTATAAAATTTCTTCCATAATTAAGAATTCCTAAAAAAACTCTGTAATTGTTGGTCAGTCTGGTGGCCTAAGGGGTGGCCAGCCACCCCCTATGGGGTGGTTTGGCCACCCCTGATTTTTTTTTTTTAAAAAAAGGGAATGTAATTAAAAAAAAAAATTAATGGGTCAAAACGGTGCGTTTTGACCCACACTAACGGCAATTAACAAAATTGGATGGCGTAGATTTTATTGTCTTTTCGATGTACCCAAGTCATTATTTGTCAAAAAAAAAAAACCTTAAGGATTTAAAAATTTTGGACTGCCGACCCAAGCCTTTCTGATATAAATTTCCAATTTTTTTTTTTTTTTAAAAAAAAGAAGATAGAAAGATTAATCAGGTTTTTTTTTTCTTAACATGAATTAGGTATTTAATTAAAACCTATTTATATAACGAAATTGGGAGAAACCAAGAAAATGGTCTCCATGTGGCTTACATGGAAATCTGCTGAATTAGGTCATGAATGTTGTCCAGTATATATGATATAAATAGATGACGAATCTTCTAAAATAATGAAAAAAAGATACCTTTTTTTTTTTAAAAAAAAAAAAAAAATTAAAATTTTTTTCAGATGGTTAAGGTGGGAGACTTAGAATGAGCTATATCATCTCAGTAGATCAAATTAAGAAAAAGACACGGAACAAAAAAATAAAAGTGTAGTCCACCATCTAAAAACACTTTGAGATCGAGTAACTCGATTGCCTTAAAAAAAAATTAAAAAATATATATATTAAGGTGCCCAAATATTCTCAACATCTTTTTGGGGGTGATGAATTAGTTACAAAATATGATTTTGGACCGTCCGGCCACTCCCAAAATAACTATGATTGAGGGACTTTGTTTTTGGCTCTTTCTTATGTTGCTCGTTTTCAGCCTAGCTATTATTACAAACAAACAATTAAAAACGATCAAATTGTTGCCATGTAATTCTAAAAAATTAAAGGAAATCTCGACCCTAGTTACCAATGTTTTCAGAGATTATCATTGGCAAAATCTTCCCTCGGAATTTCCAAATCAGCTGTCAAAAACATTACATGAAAACTTTTTTTATTTATTTTTTATTTATTTTTAAATATGATAAGTTGATAACAACTTTTATTAATTGAATGAATATCAAAAAAATTGATTTAGATGTGTCAAATAATTGAAAATAATTGCTCATGGGGTTGTTTTGGTCCACTGAGATGCCTCAATAGGATATATATATATATATATATATTCCGAATTTGCCCTGCAACCATCCATGTTTAACATGCTGCCATCACAGATATTTGAATTGTAAATTTGTACTATTTAATTTTTTTATTTTTTTTTTCCTGTAGATGGGGGAGATATTTGAAAACCATGCCCAACATTTATAAAACTATGGAGTAGTCGTTATTAAGTTTGGTAGGTTGTAGCTTTTAAAGTTTTTTAATATATGAGAATTTTCAGTTCCTGATCTAATGATCTTGTATTTCTTCGCAGAAGCTGCCGCACGTGTTTCAAAACACATATTCTCGTAGAAGTAAGTGCCATATGATACAACATATGTGTAGAATAAGAAGAAATTAAAAAAAAAAAAATCACTATAATAAGTATTACGAAACTGTTATATATATATATATTTTATAGCCTGATTTAATTCTACTAGAATATTAGTAATTTTCAAAATGAATACAATTAATGAGCCTTTTGTGAGTGATTTTCCTCTGCAAAGTCAAAGAGCGTTATGAACAAACTATATTAATATAGTTAAATTATGTATGAAATAGATTTTTAAACGTGACTCATTTTTAACCGCACGTTAAGATGTTGAAAATGTCAATGAAGTAGGCAGGCCCATGGTTAAACAAAGTCTTAAACATGACATCTCCTTACTTGTAGCTATTTTACTCCTAGAATAACCAAAACCAAAACCGCTATTAATTGGTCCACGTGCACACATTTGTACACGTCATTCTACTTGCATCATCGCGACCAATTTTGCAGCCGTCATTTGACTGATTTGAGTAGCTATTCTGACCCACTTTTTAACCTTTCTCTTTCATTGGTACTCTAGATATTTAATTATAATATATAAAAAGAAGAAGTGTAAAAAATTTATAATTTACTAAATATTATTATTTTAAAGAAAATAGCCCAGTTGAAGAAAGAGATAGAGAGTAACAGGACTAATTAATGCTAGAAAAATGTAACGACATTCTTAAGAGATTTAATTACGGACAAATATCCTCCAAATTCCTAGGTTTTCTCTCTAGGTTTTTTTTGTGTTAGCAGCCTCCTCCAGATTGCCGTCACTCCTGGGGAGGAGGGATGGCGATCCCCACGTGCTTTTCGTACCGGGCTCTAGTTATTTACTTGATGTCCTAGTCCTGGTGTCCTTCCCTTTCCTTTTCCATTTCCCCAGCCTCCTCCTTGTACTGCGGTCTCTCCACCCCTAGGGTCTAGCGATTTACTTGATGATCTAGCCCCGACCGGGTTCCCCTTCGTCACTTTCTTTGGTTTTTTTGTTTTCTTTGGTTTTCCTTTCTTTTTCCAGTTGTTTTTAGGGGTCTTTGTGCCTTGTTTGGGTCTTTCGGCTTTCAGCGTTTCGCAGCCCTCCGCCTGAGGTAGGTCCTCTACGCACCCCCACCGCGTCATTCTCCCATTGTCACCTTTCTCAGCGGTGTTCTGGCCAGATTGCACCCGAGCCTTCTCCGATTGATCGTTCTGCTTTTTGTTTTTGTTTTTGTTTTATTTGGTTTCCCTGTATTTTATTTCCTTTGTTTTATTTTGTTTTGATTTTCCTTTGTATTTTGTTTTTGTTGGGTTTCCCTGTATTTGCTTTAGTATTTTTCTGTATTGCTTCTCTCTGTTTGTTTTGTGTGTTTTTTAGTATTTACAGTTCTGCCGATCTTCTCCACGCCTGTTTCGCCACTCTCCGTCCACTGTCGGGCCTTTTTTCGCGCCCCCACCGCGTCGAGCTTCCAACAGGTCCTTCAGTGTACGAGATCTGCTTACACGCAATCGGTGTCAAGGAATAAGTGTTGACCTGAGGTTCTCAGCCCTCAGTGTCAAGAAATAAAGTGTTGGCCTGAGGTTCTCAGCCCTAGTGTCAAGAAATAATTGCTACCTATGCATTAGTTGGTTCTGTTTGGTACAGATCTGTATTTCATTAGTTAATTAGTCATAGGTTAGCGGATCTATTTAAAGAGTCTGAATTGTAATACGTCTTCTTTGACGTTGGTATCTTTGTAGTTTTGTTACGGATACTTCAGGGCATGCCCTGTATTGTAAGAGCTTTGCTCTTGATTCATGAATGAGACTAAGATGATTTTTTCAAAAAAAAAAAATTACAGACAAATAACAAATAAAAAATGCATCAAAATCAATATAAAAAAAGTCCTATACATTAATAAATAGAAGTAGTAGTAGACCATTGGAAATTTATGGATATAATTTGTATAGTTAATAGGATAGAAATTTCATTTAAATCAATGTAGAAAAAATATCATTTAACTCATTTAAAATAGTGGCAAGTGTCTATAAGCATTAAAAATATTAATTTAAATTAGTAAATTGTTATTAATGACCTTAAGTGTAACGCCCCGATATTTAAACTAGCAAATATTGAAGTCATTACGCTGCAACTTTAGAGATATAATTTTACAGCGGAATATGTATATAATTTTTTTCTTTTTCTATGGCCTATGAATAGTTTGCACAACACAATTGAGCTTACTGAAATACCTCAAGGTGATATATTATTTAATGAAAATAGAAATATGGTTTCATTACAACATATGTACACACTAGGTGTACCAAATATAAGCCACAGATGGCACCAAATTAATATAGTAATACTTTTCAAGATCGCACACATCACATTATCTAATAAAAGCAATTAACATAAATGAGACTGGCTTCACAGGGTAAACATCAATCTCGTAGCAAATAATCTATCAACCATCAAAACCAACAAAAGGACTATCGTCCTCACTCTCTATTCCTGCATCAAGGTCTATGTAAATATGGCGTTATCATATTTACATAGACAAACAAGTGAGTAATCTATTTTTCTAGAAATAAAGACTAAAAGTCTAAAAGCCTAGTTTGAGACAAAATAAGATTAAGGAATAAAATATATAATGATGCATGAGATGCAAATGCAGCGTAGTGACATATTAGTTTGTGTTTTATGATAATCTTTCTTCAGACCTCTCGTCATGACCTCTCAGCCCGTTCACGTCCGTTATGTCCCTCACACTTTAGAGTTTTACCTGTTTGGTGCTGGCGACTACACCGCCCCAACTTAATTATATATTAGGCCTGTTGGACGGTTATATACCCCCATCCACTGAGATACCGACAGTTCCTCGCGGCAATCCACCCAGCTTGTTCTTAAGGTGGCTATCTTATCAGCCCATATTATTAGACACATTATGCAACA
>CM017323.1:17318824-17354068 GCA_006937295.1 Carpinus fangiana | reverse complement strand
CACTAATATAACTAATTTATTCACTAAATTGTGTTTAATTATGCCCATAAACATACTTATAAATCTAAATTTGAGAATTAAAGTGATACTAAAAAGATATTAACAATCAATATAATATATACCCTTAACACCAAATAATTATTTAATATCGTTAATTCATATATCATTACTCTAATTTATTTATTTTTCTTTTAATCTATTTAATATTATTTCAATAAGAATTTTAAAATCTAGGTCGTTACATTAAGAGTTTAATATACGTTTTAAATGTTTATAAACACGTGGTAATATTTTAAGGGAATATGATCCTCTCTAGTCCAAAATAGACTGTAAACTATCCAATTTATGACTAGGATTTGTTCTAAAAAATCCTAAAGCTCTGAATGAGACATATGTCCCACTAATTAAAAATAATAATAATAAAACATTATTTCATATTGAGGGTGGTCGGACCACCCCAAGTGGGGGCTTGGGGGTGGTCCGGCCACCCCAAAGGACAAACCTTTTTTTATTTTTTATTTTTTTTAGATTTGGCATTTAGGGGTGGTTGGACCACCTTTCAGCCCCCAACTGGGGTGGTTTGGCCATCCTCAATGGGGTGGCCAACCACCCTTTATTTTTTTTTATTTTTTTAATATGAAATAATTTTTTATTATTATTTTTATTTAGTGGGATAAGTGTCTCATTTATGGCTTTAGAATTTCTTAAAACAAATTCTAGCTATGAATTGAATATTTTGCAGTCTATTTTCGAGTGGAGAGAATCCTATTCCTACTTGAAGTGGTTCGGAGAAAATTTCTGTTGTATGTAATGTGTAATAAAGTTACACGTACCTAAAATTTGATCTGGTGGATTGACTTTTCGTGTAATCAAATCCATCACTTAGGGACCATTGATAGCTTGAAAACTGCATCCTTTGTTGACTGGGCGGGTGATTGATGAATTTCAGTCAAATGGAATAGCGTCACACACACACATTTATATATATATATATATAGGATAATGTCATCAATTAATGCTACTAAGCTCTCACTTTAATACCTTAAAAAATAAAAATCACTCTCTTAAATTTCCAATTACTATAGATTTTTCAAGGACATAGTTTTTAATAACGTGTAAGATATACATTAGTTTTTAATTTTTAATTTTTTTGACATGTCCACACAAGGGAAGAGGGAAGGATGTTCCAGGTAGGTCTCGGTCAAGTCCAGGTCGGGTCTCAGGCAGGTCGTGGTCAAGTCCCGGGTGGGTCCCGGTCAAGTCCCAGTCGGATCCCGGGCGGGTCCCGATCAAGACCCAAGTGGGTCCCGGTCAAGTCTCAGGCAGGTCCCAAGCGGGTCGGGGTCAAGTCCTAGGCGAGTCCCGGTCAAGTCCAGTCCCGGATAGGTTCTGGTTAGGTCTCGGGCGGGTCCCGGTCAAGTCTCAGGCAAGTCCAGGTCAAGTCTTGGACAGGTCCCGGGCGGGTCCCGGGTAAGTCCCAGACAAGTCCTGGGTAGGTCCTGGTCAAGTGCCGGGCAGGTCCCGGTAAAGTCCTAGGCGGGCCCCGGTAAAGTCTTAATCAGGTCCTGGATGGGTCTCGATCAAGTCCCGAGCAGGTCCTGGGCAGGACCCAGGTAGGTCCTGATAAAGTCCCAGGCAGGTCCCGGTCAAGTTCCGGATGGGTCTCGGATGAGTCCTGGTAAAGTCTTGGGCGAGTTCCGGACAAGTCCTAGTCAAGTCCAAGCAAAGTCCTAGGCGTGCTTTGACATGGTACGTCAATTTAAGAATGAGATGCTCAAAATCAAAAAATGGTTTATGATTTCCAAAAATTAAAGAATAATTTTCGATCAAATGGAAAATATTTTCCTTCGACTACTATTTTACGTCGAAGTAAACGTTGTAAAATACAAAAATAATTTTTTGAAAACTATTTTACGTCGAAGTAAACGAAACCTTAATGTGTAATAAAGTTACACATATCTAAAATTTGATCTGGTGGACTGACTTTTCGTGTAATCAAATCCATCACTTAGGGACCATTGATTGCTTGAAAACTGCATCCTTTGTTGACTGGGCGGGTGATTGATGAATTTCAGTCAAATGGAATAGCGACACACACATATATATAGGATAATGTCATCAATTAATGCCAATAAGCTATCACTTTAATACCTTAAAATTTTTTTGTTTTAAAAAAAATCACTCTCTTAAATTTCCGATTAGTATATATTTTTTAAGGACAGAGTTTTTAATAACGTGTAAGATATACATTAGTTTTTTTTTTTTTTTTTTGACATGTTCACACAAGAGAAAATGAAAGGATGATTCGAATTAGTAATCTTTATTTTATTAGGCGTAATTCACAATCGATTGAGTTATTTCTTAAGAACAAATTTTTAATATTATTTATTCTAATATTATTTTTATTATTAAAAAAATATATGCATCTCACATATTTAAATAATATATTATTTTTATAGATTAGATTAAAATAAATTTCTCCCATATAATTTAGAGGAAACCTGTCCATTTTTTGAACATGCATGAATGTTTAATGTCATGGACTCATGGCCCACAAATGCAGAACATATTGACTGGTGGAGACCATTCGCGCACAGTGTGTCATGTGTAACATGTTTTTTTTTTAATTTAATTTTAGTGTCGTCTAGTTGTGAAACCAAAACTTCTGTCAGTCAAACTTGGACACAAGCTGGAGCCGTCATAGGACTGTCGTCTAGCCTTATCACCCACCGAAATCATTATAAACCACACCATTTTCTTCGTATATGGAAATATGAGAGCCTCATATTGTACTTCTGTCCGTCCGCAGAATGCCACGTGTTTCACTTAATATATAATAAAATATTAATTAATATTTTAAAAGAAAAGAAATTAAAAATAATAAAAAATTAAAATCAATTTTTTTAAAAAAATTGGGGTGGTCGGCAAACCCATAGCCAGCCACCCAGTTGAGCTTAGGGGTGGCCGAACCACCCCCAACCACCCCCAAGGGCCAAAAGAAATTAAAATCAAATTAAAAAAAAAAAAAAAAACTTGGGTGGCAGGCAAACCCATAGGGGGTGGCCGCCACCCGATTTGAGCATAGGGGTGGCTTTGGCCACCCCAGACCGGTTGGTATGGGGTGGCCGAATCACCCCCAAGGCCAAAAAAAATTAAAATCAATTTTTTTAAAAAAAAAACTGGGGTGGCCGGCAAACCATAGGGGGTGGCTGACCACCCGATTTAAGCCTAGGGGTGGCTTCGGCCACCCCAGTTTTTTTTTTAAAAATTTGATTTTAATTTTTTATTATTTTTAATTTCTTTTCTTTTAAAAAATTAATTAATATTTTATTATATATTTAAGTGTGACATGTGTCATTTTTTGGACAGTTCGATTAAAATGGACGGATAGGATTATAATATGAGAGCTCTCATATTTCCCCTCTAATATGAGGGGATCCCGATCCATTTTCTTCTCAATTAATTGTGATTTTGTTACGGGCAGTCATTATTAAGTAGTGAGTCTGTTATTAAGTATTATTTATTAAATTATTAAATTTATTAATATTATTTAGTTGTTTTATTATTTTAATATTATTAAGTGTGAATAGCTTTTATATTATGTTTATCTCTTTTATTTTTGAATATGATTAGATTTATCTGTTTTATCTTTTTATTCAAATAGAAGTCCTATTTTATGTGAAATTCTATTTTCTATTATCTTTAAATATTACATTATTTATGAATAAAAAATCAATCAAAAATTTATTCAAACCTTGTGTTTGTAGGAGTTGAGAACACCTCTAATTACTCATAGGAGGTTTAAGATTCCTCAAAAATCTTACTAGGAGGTTTAAGATTCTTCGAAAATCTTACCATATCAATCTTTCTACCTAGCTCTCAACACGTTACGTAAGCACGTAACAGATTTTGTTCTAATTACCACGTTTAACCTCATCATTTTACCTATTTAGTCTCTAATTTGGTGAGTCTACTGTAAATACTTGAAAAAATTGACAAAATTTGTTAATGTATCATATCAGCACTAATCATACTGTAGCACATGTCACAATATGATTAATACTAATGTGACATATTAACGAATTTTATAATTTTTTTTTGTTTGGTTAAAATCCCAAACCGCGTCGGCCGATTTCACATTTTTCCCAATAATTAAACTTAAATTAGAAGAGCCATTGTGCATTTACAAGTTAATGACATGATTTTATTGAATATATATATATATATATAATATATATAAGTAAATTCGCATATTATTCCTTAATTATCCCCAATTAAAAAAGATGTTAAGTTGACCCAACACTCAACAATGGAAGCATTAATATGTGCGTCCATCTGGTGTGCGTGCCCACCACTACAAGTCTACAATAAAACTAAATATAAATTCCACGTATGAAAATCAATGTAGTCGTTATAGGCAGCTGTCGGGGACGAGTATTCCGCTGCTGCTTCCACCTGCGTTCTTACACGACGCCGTTGCCGCCTTGTTCATGTACGTAAGCTTGATGTCTTCCAATCTGATCCCTCGGCATGGAGTACTTGGGCTACAGTCAAATGTCACACCCTCTGGCGTGGCGGATGTTCCTTTTATGTTTCTGTACGTCACTCCACTGATCTTCACACCCGAGCCCTATTAATTAATTATAAAAATGGAATTTAATTAAGCTTAATTAATTATAATAATTTTGGTATTTTTGCTTATAAATTAATTATGATTATGGTTAAATTAGTTAATTACCTGGGTAGGACAACCTTGGTTGTCGGGGCAATAATTCTGATCGATGATGATGGGGTTGTCAACGTTGTTCATAACAATGTTTTGGAAGAGAATGTTCCGAACAAACCCGTTGCTGGGCCTGGCCCATGATTTTATCCGTACCCCATTATCCGACCCACTGAATACTGCGTTTGTTACCGTTACGTTTTGGACGCCTGCTTCATTCACTTCCTTCCCCAAGCTGCCAATACTGTCACACACATACATATATACATATACAATTATATAATTATATATGATCACTTGTATATAATTACGCAAATAAATTCTAAAATTATTTTCTCTTTTGTGTTATGATTATATATTATATATATATATACCTTACTCCATGGCCAGGGCCGCACTTAATGTTCCTTATCAACAAGTTCTTGGTGCCGGGGCCAATTGATATGCAGTCATCTCCGGTTTGCAGGGTGCTTCCCTGGATTGTAACGCCGGTCGAGGTCTGAACATGAATTCCGTCGGTGTTTGGGCTCTGATCAGGAGCAATGAGCTTCACATTTCTGACTTCCACGTTGTTGCAGCTGTTGATTACAAGGTGACTTAGCTGACTGTTGATGGATGTTAAGCCACTTATCACAATGTTGTTCGCCCAATTAAATGTTATCGACTGCATTGGAACAACACAGATTATATTAATCTTGTTAAAACAATTCATAAGAATTTATTTGGGTCATG
The DNA here is from genome assembly GCA_006937295.1 of Carpinus fangiana. NCBI lineage: Eukaryota > Viridiplantae > Streptophyta > Magnoliopsida > Fagales > Betulaceae > Carpinus > Carpinus fangiana. Next base: position 17,348,613 of record CM017323.1, on the reverse strand, counting down.
GTTGTTATTTAATTCGAATCGACATTTGAGTTAACAAGAACATATATGTAAAAGAACAATTATATAATAGTCGCATTTATTGTATATAAATATTAAATAACGTACTCTAGCACCAACAGGACAATTCTTTCCAGATTTCCTGCAAGCCCAAAAGCCAGCGCCCTTTGCATCCAGCGTACCGCCGTAGACGGCTACGCGGTTCACCTGAATGAACAAAATCCAATAACCGGAGTTCCCGAGAGCGCGATAATCTAACGGAGCCACAAGGGTCCCGTCAATCTGAACGGTGATTCTGCTCTTGCATGGGCCTCTAAAAACCGTTGCTTTCAGCAAGAACCTCCCCTTGGGGATGTAAATGGTGGACGCTCCGGCCGAGCTACATGCCGACGCCCATGCCTTGAGGAAAGCTTGTGTTGCGTCAGTTTTTCCGTCCGGCTTTGCACCAAAACTGACCACATTATTATAGGCTCCATTTGACAACTGAACAAGCAGGGCTATGAAGAGGAGGGAGAGAAAACAAGAAACAGCACTGAGCGTAGCCATTTTTGTTAGAGAGAGAGAGAGAGAGATTGAAGTGGGATGATGATGATGATGATGATATGGCAATGGCAGTTAAAGACCACGTATTTATAAAGCACGGTACGAGTTACGAAATCGTTTAATTTGCTTCTTTCTTCTGTCAAATTGTTGTTTAAAAATAAAGTCAAAGAAAAACTTTGATTTGCACGTTATCAATTAAGTACATGAATGATGAATGTATGATATGTACGGCGACACATGGTGCTATTTAAGGTAATGAATTATCTAGCTAGAACAAGAAGACATGTGATGATAAGTTGTCATTGTTAAACGTACGTACTAACAATTATAGCTACTATATATCGTATGTAATTACAATTAAATGAATTATTAATGCAGCTGCAGCCATATATATAATATAATATAATATAATATACGTTTATTCTCAAATCTCAATTATTATTCACAATATTAAATTAATTACCTCCTGATTAATTATTTAAAAAAACAAATTAGATATATAATTAAAAAAGCTTTCAAATGTATTAATTAATTGGGTGGAATTTGGAAGTAGTCGACGATCGATGCTGGCTTACGTAGGGGGTGATCGGATAATGTTTGCATGTGTATCACTCTTATTATATTGCGTCCATTTTGCCACGTGAAACGTGGAGGAAGCGCGGAGGAGTAAGGGGCGGGAAGGTCGCCAGAGTTCAAGTGGTCATATCGCATTTGGATCCAATGTGGCAGGGCCCACACTTGCCTAATTATTAGCACGTCTAATGTGGCGGGATATTATTGGCTCAAAGAAGTCGTTGGAGCTAGGAGCTGGCGGTTACTTAATTATATATATCCTTCAACACCAAGTAACCAAACTGGCATCAGACATCTCCGTACCCCACGTACTGGTCGGACAAACGTATATACTTTTGTTATATATTTCAATATTTGCATATATGGTAAATTAACAAGAAGACCTAATTTTTCGAGTATAAGTTCATATGAAAGGCGTAATGATTTGGATACTGTCTTGAAGAGAGATAAAGTAAAATAGACATGTTTGTAAAAATGCGGACTAGTTATATTATCTAGTGATATATTTGTTTTATGAAGCGTGGTCCAAAGTCGATTGATCTACTCCTTGAGAACAAATAATGATGAATTAGAACGAAAAAATAGCTCATGAAATAGAGGAAACAGGGGCTATATATCTTTTTTTTTTTTTTTTTTTTAATATGTCCACACGAGAGAAAGAGGAAGGGAATTCGAACTAGCTAATGACCTCTATTTCATAAGACGTGATACACAACCGATTGAATTATCCATTAATTCGTATTGATGAAGCACTCTTCTACAAATATTACCAACCTCATCAATCAAAAATCCAGACGAGAAAGCATCGTATTTTACTAACAAAATTTGCTACCAATTTCAATTGTAAAATAAAATAGTCTTTTCTAATACTTTTGTTCAACGTTGGACTTGGACCAAACCAGTAAAGATTATAAGATTTTGAACCAGGCCCTGCTGGGCTTTCTTTGTAATAATTAATATCCACAGACAAAAGGCCCATTCTTTTAATTAATGGCCTTCTATTATTTGTGCGACAGCTTCACTTATAATAATATAATATTAAGAAAATGGAGCTTAAAATATCTTAATTAATTAGCAGTATAAAAAAGTCAATTCATTGGTCAAATGCTCATTTACCCTTTTCACAGTAGGCAGTTGAAGAAGAAACCCACCCCCCCATGTGGTGAGCTTAATTGGGTTGGTCCTTAATTAAAGGAAAACCCTCGCAGTCGCAGTTGCTTTAGTTAGTTGAAAACCGTTGAAGTGTAAATAATTTTGTTGAAATTAATTTGATTTAAGATAATCATGTCTTTTTCTTGACCCATAAGTCACACACACACACATATATATATATATATATATGCTCTATCTTTCGGTACATAATTACGGATGAATATGGACCAAATTCACCACTAGTATTACTACTCACTATATAACCGTTGAAGTGTAAATAATTTTGTTGAAATTTGATTTAAGATAATCATGTCTTTTCCTTGACCCATAAGTCATATATATATATATGCTCTATCTTGATGGGTACATAATTAGGGATGGATATGGACCAAATTCACTACTCACTATATATAACCGTTGAAGTGTAAATAATTTTGTTGAAATTTGATTTAAGATAATCATGTCATTTTCTTGACCCATAAGTCATTTATATAAGTCATCTATGATTCTATATGCTCTATCTTTCGGTACATAATTAGGGATGGATATGTGGACCAAATTCACTACTAGTATTACTACTCACTATATGTATATATATATATATATATATAGTTTCCATATATAAATTAAAGGTAGTTAGCGTAATTTAAGCCCAATTAGCTAACATGCTAATATGTTGTACTGTACGTATACGTAAGGCACAGTTGAGTAAATAGTAATTAAACACATGCATATTCATGTTCACTGCATTTGAATGCTAGTTCATGTTTCAACCATTTCCTTTATATATGTATTTATATATACCTTTTAAAATTAGCAAAAGGAAAATATTTAAAAGCTTTATCTGAAAAAAGATTAGGCTAAAAAGTACTTTAATATACTTTAGTTAGAAAAAACAACCATTGTCATTTTACCATATATGGAGAAGCTACTCTCAAAATATTGTAAGAATTGGTCGATTTTGGGCATTTTATTACGTTGCATATATATTTCCCCATAGTCATCAATATCTTGAGTAATTCTAAATGTTTTATCTTTTATCTCATTTCTATGTTAATGGGTTGATGTGACATTGACTATTAGCTTTTATTTTTTATTTTATTAATTAATAAAGAATGATTCAAAGGCTGATATTAATTGGGCATTACCAATCAAGTCAGTAATATATATTTAGTAGATTGTGAGCTATACGACTGTTATACAACTAGTACTATGACATGGAAGTAAAAATCAATTGTTAATTGTTTTTTTACATGTGAATTACTCTACTAAATATATAGCATTACTCTCTCTCTATATATGCAATCTTTTAACAGAAAACATGCAACTAATTATTGCTTGTATAAAAATTATATATATCCACATTCTCTTCCTTCCTAGCTATTCTTATTTCAATCGAAATGATTAAGACTTATTAATATATAGGCAACATGAAGGCATGTACTGATCATGTACGTATAGAGTTTTCATATATATATATATATGAAAACTCATGTAAAATTACGCTTAAGGATAGTAGAGTAACTTATATGTAAAAAAACAATTAACAATTGATTTTTACTTCCACGTCATAGTACTAGTTGTATAATATATATATATATATCCTAAATGGTTGGATTTGGAAGATCATTTGCTTATTAAAACCCTAATAGCCTATGGGTGTGCATGAATATTGTCAACGCACATGATCACATGGCTACCTTCTCGCAAACAAACATCGCATCCATGCAACAGGGAAACCCTGAAACAAGGCCCAAAACAGTGAGATTATTGGCTTCTGCATGCGCATGGGGATCGGATCATAATCATTGATTGTAATTTGTATATATGGATCGAAGACATGAGCTCCAAATATATACTTATTTTATTATTTATTATTATTATTATTATTATAAATTAATTCTTTCAGACAAAAAAAAACTTATTCCTTCCTGGCCAGGATGACCATCGATCCTTGTCTGTTTACTTCCCAAGCCTTTCACTGTTTCACAGCCACGATATCTGCCTTCATTGTGGAAATCCAACTACTGATCATTGAGCATACGTACATGTACGTGAGCTTGCCAGGCAACATTAATTGCACAAGCCTCTTTTTGTTTTTACTCTTCTGATATCTCAATTATATAATCATTAAATTAAGAATTAATGTGATTCAATGGCTCAAGAAATTTTTTAAAGTGGAGAGTACACATTAGAGTATAATTTCGAATCTCGTAATGAAAATTTTCATGCATGATTAATGTAAACTACCTTGGTTTTTATTAATATCCTGATAGGGTTTAGATCATACGATGACTCAGTTAGATGCGAGAGAGTATCTGCGGTTCTCTCCGTCTAAGCCTTTTCTGTACGGCTCCTGATAAATAGGTACTACTATTATCAGACCTAGCTAGAAAAGTTAGGATTTGTCTTTCCCACATGCCTTCTTAATTTAAAGAAAGAAAAAAGAAAAACTAATGCATGCATATATGTCGTTTAATTAATTTTATCTAACAAATATCATATCCTATTGATCAACGTTGAGGGAAAATTTCTGACATGCACCATTATAACCTAATCGGCACATGGGATCGATTATTGTATATTTGGGTCGATCAGGAAAATCCTGTGCCTAATTAATGCACTTTATTTTCATTCTAAGCAAACTGGTTGACGATCGAAGCTGTTAATCATTGAACATGACTTTGTAGCGTGCCACGATATATTATCCCATTATTCATCCTATCTTGACATATAATATACACATATGATCATGAGATTAATTAGTACACAAAATATTTCTCAATTTTGCACGTAAATCAAATGAATGAACTAGCTAGAAAGGAATGACTCAAACAATAGTTGATTAACCCCTTAAACATATCTCATTTTTGTATTATATACTTATTATTACAAAGAAAAAATTGCAAGCTACGTACCCCTTTTTTATTTTTTGGAAACTTCACTTACCATTACTGATCTTATATCACTTTTATAATCATATCCTTAAACTTTTAAAAGTGTCAATTTACAATTACCATATTTTATCACAATCATTCGGTCAAAATTCAATGTTAAATTAAATGGTTGATGAATGAAATTTCCTAAATACCCTAAGATGTTTATAAAATTACAAAAACATCTTGAACTTGGCTAGGGTTATTTTTGAAATTTCACTTCTTCCGCTAAGATTTAATGTTGAATTTGGACAGGATGATTGATATTACAAACTTCAAAGAAGTGGAAATCTTAGGCTCCGTTTACTTTAACGTAAAATGGTTTCCGTTAGAAAATATTTTCAGAGAAGTCATTTTCTCTGAAAATATTTTCTATTGAAAACATTTTACGGTGTTTACCGCGCGTACAGAAAATCACAAAATATATATATTCATTAAATCATATTAAACTCTAAATTTACGGGTAGGTCCCGGGACTTGACCAGGACCTACTTGAAACTTTAACGGGACCCGCCCGGGACTTGACCAGCAGCTGCCTAGGATTCGCCCAGGATCTGCTCAAGACTTGACCGGGACCTGCCCAGGACTTTTTCGAGACCCGTCCAAGACCTGCCCAGGACTTGATCGGGACTCGCCCGGGACTTGACCGGCAACTGCCTGGGACTTGACTGGGACCCGCCTGAGACTTGATTGCGACTTGCCCAGGACTCACCCGAGACTTGTCCGGGACTTGCTCGGGACCCGACCGGGACCTGCCCAGGACTTAACCAGGACTTGCCCGGGACCCACCCGAGACTTGTCCTGGACCTACCCGGGACTTGCTCAAGACCCGACTGGGACTTGCTCGGTACCGCCCGCGACTTGACCGAGACCTACCTGGGACTTGACCAGGTGGGTCCCGGGCAGGTCCTAGTCAAGTCCCAGGCAGGTCCCAGTCAAGTCCCGGTCGGGTCCCATGCAGGTCCTGATCAAGTCCCGGGCAGGTCAAGAACAACTCCCAAGTGGGTCCCAGGCTGGTCCTGGTCAAGTCCCGGGGAAGTCCTGGGCGGGTCCCGATCAAGTCCCGGGCAGGTCCCTGGCAAGTCCCAATCAAGTCCTAGGCAGGTCTTAGTCAGGTCCCGGGCAGGTCTCGGTGAAGTCTCGAGCAAGTCCCGGATGGGTCCTGGTCAAGTCCCGGGCAGGTCTCAGACAAGTCTCGGGCAGGTCCCGGTGAAGTCCCAAACGGGTCCCGGGCGGGTTCCGGGCAGGTCCCGGGCAAGTCCCGGTGAAGTCTCAAGCGGGTCCTAGTCAAGTCCCGGATAGGTCTCAGACAAGTCCCAGTGAAGTCCCAAGTGGGTCCCGGGCAGGTCCCAGTCAAGTCCTGGGCAGGTCCGGATCAAATCCTGAGTAGGTCCCGGGTGGGTCCCGAGCAGGTCCCGGGTGGGTCCCGATAAAGCCCCGGGCAGGTCACGGTCAAGTCCTGGGTGGCTCCCTGTAAAGTCCCGATCAGGTCTCGGGCGGATCCCGGTCAAGTCCTAAGCAGGTCTCAGTCAAGTCCCGGGCAAGTCCTAGGTGGGTCCCAATAAAGTTCAGGGCAAGTCCCGTTCAAGTTCTGGGTGGGTCCCGGACGGGTCCCGATAAAGTCTCGGTTGGGTCTCGAGTCAAGTCCCGGCAAGGTCCTAAGTGTGCTTTGACAGGGTACGTCAATTTGAGAATGAGAGAGATGCTCAAAATCGGAAAATGGTTTACGGTTTTCAAAACCGTAAACCATTTTCTGAAAATTAAAGAAGAATTTTCGGTTAAATGAAAAATATTTTCCTTTGACCATTATTTTATGTCGAAGTAAACACCGTAAAATGCGAAAATCATTTTTTGGAAACCATTTTACGTCGAAGTAAACGGAGTAAATTGATTTTTTTTTTTTTTTTTTTTAATGCATGACTGCAAAAGTAATGAACAATCAATAATGGTAAATGAAGTTTTTTCCCTTTTTTTTTTTTAAATTTTAATTTTATTATTTTTTTTAATTTTTATTTATAAAGGAAGTGACAATAATAGCCACATACAAGCCCTTGTTATCTCTGACTCTGATATAACTTGAATATTTGGCAAATGGAAACAATGTGATATGGAGGGTAGCTTTGGCAATTATATATATATGATCAGCTTTGGCAATAATTTTCTGAGAATTTCGTGCCTCTATTTTCGGTTCACATGGCTTTCTCTGATTGATTAGCGTTCTATCGACTTCACAAATGGAATTGTGCCACGTAGAACCTTAAAAATTCTCCCCTAAAATCGTTCCAGAAGTCATGCAAGTAAGCAAGAACAGGAAAAAGAAGAATATTTTATTTGGGGAAGCGCAGATAATATATTCTATATATATATATATATTATCTTTCCCTATTACAAATAATTTATATCTCAGTCTTGATCAATCACAATTGACGCCCCAGATCCATCCTAATGGATTCAAATTTATCATATACAAATATGATGATGTAATGCCCAAAAAAAGGGATTGTGTTTTCTTTCTTATCCCAAAAATTTGGGTTATGCTAAAACGTATAAAGTTATTTAGTAGACTCCTATACAATTATGATGATGTGACAGTGAAAATAAATCTTTAAATTAATGAAAGCTTATATTTATTGTCACATCAACATAATTATATAACAGTCCTATGAGATACCCAAATGATTTGAATGTGTCGTAGCATTCACATTGGGCTTAGTAATTCTTTTTTGTTTTTGAGAAAATTTTACGAAACCCTCTCAACGTCCATGCGTTTTAAAAGTATAATCAAAGTATAAAAACTCTCGGGGGAAAGAACATTTGAGCGGAATGTGAATGCTTCTGGATCAAACTAGTTAGGGTTAGGTTCGTTACGTATTCTTCTTAATTCGTTCTACGATGGAAAAAAGCAAAGGAAAGCAAAGAAAAAGTTGCATACTTGCATGCATGGATGGTATTACTGAATAAATCACGGCTAAAAGAAGAGGTTAGTTTTCTTGGTGCCACGATTTTTGGGCGTACAAATGGCGCCGCTTTCTTCTCCGTTTTCTCCTGCACATGTCACGTCTCAGACCACGTTGCTACGAAAGCCTGCCTTCTCTGAAACTGCCCTTCGGGTGTTCTCCAAATTACAGCTATACCAAGTATATTTTCACTGTAGAAAATTCGTAATTTGAAGTACTGAATTGGGCATGTCAGATAGAATGAGCTCACGCAGAGATTCTCATGGAATTTTCACGAATTAATGCATGTGGTAGTTTGATATATATGAGGCTCAGAACTCAGAAGTATACTGACTATATATATATATATATGTCCAAATCATACGGTTATCCTGAGCTTAATTATTTTCGGAATTTATTTAATGGACGAACCCTTTGGAAATCTCATATCTCAAGCAACCTTATGCATGTACGTGCATTATTCGTCCCTTCCACTCCCCATGAGCTCATCTTTTTTCCAATTTGGTGATTCTCTAAGATACCCCACACCCACTTTGTCTCAGCCCATGCTTTCGTGTATTTCATGATTAATTTAATTTGTCTGTTTTCTCATCTCAGCTCGTTTTGTAAGAGTACTAACTACTAACCCATAAGCTAATTAATTAATTAGGTTGTGACATGCATCTTTCCTAGCAAGCAAATGGAGTCTAGAAAAAGTCTCATAAAAAAAAGAAAACAATGAGATCAGTTAGTGTACATGTACCCAATTGGGCACGTCTTAAGCATTGAATATTGACCCTTTCCGTTTTTTTTTCGATCATCAGTGAGACAATAACAATAAATCTTTGCATAAACGCAAAGAATCGAGTGATATTAATAAAAGGGTATTGTGGTAAAGAAGAGACTAAAAGAAAAAAAGTTAAAATGTAAACAAAAATCCATAATCCATTCAAAGTTCGGCGCAGCTTTGCGTACTAATTTGAAATTATTATACCATCGTCGAAAACTAGCCTGCATTCATATCCTATAAATACAACCTCAAACCGTTATAACTCCACCACCGCCAATACTACTTCAACCCCTCAACTTCTAAACTTCCCATTTACCTCAGCTCCTTGTCTTTCGCTCTCTCTCTTTCTCTCTCACAGACTTACAAACACACGAACTTTTCCATTTCAGAAACAAGATGGGAAACCAGAGAAGCCCTCTTCTTCTTGCACTTGTTTCTGTTCTCTTATATTCCTCAGTCGTCTTAGCTGATCCAGTGACATACAATGTGGTCAGTTTGGGAGCCAAAGCTGACGGAGAGACGGACTCGACCCAGGCTTTCCTTGCTGCATGGACGAAAGCTTGCGCCTCCGAAAACGCCGCCACCATTTACGTGCCGGCGGGGAGATTCTACCTTCGCCAGGTGGCTTTCAACGGGCCATGCAGTAGCAACGCGATCTCCATCAGCATCGACGGCACCCTTGTGGCCCCATCCGACTATGGGGTCCTCGGAGATTCCGATAACTGGCTCGGCTTCAGCCACGTGGACGGGGTTACACTATCTGGTGGAATTCTCGACGGCCAAGGCACTGGCTTGTGGGCTTGCAAATCCTCCGGCAAGGGTAATTGCCCCAGTGGAGCAACGGTAAGTTGAATGACACATTTACCCTTTTATTATTTCTTGGTGAAAATTGAAAAAAAAAAAGGAAAATTTTGGGAATAATCCCATGTGTTCTGTAGTAGAATACTTCTATAATTAAGTGTTTCTTGCATTAACCGGTTCATCCCTTTAAGTTTGCATATATTTATTTAATTGCATAATCATTAATCGGTCCCAAAGCCTGGATCATGTTCCTTGTTAATACAAATTACTTATTTATTTGTTTAATTTTTGTTGGAATAATTTAATAATGGGAGCTTTTCCTTGTGTGTATGCAAGCAGACACTGGAGTTTTCCAACTCCAAGAACATCGTGGTGAGTGGATTAACCTCCCAAAACAGCCAAATGTTCCACATCGTCGTCAATGGCTGCGAGAACGTGAAAATGCAAGACATCAAGGTCACCGCCGATGGCAACAGCCCAAACACCGATGGCATTCACGTGCAATTATCTTCAGGTGTCACGATCCTCGACTCCAAAATCGGGACCGGAGATGACTGCATCTCAATTGGCCCCGGCGCCACCAACTTGTGGATTGAGAACGTTGCATGTGGACCTGGCCATGGAATCAGGTAAAATAAAAATTAAAAAATAACATGCACACCATATACCACACTTATGATATATAATGTTATTTAGTATATTGTTATGCAATTGTCATATAATCTGACGGGCGCAATTGGATGGTGCAGCATTGGGAGTTTAGGCAAGGAGTCGAACGAGGCTGGTGTGCAGAATGTGACAGTGACAACAGCTACTTTCACCGGTACTCAAAATGGAGTGAGGATTAAGTCTTGGGGAAGGGCTAGCAATGGTTTTGCTAGGAATATTCTTTTCCAACATGCGGTTATGATGAATGTCCAGAATCCCATTTTGATTGATCAAAATTACTGCCCCGACAACAAAGGTTGCCCTGGACAGGTTTCTGGCGTAAAAATCAGTGACGTGACATACCAAGACATCCATGGATCATCGGCGACAGAAGTTGCTGTAAAATTTGATTGCAGTTCAGAGAACCCTTGCAGCGGAATAAGGTTGGAGAACGTAAAATTAACTTACCAGAACCAAGTAGCTGAAGCCTCGTGCACCCATGCAGCAGGGACAACTTCTGGTTTTGTCCAGCCAACAGGTTGTCTGTAGTGGGAGAAAGAATAAATCCGTATCTTAAAATTAATTAAGGATAGAAAAGGAGTTAATTAATCTCCATAGTTTTGTCCTTACAAGGACAGAAATGATATTGTAATAGTATGAATATCAGGCCTATAGAAGAAGGTCTATTGCTTGAGTCGGTGGCGTTGATAGCCCATTGGGCTTTCTTGGAGCCTGACCTTGCAATCAGCGTATGTACTCGTTTGAGAATATGATCCACTTTGTGGAATTTATATATAGATAATATTTAAAATAGCTCAACGCATTTCCAATTAATTTACAAAAGAAAGAGATCAAATAAATATTTAATTGAAGACGAGAAAAAACAGAAAAAGAATCTATGAATTAAATTAAATATTCCAAAAAGTACATAATAAAAATGGAAAAAGAAAAAAAAAAAGATTATTACAGTCCCCATTGATGAGTTTATTGTCTGGAATGTCTAAATAATCACTTTTTCTAATATATAAAATATTTAATTAAGAACTCATTTTATCAAGTTTTTGTGTAAAACTATATTTTTATAAACCTCCAATAAAAATTGAACACATCAATTTAAAACACCAAATACAATAAACATGAAAACACTGAATCTTTATTAAAAACCAGCCCATTTATATATATTTCTTCAAAGCCAAGACTTATTAACGTTTCCCGACATATATACTAGCGGACGTCTTTTCAGGCAAGACCTCTCGACCAATAAAGTCGCTTCAAACAAGCAACCTTGTAATTTCAGGGATAATGGTTGGGGTGTTGCATCCGGTTGTGTATGTTAAGAGAGAAAAGTGTCCGGCCCCTTTTGTTGATTTCATTTAAACGGGAGAATATCTTGTTAATTATAGTAAAATAGTATTTTTGTTCCATAAAAAAATAAAAAGACAAAAATATTCATTAACTATAATTAATAGGATATTCTCCGATATTCTTTGGTTCATATCTTGTTCCCCTTTTGTCAATGTTGATGGGTTGAATTTGTTCACAATTCAATGTTCATTCTATTTTGGGGGTTCTACGCTTATGTGTTAAACTGTTATTGGATACTCTAAAAGAGAGTTTTACAACTACAACCTGATTGAAGTTATTTTATTAGAAATAAATGTAAAATCAATGCTTATAGTTGGCTTAAATTACAAATTACTTATTGCTATATAAAAAATAATTTAGAGGTTCTCGGGGTAGGCCAAAATAACAATTTAGTTTATGCAATTAAATTCCGTCAAACACTTGACAGATTCCGTTAGGATGTCTTGTCAACAACAATAAAATAATGACACATGTTATTCTTAAAAAATATAAATATATAAAACTAAAAAATTAACATAAGAAAGTTAATTTTTTTTAAGGAAAAAAAAAAAATTATTCATACCCGAAATATGGAGAATGACGATGGAGATAGGATGAGAATTCCATATCCTAAGGTAAATCATTTCCAATAGTAACATAGACTTTCTCTGCTTCAGCATCCATTATTGGCTAGCTACTCGGACCGGCCGGCCGTTTGATTGATGGATACAAGAAAGAGCCCGAGTTTCATAAATTCCGGCAAAACCCAACACGTACCGGAAAAGTTCTGTGAAAAAAGGCCAGAACTTCTTTTGCTTGAGATCACCATAACAACCGGCATTAATTCGGACATTTCAACATATATAGCTTTCGCAGATTTCAACTGCATGTACACTTGATACATTGGAACACCCTGAAACTGGTTGCTCCATCCCTCCTGTACCCAATTCAAGAGCTTATGTTCCATCCGATTATAATTGCGTGGCTCCCAGCTAGTAAGTACTATTATAGTTACGTTCAGGTAGAATAATTGTAGTTAATATTCGCCACCTAAGATAGAGATCCAAATTTGAACACTAACTCTGTCAATTCCCCCCATTTACATTAAATATTTCATGTGTTGAGTCTCACTTATTAATAAAAGAGAGTTAGAGCCCATTTACATATTTCTATCTATTTAAACTTTTAGGATAAGTAATGATTTAACATTCACTTCCATCCGCCTTTATTAAAAAAGGAAAGAAAAATAAAAATAAAAATTCCAAGGGCTAATGGGTATAGTAGCCAAATAAAATGAGAACATAGATGAGTATTTAAAATTTCTCTTTGAGAAATATATAATTGGAGAGGTTGTTTAGGTAATTAAATGAACAAAGAAGCATGTTACATATATATCATCCTTTCACCCATAATAGATTTATAATTGGATTTGTGAACTCATGTGGGTCATACACAAATTTAACGGTAGATCTGATTGAGAGAATAATTTTTATCATTTATCATGAATAAAATAGAAGCTTTAAGGAAAACGGGGGGATAAAGCTTAAAGAAGATGATGGGTGCATGTGTTGAGAGAATGAAAGGAATGGGAGGAGGAGGTGTTGATCTAGACTTGTGGGTAAAGCAAAGAGAGGCGCAGAACAGAGCACCCGGAAACAAGAAATGGGGGCCGGGAGGATTGGCGGTGGTGGCTTTGGGGGGATGTTTTGCTTGCTTTGTCACGTTAATGCTCACAGCAGCTCCCTTGTTTTATAATTTAATGTAATTGACAAACCCTCTGGATTTCTCATATCTCAAGCAACCATATACGTGCATTATTCGTCCCTTCCACTCCCCATGAGCTCATTTTTTTTCCAATTTGATGAATCTCTAAGATATATACCCCCCACACCGTACCCACTTTGTCGCAGCCCATGCTTCCATGTAACATGCAATAATTTTGACATACTAATTTACATGATTTTATATTCCATTATTTTGTCTGGTTTCCTTTATCCATACGTACAGCTAGCTGCTAGCTAGAAATGGAGTCTTCCCTAAAAAACACAGTCAAATTAAAAAGAAAGCAGTCTTTCCCAGAAGCAAATCATGGAGCCTAGAAAAAGGCAATTGGCCGGGTAGGTCTTTAAGCATTCACTGACTACCCTTTTCGTTTTGTTCAATTAATTGGCTTCAAATTGCAGTCAGACAATTATATTAATAAATCTTTGCACCGATACAAAGAATCGAGTAATGAAACAACATATTTTAAACAATATCCAAATCCATATACGCAAGCTATAGCTAGCTATCGTCGATCTCCACGTACTTAAGGGTATTGTACGTGCGTGGTAAACAAGAGACTGAAAAACAAAAAACAAAAACAACACAAAAGTTTAACGTAAACATATATATATATATTTATATTTATATATCCATTCAAAGTTCGGTGCAGATTTGCGTACTAATTTGACATTATATTAATCATCAAAATTAACGTCCTTTCAAATCCTATAAATACACGTCAAACCGTTACAACTCCACCACCAATACAACTATTACAACTCCCAAACTCCCCATTTGACTCTCTCTCTCTCTCTCTCTCTCACAGACAACATACAAAAACACGAACATTTCCATCAAAAAACAAGATGGGAAACCAGAGAAGCCCTCTTCTTCTTGCACTTGTCTCTGTCTTCTTTTATTCCTCAGTCGTGATCTTAGCTGCTCCAGTGAAATACAATGTGGTCAGTTTGGGAGCCAAACCAGACGGAAAGACGGACTCGACCCGGGCTTTCATTGCTGCATGGACAAAAGCTTGTGCCTCCGTAAGCGCCTCCTCCATTTACGTGCCCGCGGGAAGATTCTATCTTCGCCAGGTGGCTTTCAACGGGCCATGCAGGAGCAAGGCAATCTTCATCCGAATCGACGGCACGCTTGTGGCCCCATCGGACTATAGGGTCCTCGGAAATGCCGGTAACTGGCTCGGCTTCAGCCACGTGAACAGGGTTACATTATCCGGTGGAATTCTTGACGGCCAAGGCACTGGCTTGTGGGCTTGCAAGGCCTCCGGCAAGAGTTGCCCGAGCGGAGCAACGGTACGTTGAATTACACATTTCCCAAAGCCTGGATCACGTTCCTTGTTAATACAATATTACTTTTTTCTTTTTCTTTGTAATATAATAATGGGATCGAGCTTTCAATTTCCTTGCGTATGCAAGCAGACACTGCAATTTTCCAACTCCGAGAACATCGTGGTGAGTGGATTAACCTCCCTAAATAGCCAAATGTTCCACATCGTCGTCAATGGCTGCAAGAACGTGAAAATGCGCGGCATCAAGGTCACCGCCGACGGCAATAGCCCAAATACTGACGGCATTCACGTGCAATTATCGTCAGGTGTCACAATCCTCAACACCAAGATCCGTACCGGCGATGATTGCATCTCAATTGGCCCTGGTACCACCGACCTGTGGATTGAGAACATTGCTTGCGGACCTGGCCATGGAATTAGGTAAAACATTACATCACATGCACATCATATACTATATTCATATATAATATTATTTAGTAAACTATTATGTAAATGTTATATAATTTAAAGAGTGTGGTAATTGGGTGGTGCAGCATTGGGAGTCTAGGCAAGGACTTAAAAGAGGCTGGCGTGCAGAATGTGACAGTGAAAACAGTTACTTTCACCAATACTCAAAACGGAGTGAGAATTAAGTCTTGGGGAAGGGCCAGCAATGGTTTTGCTAGGAATATTCTGTTCCAAAATGCATTTATGGTGAATGTCCAGAATCCCATCGTAATTGATCAAAATTATTGCCCCGAAAACAAAGGGTGCCCTGGACAAGTCTCTGGCGTAAAAATTAGTGACGTGACATACCGAAACATCCACGGATCATCCGCAACAGAAGTTGCTGTGAAATTTGATTGTAGTCCAGGAAACCCCTGCAACAGAATAAGGTTGGAGAACGTAAAGCTAACTTATCAGAATCAAGCAGCCGAATCCACTTGTAACCATGCAGTCGGAACAGCTTCTGGTTTAGTCCAGCCAACAAGTTGCTTCTAGTGGGGGAAAGATATAAATTCATGTCTTGAAATTAAGTATGCATAGAAAATGAGTGTCTATAGTTTTGTCCTTACATTTCTACGACAAAAATGACACTCTAATAGTATGAATATTAGGGTGGTAGTCATTGAAGAAGGTATATTGCTGGAGTCTGTGGCGTTGATAGCCCACTGGGCTTTCTTGGAGCCTGGCCTTGCAATCATCATATATATGTATTCATTTGAGATTAATTTGTTGGATAATTTGATAGTTGGATTCAGCTGTGGAATTTATAGATATTTGATTAAGCATTTCCAATTTGCTTTTGACACATCAATTTGCATTATGAAAATTATTTTATGAAGGAACGAGAAAAAGAATAAAGAAGAAAATTAAAATAAAATAAAATAAAAGACAGAAAAAGGCGTGTCAATGGCATTTCGATTAATAAAATGAACCAAATCCTTGGATTTTAAGTCGTAAGCATTAGTTAAAAGAGATTCAACGATCACAAAGATGTCAAATGCTCTACTTAATAAAAAGTAATAAAATATTTTTTTTAATATTTTTTAAAAAATAAAAAATAAAATTATATATAGTTTTTTTTTGGGGGCCACCGCCACCTTAGACCTGCCCCATGACCCTTGGGGTGGCTTCCGCCACTCACAAGGGTTGGTTTTAAAAAATTTGGTTAATCAAATGAACCAAATCCTTGGATTTTATAGATCATGGTACACGTGTCATATACTCAGCCACACACTACACACTATAAATCCAGAACTGATATACGCGCGGCAAACAGACAGAAACCGGCAAGAAAGGTGTGGGAGGGAGAGTAACAATGGCGAGTGGTGTTGGTGGGGGATCAGGTGAGGAAGCTGTGAGGAACAAGCAGGTGATATTCAGAGACTACGTGTCTGGTTTTCCCAAAGAGTCGGACATGGAGGTGACCACTACAACGGTGAAGCTGAAGCTTCCGGAGGGGTCCAATGGGATAT
Source organism: Carpinus fangiana (assembly GCA_006937295.1). Classification (NCBI taxonomy): domain Eukaryota; kingdom Viridiplantae; phylum Streptophyta; class Magnoliopsida; order Fagales; family Betulaceae; genus Carpinus; species Carpinus fangiana. The sequence continues at coordinate 17,331,862 of CM017323.1, read as the reverse complement.
TAGTGAAGAACCTTTACTTGTCATGTGATCCCTACATGCGTATCCGGATGAAAAGAATTGAGGGTCCAAACGTTTTTTCTTCCTTCGCACCTGCCTCTGTAAGCATTACTCTCTCTTACCTGTGAGCTTTCTTGCTTTTACTTTTGATAATGGTGGCCCGGTGGGTAAATATTGAGTGGTTTGTAAAAACCTTCCTTCCTTTATATGCTATTAAATGAAAATGAACAGTATAGTCAAATTCTTTGTAAGTTGTAAGCATTAGTTAATTAAGAAACACAACAATGAGAGTTATAGATTTTTGCATTTGATTTTCCATAGCTGTTGCTATGAATTTTTAGTACGAGTCAAGCACCCATTTTTTTTTGTCTAAAAATATTTTACTTCGAAGCAAACCGAACTTAATTATAAATTAACAGTATAGTCAAGTTCTTTGTAAGTTGTAAGCATTGGTCAATAATTAAGAAAAACAACAGTGAGAGATATAGAGAGGACAAAACAACATGCTTGATAACCCCCAAGGTTCCACCCCTTCACTCTCTCTCTCTCTCTCTCTATAACATTTGTGTTAAATTACCACTTATTTTAAAATCTTAAGCTGTTTGAAAATGCTGAATTTAATCATTTAATTAATATTTTAAAAGAAAGTAGCAATTAAATCAAAATCAATATTCATATCTACTAATTAAACCTCTTTTGATGGAAAAATATATTAATTGTGTGGAAATATTTCTGAAATAAGTCAACTTGTACCGTGTTCTAAGCTTTCAATAATGGATTTTTGTGTTGATCATAAATGTAGCCATTAAGTGGGTTAGGAGTGGCCAAAGTTGTGGATTCCGGGCACCCAGAGTTCAAGGCAGGGGACTTGATTTGGGGCACAACCAGATGGGAGGAGTACAGTCTCATCACGGAAATGGAAGGTCTCTTTAAAATCCAGCACACTGATGTGCCCCTTTCCTACTATACTGGAATTCTTGGTAACTTGTCTACTCATTCAGTTATTTCCAGATTGATGAATTGGGTTTTAAATTACAATGAATGCTGCTGATCTATGTATGTATATGCTCTGGAAATAAATTTTCTCCTTGTCAAATTTAGAGCTAGGGTCAGTCCAAAAAAAATAACAACAAAGGAACTGGCTGAGTTGTTTGTTTGAATGCTTTTGATACATACAATTCATGATAATAGTCTGGATCAGATATGTTGTATAATATGTTTTGGTTGGAATCGGGCTTACATAGATGGGGAGAAAACTGAAGTTTTTAAACTAAGTTGGCTAGGGTTAAAGTAGTCTACCATAGTCTCGGTCGAACGAGTGTACTGGTTTGGTCGATCAGGCTAATAAGACCGAGTCATATTCTGTCCAAATTTTCAAACTTCTATTGATATCCTAAACATTAAAATTGAAAAAATTAGGTGAATTTCGCATGTTGCTTTACCTTTCCATCATACACAATCCTGCCTCTAATTGCTGTGCATTTGGCTTTTATTCAAGGTATGCCTGGTTTGACTGCTTTTGCCGGATTCCATGAAGTTTGTTCTCCTAAGAAAGGAGAATATGTCTTCATTTCTGCGGCAGCTGGTGCAGTTGGTCAGCTTGTTGGACAATTTGCAAAGTTGATGGGTTGTTATGTTGTTGGAAGTGCTGGAAGTAAAGAAAAGGTGTGTTGTCTCTGTTTGGCATACTTCATGGTTTAAGCCCTCTCTTCGTCTTCTTTATTTAACGGCCGAATTTTCTCTTCCCATGGGATGGCTGTATGGTTTGTACACGGCCATCAGAAGGTTTTGATCTAGTACTCAGATTAGTCAACACTCTACAAGAAATTTCTATCTTTTGTTATTCTCATTGTTTTCTTTGACATTATGCAGGTAGATCTACTAAAGAACAAGTTTGGGTTTGATGAGGCTTTCAATTATAAGGAAGAAAGTGACTTGAATGCTGCTTTGAAGAGGTCAGTATATCTACTTATTGCATGAAACACTTTTTTATTTTTTATTTTTATTTTTTTACTTTGAAGCTTAGAGGAACCTTTGGACATCAAATGGAGATAATGTTCTTCCAGTTCTGCTTCATGTATGTATAATGTATGCATGTATATTCATCATGAAGGACACTGTAGGAGACCATACATGACATGTTTTGATCATCATAAATAACCAGGTACTTCCCTGAGGGCATTGACATCTACTTTGAGAATGTTGGGGGGAAAACGCTTGATGCGGTGATTCTTAACATGAGAGCCCATGGTAGAATTGCTGTATGTGGAATGATCTCACAATACAATCTTGAGCAGCCCGAAGGTGTTCAGAATTTGATGCTGCTAGTCTATAAGAGGATTCGCATGGAAGGATTTGTTGTCTTCGATTACTACAATATCTATCCCAAGTTCTTGGATGTAGTGCTGCCTTACATCAGAGAAGGGAAGATAGTTTATGTAGAGGACATAGCTGAAGGTCTTGAGAGCGGCCCGGCAGCTCTGGTCGGACTTTATAGCGGCCGCAATGTCGGAAAACAAGTTGTTGCAATTGCTCGTGATTGAGATTATGTCAAATGCTTTTATGCCGGGCGGTCCTCCTAGTTGTGCTATTAAGAAGACAATCGCAATTTTGTACAAATAATTTTATAGGATAAATGATTGCTATTAATAATTTATTCATATTTTTCTCATATTCTCATTTTATAGAGGCTGTGGGTGAGGGTAGGTCTTTTTGTATTTTTACTACTTGGATGATGTTGCACTTTACTTATGTGGCAAATATGTCAATGTGGCATTGATATAATGCATGGTGTATCAAATGTGGCACACAAAAGAATGTTTACTTAATTTGACACATAGTGACCTATTTAAAATTTGGGCAAAACGCAAAACTTCGAATGTTGAAATTGAAAATCTAGGAATGAAATTAAGAGAGTTCGAATCTTAAATTTACTTATGACCCTATTGAAAAAGAGAATTTTATGAGCCGATTGTCGGGCATGATTGTCACTGTTGAGTGTTGACGATGGCAACAACCTAAACACCGATGGTATTCACGTGCAGTTATTTTCAGGTGCCACGATTCTGAGCTCCACTAGACCAGGGATGATTGCATCTCAACTGGCCATGCTACCACTAACTTGTTGATTGAGAACATTGCATCTGATCCTGGCCATGGAATTAAGTAAAACGTTACATGTACACTGATAAGCGCCGAATGTTGCACATTCAAGCCCTTTAACTTGCATATGTTAATTCATTAGCGTTGCNCACTAGAAGAAGAAGAAATTAAAAAAAGGAATAGAGGATAAGGGAATGCTGTCAAAGTGAGATCCAACTGTGGCCCAACGTGCCACTGAATGGGCACAGAAGTTTGCACTTCTTGTAATCTTTCTAGCTGTTAGAAGATTATATTTCTGTAATATTGTATTATCGAAATATTCTCAGTATATTACGAAAATATTTGATACCGTATTCATAATTGTAAATATGCTGATTTTATGTGATTTTGTAATTATTGTATTTCCTTTCTTTTGAGGCCTTATTCAACTATAAATAGGCCATTATATTGTACTAGCTTTCCATGAGGAAGAAAAAGGAATAGAGTCTAGAGAGTCTAGTATGTAAGAAAAGATCCTCCAATCTCGAACTAAATTTGGATTTTGGAGAGAATGAACCACTTTAGAATCACCTTCAATGATAAAGTGGTCCATGTGGAGAGAATTTGCTAAGGAGATAGCTAGTTGAGTTGCCATGGCTTCCCCTTCATTAGGGGTGTAGGAATTGCTAATTTGAGATGTTGCATGAATAATTTGTCCCTTATCATCACGACATACCGTTGCTTGCGCCGAGAAGGAATCCCTGATTGCTGTATCAAAATTTATTTTGACCCAGTTGATTGGAGGAAGAGTCCAAATGTCCTCCAGAATTGTAGAAGAGGAGTGCCAGGCTTGGAAATGCCCAAGAGAGATTTCGTTGATGTGCTTCGACACAGAGATAGCATCAAAGGAAGCTCCATCATGGAAAGCTTTGTTTCTATAAAACCACAATATATCACATGCCACAGCCGCAAAAATTTGAAACTTGTGCTGATCCACTAAAGGGATACCAATAGAGCTTCCCAGAGAGATGATAAAGCTAATCCACTCCGACATAGAAGTAAATTTAAGAGCTATTGAATCTAGAGGCCAGAAAGAGTGACACCAAACAACACGCGCAAAAATACATTCAAAGAATAGATGTTACAGGGAGTCATTTGCCACGTTACAATGAGGACAAGAAGAGTCCGAGGTGGTTATGAATATCTGACTTAGACGCTCCTTAGTTGGAAGGATATTTCAAGCAATTTTCCAAAGGAATAATTTCAGCCGATCTTTGAGATTTAATTTCCAGATGGACTTCCAGAATTGGGGAAAATTTGAAGATGAAGCATCATTGGAGTTATAAGCAGAGAGAAATCGATAGGCTAAAGAAACAGAAAATTTCCCAAATATGGAGGGTGCCCATATATAATTTATACCAGGATCCACATAGATGTGAATTTTTAGGATCTCTTTAGTTGATATAGTATCAAACAGATTATGAATAGATGGGGCTTTCCAAGTAGCAAGAGTGGAATCAATCAAATCCCTTACAAGAAGAGCCGGAAGATTTTTGTTGAGAGGGAATTTTGGCCCAAGCTTAAGAGATGGGATAGTAGGAACCCAGTTTGAGGACCAAATAGGAGCCGAGGTAGTACGGGAGACCTTTAGGCATGCTCCCGCTGATATAAATGGTTTGATTTTTTGGATACCTTTCCAAAGCCAAGAAGTAGAAGATGAGATCGGAGAAGATAAGAAATCCACATACTAAATATATTTTTTCTGAAGTTTTTTGACCCAGAGATAGTCTGTATTAGTAATCATCTTCCAACCCAGCTTTGCAATTAGGGATAAATTAAGCTCGTGCATTCGACGAAAGCCTAGGCCCCCTTCTTGTTTCGGAAGACAAATAGAGCTCCATGTATAACACCCCCAGCCTATTAAGGCTAGGTTTGTCACATTTCTTCTTTTACAATAAAATTTTTGCAAAGATCCATAAGGTCTATCAGAGTACTTGATTTTCAAATAGTACAATAAATGTATAAAACATTTATCAATGGATTTTATTACAAGCGAAATTCGAAAAAACTTAAACTTCAATTGCAGAATATCATATTATTACAATAACTGACTTGAAAAGACTATGAAAATTTAATAATTATTCTCGCCCCCATTCTGGCCTCCTATTCTAGCAAGCTCTCTACCTGAAAACAAGAAATAAAAACTGAATGAGTCTAAAGGGGGCCCAGCAAGTAAAATCCAGCACCATAAATAGTTTTACTCTTTGTTCTCAGTTTTAAAAACTGTTTTTGCAAATAAATATACAATCAGCTATAATAATATATGTATGTATGGTTGCATCTCCCGTAGCATATACATACTATTACATCTAGTAATAATAATCGTCATAAATCATCCTTGTAAAACATCATCATATTGCATCATTGTAAATCATTATAGTAAATTATTGATGCAATTATCTTGTTATTTTCTCATCTTAAGGCCCATGTACACTATTACCCCTATGCACGAGGGTTGCGGGTCCTTGTGACCATGGCACTGAACTGTAGCCTCAGCCATGCCCGACCGTCAATTAACTTTTACTTTGTGCACTCAACGGTCATGTTGATGGAATACTACCTTCTGGCATAGCCTCTTTCAGTGGTTTCGCCTCCATCCGAGTATCGGTACCAAACTCTCATTATTTCTTTCTTGGGGCCAAAATACTCATCTATACATGTGCCTTTATTTCATAAACATTTATAACATTTCTTGTACTTTTCTTTGTACATTTCATTCATAACATTTCTTGTACTTTTCATTGTACTTCTTTTGATGCATCTTAGGGCAACATGTATGAAGGTTTTATGGTCATTTTGTAATCATCTTTTTCACAAAAATTCATTTTCTCAAATTTTCATGCATGCCTCATAATTTCATAATATGTAAATAACAATAAATAAATATTTACAAATATACATAAATTGCATGACATGATAACTTTAAAAGGGATAGTGAATGTACTTAGCTTTAGACCGAGGCTTAAAGTATTCAAAAGAATCTAGCTGCTCCAATCTGACTATCTCCCATTATTTTATCTAAAACTAATTTCTCCAATCCGTTCTCTCTCGTGTTCTTTCTTGCAGCACTTTGTCTCCCACTTTCTCTCTCTTTTTCGTGTAAACACTTCCAAAAGAAGAAAGAGCGAGTAAAAAGTGGAAGAAGAAAGAATATATGAAGAAGAGAAGGGAGATGAATAGTGAAATTGTGAAAGGGGAAGCCCTATTTATAGGAAAAACTTAGATACTATTCTACCTTTCATTTACAATTCTACCCTTATTTAACTATTCTACCTACCATTCCTATCAATATTATTACATCTACTATTTAACTATTCTACCTTCTATTACCATTTTATCTACCAATGATATCATTCTACCATTTATTATCACATTATTCCACCAATTATCATTATCTAATTACCACCCTCCATAATACCATAAACTCCTTAAAAATCATTGAATAATGTTATCAAATAAACATCATCAAAATAAGACTATTAAAATTTGAGGCTCTACACCATGATTTCAGAGAAAGATTTCTAAATTTGTCCTTTGGGAAACCCCACCAAAAGTTTTTGAACATTCTGTCCAAAGAAGAGCTAAAAGATAAAGAGTGCGGCCTACTTGGGAGAGAGTTTTAGCACGCCATCCCTCTATTTTCCCAGAAACTTTCTCCAAAATATCTTTAAAAGCACCAACTTTTGATTTACCAAAGAAGAGAGGTAAACTGAGATATTTTGAAGAAATCTAAGTCCTCTTGTATGGAAGAATACTACTTATACTATTGACAATAGAGGGTGTAGTATTTTTACTGAAATGTATAGAGGATTTCGAAGTATTAATAGCTTGCCCTGACTAGTAACAATATTGATCCAGAACTGATTTGAGAGTATTTTCCTTTGAGGATGTAGCCTTTGCAAAAAGAATGAGATCATCTGCGAAAAGAAGATGAGAAATTGGAGAGCAATTTCGAGCTATTTTAATGCCTTTTAGAAGATCTTGGGACTCTTGACGGAACAAGAGATGTGACAGAACCTCAGAGCCCAAAATGAAGAGAAATGGGGATAAAGGGTTTCCTTGCCTCAGACCACGCTCTGGATTAAATAGACCAAAAGGGCTACCGTTGATAAGTATGGAGAATGATGGAGAAGTGATGCAAATAAGGATCCAATTAATCCAAGTAGGGTGAAATCTCAGTTTGGATAATATGGCTAAGATGAAGCTCCATTCCATATAGTCAAACACTTTCTCCATATCAATTTTAATAGCCATAAGACCTCCTCAACCCCTCTTCGAGTTAATAGAATTGAAAAGCTCATGAACCAAAATGGTATTATCTTGAATATATCTTAAAGGAACAAAAGCAGATTGGAACGAGGAAATGAAGCGATGAAGCAATCATTTGAACCTGTTTGCCAGAATTTTAGAGATGATCTTGTAAATGATATTGCAAAGGCTTATGGGCCTGAACTGATTCACAAAAGAAGCGCCCATATTCTTTGGAATAAGAGCAATGAAAGTGTGGTTTTGCTCTTTCAGAAGATGATTTTTACCAAAGAAATCCCATTTGCTGGAAAGAACCGCATCTTTGACAATATTCCAATATTTTTTGTAGAAAAGTACAGTGAATCCATTTGGACCTGGAGCTTTGGTGGAGCCAATCTCTGACAAAGCAGTGAATATTTCTTGTTCCGTTGGAATTTCACAAATAGAAGTGTTTTCCTCAGGAGAGATATAGTTATCAAAAAGGGACAAAAGATCTTCATCTAAAATAGGGGTAGAAGAATTGAAAACATTTCTAAAATGGAATGTAAAACAATTACCAATTTCTTGTTTCTCAGAAGACCAAGCACCTGATGGAAGCTTCAGAAAATCAATTACATTTCTCCTCCTTTTGATAATTGTAGAGGTATGAAAAAATTTCGTATTCAAATATTTGCAAGTGAGCCAGGTTTCCCTAGATTTGTTACGCCAGAGAGATTCCTCTTGAAGGAGGAGATTGTCTAAAGTATTCTGAAGCAGAACTTCTTGATCAAAGGAGAAGGTAGAAGGTGGAGATTGCTGAATTTGATCAAGTTGACTGAGAGTATGGGAAATTCTTTTTTGGATATTCCCAAAATGAGTGGAGTTCCAAGATTTAAGAGCTGATTTAGTAGATTTGAGCTTCCTTGATAAAATGAACGCGGCGGGGGGGGGGGGGGGGGGGGNGGGGGGGAACCCGTGAAATGATTAATCCAAGCAGATGAAATAGTAGACCCATAAGATGGATCAAACGTCCAAAATTCTTTAAATCTAAAGGGACGGGGAAGAGTGAGATCAATTGGGGCTGTATCCAAAATTATGGGATTGTGATCAGAAGAATAAGCTGGTAAATGTTGTACAGAATAGTGTGGAAATAGATGTACCTATAGAGAGTTAGCTATTCCTCTATCAAGACGTTTCTTAATAAGATGATGATCCCGCCTTTTATTAGTCCATGTGTAAGGATTACCCGAAAATCCAAGATCAATCATACCAAACAAATCCAGAAAACCATGGAAAACATCAATTGAAGAACAAGCATAAGGTTTACCACCATATTTATCCGATTGAGATAGAATCATATTAAAATCACCAATGCATAGCCAATGCCCATAATAATCTTTTCCCACATCCCAAAGAGAGTCCCAAAACATAGATTTATTTTTATACACAGGAGGACCATAAATGCAAGAAAGTAACCAAGGTTTGTTAGGAGGATCAGAGTAGCACCAAGCATATAATATATTAGCAGATGATGAACAACAAACCAAGTCCACACCATGTCGCCATTCTAACAAAAGCCCTCCTTTAGTGCCAGAGGGAGGAGCATGGAACATCATAATAAATCCTAGGCTATTTAATATTATAGTAGATTGTAAAGGTTGCAGTGTTTCTGACAAAAAGAGTACATCAGGAGAATGAGTGCGGATCCTACCCCTTAAACTACGAATTGCAGAGGTATAGGATAACCTTTTGCAATTTCAGGCTAGGAATTTCATGCATAGGGAGGAGGCCTCACCGAGCCCTCCTCCAGAATCTCCAGATGTGATGGAGTAGAAACAACACAATCCCTGATTGCAATATCCTGCGTACAAACAGTCACAACAGTAGTTGTTGCAGAGTTTCGCCTTCCCCTGTTTGCTAGAAAAAAACGACGTGAAGGTGACACCTTTGTTGCATCCACAGAAGCTGGTTTGGCTGATTTGGAGCCAACCACAGAGGCCGGGACAGCTACCTGCACGTCCATAGGAGAAGGGTTTGGCTGGGTCATCTTGATGCTTTCTGTAGAAAACGGTTGTAGTGGCACATGAAATCCCTGATGACCTGAAAAAACCTGAGCAACAAATGGATACCTAAGCATCACTTCATTAGGTCGGCCAAGAGTCCCAAGCAGAGGACTGTTCAAAAAATCATAAATTGGGTCTCTAATAAGAGTAGCATGTTGAAGCTTGGTGAGAGATATCACCACCACTTCAATGTCAGATAATGAAGTAGAAGGAACTTTGTACCCACACTTTTGTTTTTTTCAGTAGTGCAAGAGGAACATCGACATCATCTAAGGCCAACTTTGATTTTGCTTTGCATTTTGAAATAATGGTTGTGACTGTGTATGAATGAGGACTAGATTGAAGAGCTTGGTTGATAGATATGGAAGATTGTATTGAGGATTGGGGAGATAAAGGTACCACGGATGTAGTGGGAGCATTATTGTTGGATTGAGAGTATGGCCTATGTTGGAATGGTTGCTGTGATGTGGAATTATGGAGAGGAGGTAGGCCATCTGGGTGTGATCAAGTGATATTATGGGGTCATAAATTATGGGAGATTGAACAGGAAAAGCCGTGATTTGTTGAGAAGGAAGGCCTATGCTCACGGGTGGTCGAGTGGTTGAATATGGTTTGAAGCTTGAATGGGTATTGGTTGGAATTTTATGTGTTGATTTTGGGTAGAGGGGCTGGGCGGGTATGCAGGTTATGGGCTTGGCCGAATTTGATTGGGCTTGAGTTGTGGGCTTGGCTGAATTTGGTTGGGCTTGAGTAATGGGTGGAGATATGTGGAAAAAAGGTGGGGGCTGAAGGAGCCTTGGGTTGTCTTGATTTTGGGCCCAGGTATTGAGAAAATTATTGAATAAGGTGGGCTTGGACAGTTGAGTTAATAAGGAAGTATGTGTGAGAAAATATGAATGGGGAAGTGTTGGGCGTACATGTTGTGGTGAATGGGAGTAGGCGGCTGGCTGTAGAGATGGGGAATGAACGGCTGGGATAGGAGTAGATGGATATTTTGCTAAGAGATAAGGTGGGCAATCTTCAGTATCATTAATGAAGGGATATGGGTTGGCTGATTTTGTGGAGATCATGGGAGAGTGGGACGCACCTTCTGCTATGAGCTAGCAAATGGAAGCTGAATATTGCCAATTCTGGTTGAAAGAACTCGGTTGAGAATGAACTATAGAGCTGGGGAGATCTACATGTTATTTGCTAAATTCCTTTGAAGAAGAGATGGCCAAATCCATCTGGTTCCTTAGAGAAATCATTTGGCCATGAAAGCTGCCATGGGGCTCTAGCATTTGCGAGGGAACAACACTGCTAGGAGAATTACCAATCGAATCTGAATCATCATTCTGCACCTTGAAATCAGACGTGGGCTTCCATTAGGAGGAGCTCTAAGAGACCTCCTATACTTTTTAGGAGGAGTAGCAAGCTTTGGAGATGGGCAAAAACCACTCTTATGACCGATCAAACCGCATTAAGAACAGTAGTCATCCAATCTTTCATATAGAAAAGAAATCCAGCGGGTATCCTCCCCATCACAAGACATGTTGAACCCCAAAGCTAATGGCAATGAGGTGTTAATTTCAACTTTGAAATGGATAAATCTTCGACAAATAAGCCCGGTAGAATTGTCATTATCGAGTTCCAAAATTTTTCCAATTCCCTTACCAATACGAATGGCATTTTGAGTGGCCATGAACTGGAGTGGTAGGTCATGGACTTGAATCTAGAAAGCACAGAGGTGCAATTTGACTTCATCAATAGACAGCGTTGGAGACCATGGTTGAAAAAGTAACATAGAGCCTCTAACATTCCAAGGGCTTTGATTGATAATATTCTTGTAGTGGTTCTCATAAGGGACAATAAATAGAAATTTGTTTTGAGCCAAGACCTCCATAGAAATAGGTGTAGCAAAGCTCCAAACAAAAAATATAGTCGCTCGAACATGGTAAATGTTTTGAGGTTTTAGAGCAAAAAGCTTACCTATGAACACAAAACCCCGTTGAGAAGCAGTGGTACTGTCATGGGTCACTAGCTTGGCTGGCTTATCCCAACCTAAGGCCTCTGTTTATTTGATTAAAGCTTGAAGTGCCGCTTGATCCATCAGTGAGTCGTCCGTACTCATACTTAGAAAGTTGAAGACAGGAGAAAGGAAACAATGACCACAAGCGGTCGAGGGGAATAACAAAATGGAGGAATTGCTAAGATGGGGAAGACTGTAATGGTTGTTGAACGAGAAGGAAGTCGTAATGACTGAGAGATATCTTTGCTGAGAGAGAGAGAAAAGCTCTACGTAAAAGAGAGCGAGTTTCCATATAATAGGTTGTTGTGTGACTACCATAATATATATAAAAGCTGAGTTTTGATGTAGAAAGTGCTTAGAATTGCGACACGTGTCCATGTTTTAAATATCTAAACTTTTTTTTTTCTTTTTTTTTTTCTCTCTTTTGGTCTTAACTCTCTCTCCCTCTATTTCCACTTAAATGTCGTAAATCTCTCTTTCTCCCATAATTTATGTTTGAACAGGTTTTTGTCTTAACCATTTCTCTCTCCCATAACTTTATATCTGAATATGTTTCAAAAAAAAAAAAAAAAAAAACTTTATATCTTAATCCATCTTCAAAGTAAAATACAAAAATATAACACATAAAACGTACTTCCCGGCCGGTGGTCGGATGCTCAAGCGTACTTCTCCATTTTCTTTCTCTTCTTCTTGCTCTTCGTTCTGAAAAATTACACAAAGATAAAAAAACATCAAACAATCCTAAAACAAATTTATAACAATCAGTTAACTAACCATCTTCATTTTCAAATAAAAAAAATATAATACGTAAAACGATAAAAAGGTGACGGCAGGTGTACCTTCCTTGCCAGTGGTCGGATACCGACACGTGGTCGGATGGTCACTTTCAATCTCGCTTGTGATAATGATACATTCAGGTGTATCGCCCCGGCTGGTAGTCCGATGCTCACATTCATGCATGCTTCTGGTGGAGGTCCTTCTCTTTGAAGGAGTCCTAGGAACGGATGTCTCTCCTCCTGTTTTAAATATATCAAAAATAAAAACAATCAATTAAAAATAAAAAAAGGAGCTGAAAACATCAATTCACTAACAATTTTCATTTTAAAATAATCAAATATAATACATAAAACGATAATAATATAATCATTTTTACCTCCTCGGCTGGTGGTTGGATGCTCACGTTCATGCATGCTTGCGGTGGAGGTCCTTCTCTTTGAAGGAGTCCTAGGAACAGATGTCTTTCTTCCTGCTTTAAATATATATATATATAAAAACCTGAAAAAATCAATTCACTAACAATTTTCAATTTAAAATAATCAAATATAATACATGAAACGATAATAATATAATCATTTGTACCTCATCGGCTGGTGGTTAAATGCTCACTTGGTTACTCATAGTGAGGCATGCTAGCGGTGGAAGTCGTTTTCTTTGAAGGCGTAAGCTTGCGGGCAGCCTTAGTTTTAACCCGTACATGCGGACTTTTACTCGGTGTTGCTTGATAATTTTTTATTTGTTCATTTGTGTTACCTCCATCCCCGTCTTCACGGCCAGCCATTTGTACTTCATCCACCCCTATCCACGTGTTCATGGCCAGCCGTA
>CM017323.1:17171548-17214080 GCA_006937295.1 Carpinus fangiana | reverse complement strand
GTTGTGATTGGTCCAGGGATACATCAAATGATTCTATCAATTTTATGAATTAAATATCCGTTGTGATCCTTTAAATGGTAAATACATTAGATGATTCGACTAGATTTCAATAATAGCAATAGAACATGCATATATGCTTAATCGATAGAGGGATGTATGAACTAATTAATAGCCAATAGAATATGCCTAGTAGCATAATCGTTTTAGAAGTATGAACTAAGCACGATTATATGTTTATGTAATGTGGTGAGGTGGATTCTAGACCTTAGTGCTTTTTATTTATTTGTTTTTATTCATTTAGGTTAGTTTACATTTTCGCGCGCCTTATGTTTGACATTTGGAACTACGTTAAGATAGGGTTAGTTTAGACATTTAAATTGGTTTTTCACAAAACTCGATTCTGTGTGGGTTCAACTTCACACTTGCATACCGCTACACTGCAAAACGATTCATGCTATTGTGAGTACTTATTTTTGTACGATCAGAATACAACTTTGAAAATGTTTGTATTACAACATATTTCAAGCACTAATTAACCAAAAAATAAAAATAAAAATGCATAATTACTAAATTTTGTTCTTGACCAGGTATTTCCTTCATGGGATTGACGTGTACTTTGGGCATGTTGAGGGAAAAATGCTGGACACGGTGCTTCTCAACATGAGACACAATGGGCACATTGTTGTGTGCGGAATGATCTCACAGTACAACCTAAAAGAACCCGAAGGCATTAAAAATTTGGGGCTACACACATTGCGATTACTATCACCAATATCCCAAGCTCTTAGAACTTGTGCTACCTTTGATAAGAGAGAAGAAGATAGTGTACGTGGAAGACATAGTTGAAGGGCTCGAGAGTGGTCCAGCTAACCTTGTGGGGCTTTTCATTGGTCGCAACTTTGGAAAACAAGTAGTTGCTATTGCTCATGAATGATTAATTCAACCATACATTAATATTATATCATATATGTTCATCATGCCACTATGTCAGCTAGGTGGCCTTCCTAGTCCTATTTATTAGGAGTGTCAACAAGTAATTCTAAAAGTTCATTTTGTGTCCATATTAAGTCCATCCAAGAAAAATGTGGCTATCAACCCAGCCTGGTTTTTCATTTTTTGGCCAAAACCAGGGTACTCCAGTTCTTGGTTTAGGGCAATCGGATCCAGGAACCAGGTCCTGGTTACCAACCAGTTTGGTTTGTACCCAGTCCGGTAACCCCTTTTTTAGGAAAATTGTTTTTTGGACTTATTTTAGGTATTGAGCCTAAAAGAAGCTCATTTTTTTTGCATACAGTTTGCCTATTTTTTTAAAAAAATTATTAGCCTGTTTGTCCAAATTAACTGGACTTTGTTGTGATTATTCTAAATAATTAAAAAAAAAAACCTAAAAAAACCCAAAAATCCTAAAAAAATCAATGGTTTTTCCTATATGGGCCTTAGAAATAAAAATTGAATTTTTTACAATTCCCTAAAAATCATTTTAAATGGGTTCCTACTTCCTAAACCTAAAAAAAAATTAAAATATACAAATATATATAAAATTATCCCGGTTCCCAATAACCCGATAAAAATCGGATACCAAAAACCAATTACCGGAACCGGGGTAGCCGGTTTTTTATTTTTCCTAACCGGAGCTGGAACTCGGTCCTCGATTTTCCAGTTTCCGTTTCTGGTTCCCTGATATTTTTTGACACCCCTAGTATGTGTGAGGAAAACTATGTACCATGTATATGGCTATATATATATGAATAAGATGTTTTGTGCTTAGTAAATGGTTTGATTTTTGCATGCATGTAATGTAAATCAATATTATATAAAACAAAGAAGGGCTCTAGGGTTCTCTCGTTTTCTCCATACCGCACCCAGGTAAGCCCCCACTCCCCTATTCTTGCTCCAGGAACTAGCAATTTACCTGATGTCCTTAGCCCAGGCTGCCTCCTCCCTTCCCCTTCCCCGCCACCCCTTCCTTTTTGTTCCTTTTTTGTCCTTAGCGGGGATATTTGGTGTGTTGCTTTCGTAGATTTGACTGTCTTGCCGCTCAGCGTGGGTGCCAATTTTGGGGGGTTTCATCCAAACTCTTCCCCCGGTTTTCTTGTTTTGTGTTCTTCACCGATCTCCTCTGCCCACTATGCCACCCACCATCTACTGCTGGATCTTCCTCGTGCCCCTTGCAATGTGCTCCAACGCCCTTGCCACGATGGTTTTCTGGCTAGTTGTTGATCGGCTTCCCCACCCTCCGTTCACTGGTTTTGAGCTTATCTAGCGTCCCCACCGCATCGAGCTTCCTTCATCCCCTACCAGTGTCGGTCTCCGGCGTGTGTACAATCTGCAGCCTCGCTGTGTCGACTTTCCTTTTAGTTGTATTTCCTTTGTGCCATTTTTTAGCTCTATTTTATTTCCCTGTTTTGTTTTATTTCCTGTTATTGCTTGTAATAATGCTCTGGCCTCTCTAGTTTGTTTGGATCCCCTTTGGTCCTAACCTGTGAGTCATGGATGTGTATGTTACCCTGGCCTTCGAGTCGAGGAGGAAGAATGGTCCAAACTGCTGTGTCATGGATGAATGTGTATCCTGGCTTTTCGGCCTAGGAGAATAAGCAAGAGGTGGTTTTACCTCTTTGGGTAGTGGAAAAAACGCTTCCTATGCAGCTGATGGCGTTTGCTTGGTTTAGAAGAATTTAAAACTGTCAAGCAGAATTGATTTTAAACGTGCTTTTTAGTCATGGGGTAGCGGATGTCTTCAGGTTTGATTTTGCTTTCAGATTTTTTTTTTTTTTTTTTTTTTTTTTTTGCGGAGTTGTTTGGGTTTCTTCCTGTAACTTTGTAGCTTAGGCTACGGTTACTTCAGGACCTGCCCTGTGATTGTAAGAGCTTTCGCTCTTGATTTCTATGAATGAGAATAAGTTATTTTCCCTTCAAAAAAAATTTAAAAATCAATATTGTCATGTGTTTTGGTCGAAGAAAAACGTAATGAAATGGAGAGATAAAATAAGAGAGATAACATGTAAGAATTATGTGGTTTGATTTATAACCTACAAGGCTACAACCATAAGTTAAATTAAAGCCTAAGACGTTACATGTTTGTTCTTATTCGTAATCATGTTTGCAATAGCAATGATTCATATTTATAGGAAAAAGCAGTAGATGAATACAATATATATATATATAAATACATGTCAATATATATATAAATAAGGAGAAAAATCACTTTACCCCCCTGAAGTTTCAGGGGTTTTTCAATTTTAACCCCAAAGTTTCAAAATTGGCAATGCACCCCTCTGAAGTTTCAAAAAGTGGCAATTTAAACCCCTGTTAACTTTTTCCGTCTAACCCTGAGGGTAATTACATAATTTCACAGATTTCAGTTCAATTTGACGGCAAAAATTAACGGGAGGGTTTAAATTGCCACTTTTTGAAACTTCAAGGGGGTAAATTGCCAATTTTAAAACTTTGGGGTTAAAATTGAAAAACCCCTGAAACTTCAGGAAGGTAAAATGAAATTTCCCCTATAAATAAGGTAGATTTGATTACAATCTCATTTATATGAAAAGATATTATAAAATTCTCCCTTAAACACTTGATGCAATGCTTCTAAATATGAGAGCCCATGGCCGCATTGCTGTATGTGGAATGATCTCACAGTACAATCTTGATGAGCATAATGGTGTGAAAAATTT
The DNA here is from genome assembly GCA_006937295.1 of Carpinus fangiana. Taxonomy (NCBI): domain Eukaryota; kingdom Viridiplantae; phylum Streptophyta; class Magnoliopsida; order Fagales; family Betulaceae; genus Carpinus; species Carpinus fangiana. Next base: position 17,210,406 of record CM017323.1, on the reverse strand, counting down.
GATGCATCTCCTATACAACCGAATCCACATGATAGGATTTACAGTTTGTGATTACCTTCATCTCTATTCCAACTTGTTAGACATTGTATTGTCTTACCTCAAAGAAAGGGAAGCTAGTGTATGTGGAAGACATAGTTGAAGGCCTTGAGAGTGGTCCGGCCTTCCTGATTAGCCTTTTTAGTGGTCGCAGTGTCGGAAAACAAGTAGTTTTAGTTGCTGGCAAATAATTTAGGCCTTTCCTATGTACCTGTATATATGTGCTGTTTTTGTGAGTTTGTCTAGTACTATTAGTGTGTGCATTATCTTCCTGTGTGGTTGGTTATATATAGATATAAATAATCCTATATATATAGATAGATAGATAGATAGATAATATATAATGAGTGTATAGTCTAGAAAAAGATGGATAAAGAGAATTTGTTTTGTGGCAGTGACCAATGCATTGGTGTCTTTGTGCATTTACCATTTTATTTAACTGATGGAATTGGAAGAATAATCATGACATTGGCTTACTCTTGTCATTAAGGGACAATTACCATTATTCAGCTTCATCTACAAGGAGACGTTTATCTCTTTTCATCTAAACAACACCAAGAAGAACTTTAAGAGGAGGGAAGATCTAACCCCTTTCACGATAGCAGTGCTCGGTGTCTTCTTTGTAAGCTCTACCGGTCTCCGTTTCTAGATAGTTGCTTTAGATCTAGTTTTTAGATCTATATCTAGATCCAGATCTAGTCTATTCGACCTTAGATCTGATCGTCTTCTTCAGTCAAGGCACGTCTTCTGAAGGGATGTCTACGATACCATGCTCCTTCGCTGCTGCTTGTAGAATTTTTGTTTTTGTTTTTTATTTTGTGGTCCTAGCCGTTGGGTTGAGAACGTGAATAATGCTTCTAGCTTTCGAGTCGAGAGGGGAATGATTTGGGTGTGAATTTTTTGCTCATGCCTAGGAAATGGCTTCCTGTGCCCCCGGAAGGAGTCCACGTTACTAGATCTGTTCTATAAACTGAATATCAAGCTGGGATAGCAGATGTTTGACATCATCGATTGTTTTTTCATAGTAAGATCTGTATGTTTTCGACTTTTATGACATGTAATCTTTTAGCTTTGGCTATAATCTTGTAGAACTATATGTTCTGTGATTGTAAGAACTTTTATGCTCTTGACCACTATTAATGAAATCAGATTGATTTACAAGGAGACGTTTATGCTTTTTGCTTCTATCTTTAATTAGATGGTGATCGTGATCCTGATCAGCTTCATGCACAAATTGATTTATGGCTTCATTGCCTTAGTTGAGGTACCACTTGTCCATGATTTGGGACGATCTCTAATAGTACACATGCACCACGCTTATAAAAATAAAAGGGAAAATATATCTAAAGTCTAAACACGCCAAAATTTTTTTCTCCCTAAGTTTTTTTTTGTTTTTTTTTTTTCCGACAATTTATTCTCTAGGTCAATCAAAACGCCAATAAAATCCTTATCGTCAAAATTTTTTAACAGCCGTTAGTCCCAATCAAAACACATCATTTCACCTAATTAAAATATTTATTTTTTATTAATTTAATTTAAAAATTAAATCTAAAAAAAAAGAGAAAAAAGTATAGGTTGGCCAGCCACCCCAGCTAGGACATGGTCGTTTGGCCACCCCCTATAGGGCCAAACCCTTTTTTTTTTTTTTCTTGGGTTTGGCCCTAGCCTAGGGGATGGCCGAACCACCCCCAAGGGCCATAGGGGTGGCTTCGGCCACCCCCAACCAGCCCTTGGAGGTGGCTAAAGCTACCCCCATAGCCCTAGGGGTGGTTCGGCTACCCCTAGGGCCAAATAAAAAAAAACAAAAACAAAAAAAATGGTTTTGGCCCTATAGGGGGTGGCCGAACCACCCCCATGTCCCAATTGGGGTGGCTGGCTAGCCTAGTATTTTATTCATTTTTTTAAAAAAAAATTAGATTTAATTTTTAAATTAAATTAATAAAAATCAATATTTTAATGAGGTGAAATGGTGCGTTTCGATTGGGACTAATGGCTGTCAACAAATTTTAACAGTATGAATTTTATTGGCATTTTGATTGATCCAAGGAGTAAATTGTCGAAAAAGAAAAATTTAGGGAGAAAAAATTTTTGGTGCGTTTACCCAAGGTGTTTAGATAAATTTTTCCATAAAAAAAAAAAAAAATAATAAGGTAAAGTTCACGTATCCTCTTCAGACTACTATACAATTGATAATGTCCTCCAAAACTTTCAATTGTGACAATGTCCCCCCTAAACTATCAAAATATTGTCAATGTCTCCCCAAGGCTAATAAAAAGATAAAAATGCCCTTGTATATTTCTCAGTAAGACAAAAATACCCCTATATATAAATTCAAAAAAAATAGATAATTTTAATTATTATTTTAAAAAAATGATATTTTTGTAAACAAAAATTTTTAATTTGTTTTTAAATGGAAATTTTTATTTAAAAAAATTATTCTATTTTAAAAAACGAAAATTTTTATTTTTATTTTTTTAAAATAGGAAGTTTGTATTTAAAAAAAATTATAAAATAATTTTCAATTGTTTATAAAAAAATCGAAATTTTTAATTTTTTCTTACAAAAATGATTTTTTTATATAAAAAAAAAAACTTGGTCACACAGATTTTTTTTATTATTTATTTATTTATTTTTCAGTTTTAGGTTTTTTCTAGAAGTTTTAGTATTTTTTTTTAGAAAAAAAATTACTAAGGGTAGTTTTGTCATTGGGGGAACATTGTCATTTATGTGGTAATTTGAGGGGGTAGAGGATTTTCCCCTTAAAAAAAAAAAAAATTTAAAAAAAAATTAAAATAAAGAAAAATTATGGTATAAAACTATAAAAAAAACACTACAAGAAAACTGGTCATTAGCGACCAAACAAATAGCGGCAACACAAAAGTCGTCGCTAATGACCCCTCATTAGCGGAGACTTTTTAAAGTTACTGCTAATAATCAGTCGTTACCGGCAACAAAAAGGTCGCTGCTAATTGTAGACGCTAAATACCAAAAAATTGGTATGTAGCAACAACCTTATTAGCTAATGACGGGTCAACAGCGGCGACTCCAAGTTGTCGCCGCTGATGAGTGGTCATTAGTCGCCGCTAATGACATGAGAAAAAATCAAAATAAAAAAATAAAAGGCTCATTAGTGGTGACATGAAAGTCGCTACTAATGAGGGGTCAACAACGGCGACTTTTTGGTCGCCGCTAATTGTAGACGCTAAATACCAAAAAATTGGTATGTAGCAGCAACCTTATTTGTTGTCGCTACTAATTACAGGTCAATAGCGGCGACTCCAGGTTGTCGCCGCTGATGAATGGTCATTAGCGGCGACTTTCTGGTCGCCACTAATGGCATGAGGAAAATTCAAAATAAAAAATAAAAGGCTCATTAGCGGCGACAGGAAAGTTGACGCTAATGAGGGACCAACAGCGGCGACTCTATGTAGTCGCTGTTGATGAGGTGTCATTAGCGACGACTTTTGGGTCGCCGCTAATGACATGAGGAAAAATCAAAATAAAAAATAAACGGCTCATTAGCAGCAACAAGAAAGTTGGCACTAATGAAGGACCAACAACGGTTGTCCCTGATGAGGGGTCATTAGCGGCGACTTTAGTGTCGTAGCTAATGACACGAGGAAAAATCAAAATAAAAAATAAAAGGCTCATTAGCGGCGACAGTAAAGTCACCGCTAATGAGGGTCAACAGTGGCAACTTTATGTAGTCACCGCTGATGAGGGGTCAACATCGGCGACTGCTAATAGACCCTGAACAAAAATAATAATTAAAAAAATTAATAAATTTTGGGGCGATGCTATTGACCCTATATATATAATAGGAAAAAATTTATTTTCTAAAAATTCACATCCGATAATATGTCATTATTTCTTTTATATTATTTATTGGTGATTTTTTTTTTTTTTTAGTTTTTCTATTATAAAAAAATAAATATTTTTTATTTCTTTCAAATAAAACAAATTTTCCTATTAAATTAAAACGCTTAGAAAAATTAATTTTTTTATATATTATTATTGATGTTTTCTATTTCTTATTTAAATGTTTGATTGATTGTGATAGGATCAAATGCTTCATTGAACATCTGATCGATCCTAATAAATTAGTTCGATTGATCGTGATATGATCAAATGTTCGAGAACATTTGATCGAGAATATATTATCAGATGTGAATTTTTGGAAGATAACTTTGATCAAGAACATTTGATTACTCATAATTGCATTGGCTGATAAATCATGATAAAAATATTAATTCGATCCTAGTGCAATAGTATGATTGATCTTAATAGGATTGTACGATCGATTCTAGTGCATTAGTATGATTGATCGTAATATAATATAATTATTTCAATCAATCATAATAAAAACATATGATGAATCATAGTGCATTAGTCTAGTTGATTTTGATAGGATCATTCGATCGATCGAACATCTAATCGATCGTCGATCGATCCTAATGAATTGGATTAATTGATCGTGATATGATCGGATTAATTGATCGTGATATAATCAAATGTTTGATCAAACATTCGAACAATCCTAATGAATTAGTTCGATTGATCGTGATATGAACAAATGATCAATTAAACATTCGATCGAATATCCGATGAATCCTAGTGAATTAGTTCGATTGATAATTAGTCTGATTGATAGTGATAATCTCAATCGATCGATTAGAAAAATTAATTCTTTTTTATAGTATTATTGAAGTTTTATATTTCTTATTCCTATTTAAATTTTTAATCAATCATTGATAAGAACATTTGATTACTCATAATTGCATTCGCCGATTAATCATGATAAGAACATTATTTCGATCCTAGTGAATTAGTTCGACTGATCGTTAGTCTGATTGATCATGATAATCTCAATCAATCGATTAGAAAAATTAATTCTTTTTACAGTATTATTGAAGTTTTATATATATTTTTTTCTTATCTAAATGTGTGATCAATCATTGATAAGAACATTTGATTACTCATAATTGCATTAGCCGATTAATCATGATAAGAACATTATTTCGATCCTAGTGCAATAGTATGATTGATCTCGATAAGGATTGTAGGATCGATCCTAGTGCATTAGTATGATTGATTGTAATATAATATAATTAGTTCGATCAATCATAATAAAAACATATGATCAATCATAGTGCATTAGTCCAATTGATTTTGATAGGATCATTCGATTGATCGAACATCTAATCGATCGTCGATCGATCCTAATGAATTAGATCAATTGATCGTAATATGATCAAATATTTGATCAAACATCCGAATAATTCTAATGAATTAGTTCAATTGATTGTGATATGATCAAATAATCAATCAAACATCCGATCGAATATCCGATGGATCATAGTGAATTAGTTCGATTGATCATTAGTTTGATTGATCGTGATAATTTCAACCAATCGATCCAAGTATATTAATTTGATCGATCGTGATACAATCAAAAAATTTATCAAATTTGACACAAATTTTTTTTTTTTGACATGCCCACACAAGAGAGGGGAGGGGGTATTCGAATTAGTGACCACCACTTCATTATGCTTGGTCCCAGCAGATTGAGCTACCTCTTGGGGACAATTTGACACAATTAAACGTTCAATCGAGTATCCGATTGCGTTTAATAAAAATTATTAAACATAAATTATTAGTTAATATGTTAATAATAAAATCATATTAAATGTTTTACTCATCGAACATCTAATTTGATGCAATATCCCAATCCATTAGGGTTTGATGTTAAAATATTAAATATATATTATCTTAAAAAATTAAGCTATTAATTAATAATTAAAAGATAGGGAAAATTACACTTTACCCCCCTAAAGTATCCATCGATTTTCACTTTTGCCTCCAAAGTTTCAAGTGTGACACTTAACCCCTCCAAACTTTCAAATTGTGGCAATTTGACTCCTTTGGCCTATTTATTCCCAAAATGCCCCCATTACATTTTCTTTTTTTTTTAAAAAAAAAAATCCAAAAAAAGGAAGAAAAGGCCAAATAGGGTGGTTGGCCAGCCCATATGGGGTGGTCGGCCACCAACCACCCCGTTTGGCCAGGGGGTGGTTCGACCACCCCAGACTGGCCATCTAGGACTCATGCTATTGCGAATGCAATCAAATTTGTATAACAGATGCCTTGAAGTATCAATTACGCCTTTCTTATAGGAGACATCGCTCCAATTTGCACTTATATCACCCCAAAAAAATTTCAAAAATGTGGACAACCAAGATTTGGAAGCAGTGGCCAATGGTAAACTCGAGGTGAGGGCCAATGTTCCAGAAGGTATTTCTCCGATACAATGGCCTATTATATGTGATTCATTTGAAACTGACTCATGGAAGGCAAATGTATCTTATTCAAATAAATAGTCAATTATTATTTCTAAGATTTGTATTCAGCTATAAAAAAAATGAACTAAATATGTTTTTTGGTTGAATTTTTGCAGAAAAAAATCTGAGTGAAATAAGAAAAATAGAGCAGAGATGCAAACAAATCATACCGCTGGCTCCTCGCCGTTCGTCAATGTTGTTTACAAGAAGGTAAGAATATATAGTGTTAAGGTTTTATAGTAATGTTCTTCAGTGTAATAGTTAATTATGTGTAATATGTACAGGCAAAGATTACTAAGGCCGCACCTAATCCCATAGATATTTACAAGGAAACACAATTCAGTGAAAAGAATAAGAAATTTGTCAGTGAGTACGCTGAGAGTAAATACGTAAGTGAATAAAATTAGTACTCATGATGAATATGTCTAATGAACTTGCGTGGCTTGTTTAGTTGAGGTTTATATGGCTTGTGTAGAAAGAAATGGAATCAATAGCAGCAAACTCGGACAATGTTAATATCAGCCCAGAAAACATTGTCCTAAATGTGTTAGGTGGACACCACTTAGGACATGTTACAGGACAGGGTTGTGGTGCCATACCGATCCGGTCAAATTTCTCGTCAACACACAATCATGATGAATGCTTGTCTAAACAGTTAGAAACTGAACATAAACTAGCTGAATCACTAGAAAAATGTGCAAAGTTGAAGGAATCACAAGTTGCTCTGAAGGCTGAAATGAAAGCATCCCAAGCTGCTCTACGGCCTCAAATGAATGCATCCCAAGCTGCTCTACAGGCACAAATAGATAGGCTGCTAAAACATATGGGAGTGTAAGAGAATTTCGCTTGTCACTTTTTTAAGTTTTTTTTTTTTTTTTTTTTTTTTTCATACACATATATCAAGTAATTGTTAGAAAGATCATTACTTATGATATGCATTCTAGGCTTGGAGGGAGCTCTCCTGGATCTCAAGTAAGCGAAAGCAACGTCTAATAAAGCTTTTGTTATATTTTGTTTTAATATTACAAATATTGTAACAATTTTGGTTAGTATTAGAGGGTAGAGACTTCAAATAGTTTTTTGTTTAAGAAATTGGAGAGAGCTTTTATTGTACTTTGTTGAAGAAGTTTTAATATTACAAAAATTATAACAAATTTGGTTTGTCCTAGAAGGTAAGAACTTCAACTAGTTTTTTGTTTAAGAACTTTGATTTAGTGAACCTCTCTTGACATGTTTATCAAGTTGAGTAAACATTGTAAGAGAGTAATATTATATAACAATATTTCATTTTAAGTGTGTATAAGATGGTACAAGTGGTAGATGTGCAAGGAGTTGTGACGCTAAAGGACTCAAATAATAATAGGTAAGTTATTTCAATCCCATTTTCATTCACGTGTTGGTGGAAGTTAATTCTATTTAATACTAGAATAGTTCATAACTTATGGTTTCAAGTTTTGTATACTCAAGTGTTCTCAGAGGTTGCTTTTTATTCTCCATTGTCATGATTTTTATACAGCTTCTTCGTTGTGTCCCCAAGGTTCCACCCCTTCACTCTCTCTCTCTCTCTCTCTCTCTCTCTCTCTCTCTCTCTCCATAACATTTGTGTTAAATTACTACTTATTTTAAAATCTTAAGCTGTTTGAAAATGCTGAATTTATTCTTCCAAAAAAAAAAAATGCCGAATTTAATTACTTAATTAATATTTTAAAAGAAAGTAGCAATTAAATCAAAATCAATATTCATATCTACTAATTAAACCTCTTTTGATGGAAAAATATATTAATTGTGTGGAAATATTTGTGAAATAAGTCAACTTGTACCGTTTTCTAAGCTTTCAATAATGGATTTTTTGTGTTGATCATAAACGTAGCCATTAAGTGGGTTAGGAGTGGCCAAAGTTATGGATTCCGGGCACCCAGAGTTCAAGGCAGGGGACTTGATTTGGGGCACAACCAGATGGGAGGAGTACAGTCTCATCATGGAAATGGAAAGTCTCTTTAAAATCCAGCACATTGATGTGCCCCTTTCCTACTATACTGGAATTCTTGGTAACTTGTCTAGTCATTCAGTTATTTTCAGATTGATGAATTGGGTTTTAAATTACAATGAATGCTGTTGATCTATGTATGTATATGCTCTGGAAATAAATTTTCTCCTTTTCAAATTTAGAGCTAGGGTCAGTCCAAAAAAAATAACAACAAAGGAACTGGCTGAGTTGTTTGTTTGAATGCTTTTGAAACATACAATTCATGATAATAGTCTGGATTAGATATGTTGTATAATATGTTTTGGTTCGAATCGGGCTTACATAGATGGGGAGAAAACTGAAGTTTTTAAACTAAGTTGGCTAGGTTTAAAGTAGTCTACCATAGTCTCGGTCGAACGAGTGTACTGGTTTGGTCGATCAGGCTAATAAGACCGAGTCATATTCTGTCCAAATTTTAAAACTTCTATTGATATCCTAAACATTAAAATTGAAAAAATTAGGTGAATTTCGCATGTTGCTTTACTTATATGGCAAATATGTCGATGTGGCATTGATATAATGCATGGTGTATCAAATGTGGCACACAAAAGAATGTTTACGTAATTTTACACATAGTGACCTATTTAAAATTTGGGCAAAACGCAAAACTTCAAATGTTGAAATTGAAAATCTAGGAATGAAATTAATAGAGTTCGAATCTTAAATTTACTTATGATCCTATTGAAAAAGAGAATTTTATGAGCCGATTGTCGGGCATGATTGTCACTGTTGAGTGTTGATGATGGCAACAACCTAAACACCGATGGTATTCACGTGTAGTTATTTTCAGGTGCCACGATTCTGAGCTCCACTAGACCAGGGATGATTGCATCTCAACTGGCCATGCTACCACTAACTTGTTGATTGAGAACATTGCATCTGATCCTGGCCATGGAATTAAGTAAAACGTTACATGTACACTGATAAGTGCCGAATGTTGCACATTCAAGCCCTTTAACTTGCATATGTTAATTCATTAGCGTTGCTATTTGCTTGATTTTGTTTTGTTTTGTGTTTCAGGTTTAATACATGAGCTCCGTTGAAAATTGGACTAAAAGGGCCGAGTTACTATGCTAGCGAACGATCGCAACACACTTGCGATCGTGCGCCTGGTGAACGATCACCTGCACCTGTGAACGTGTGCAGGGCGAACGATCGCCCATCTGTGCGAACGTGCGCACTCGGGCTTCACTTAACCTGGCAGGCGCGTTGGACAACGTAAAAGCTACTCCAAGTCTCCTAGTTGAAGTGGGAAACTAACCTACGGCCGTAGTTAGGGTTTTAGGTTTCTAGGGTTTCTTAATGCCTATAAATAGGCCATTATACAAGGTAAACGGTTCCGGGTTTTCCTTAGTGCGAAAATTACACAAGTTTCTTGGAGTTTATTCGTCAGCATGAGCGGCTAAACCCCCATTGTGGGGTATTGATGTAACCCTTTCCAAGCACAATGGTGATTGTATTTGATTTTAGTTAATTCATATTATTTATGTTGATTGCATAACTGTGAGGATTGCAATCCTGGAATTATGTTCTTAATTTTAATGCAATTGTTCTTTAATTCTAAAATCAATACTTGCGAAATTCTTATCTTGTCTTAGAATTTATTTTGCCTGTATTAAACTCAATCAATTTTATTTTCTGTGATCATAAAATTGATGGTTATGCAATGGGTTTAATATGTATATGATTAATAGTATTAGATAGACCATGCTTAGGAAAGACGGGTCGTACTACGCTCTAGTTTAGAGTAGACGATTCGTGCCAACCGAAGATGGGTTATACTATTCCGTTAATCATATAAAACTTATTAAGGGATTTTATAGTTTATTCATAAGGAAGACGGGTCGTGCCGCATCTTAGTGGTTAGGCGGACAATCCATGCTAACCGCAGATGAATTATTATTACCCTTTAATATGTAATTTCTTGTCTTTTATAACATACATAATTATGAGTTTCTAGAATCGAATTACGGTTACCATTGTTGTGCGGATTGTGGTGAAGTCGGTACTTTACTCTATCTCTCTCTGATATTATTACTTTTAATACTGCGTTTAATTTTATGCATTTCAAATTACAACAATCAAATCTCGTTTTCTCAATTAGGTTAAATTTAGTCTTTCAAATTTAGTAACGAAACCCTACAGTCTTTGAGGTTCGACACCCTCAATATAGCCCTATCCTACGGGATTCGTTCTATTGCGAGTGGTAATTTTATTATTGATAAATTTGATCACAAACATACCACATCATACACCATATAATAGGGTTTTTTTTTTTATTTTTTAATTTTTATTTTTAAGTACATTGTGAAACCACAGAAACCAAGCAAACTACATAAAGCAAGTAATTGCAGGAGGATCTCCACTAGAAGAAGAAGAAATTAAAAAAAGGAATAGAGGAAAAGGGAATGCTGTCAAAGTGAGATCCGGCTGCGGCCCAACGTGCCACTGAATGGGCACAGAAGTTTGCACTTCTTGTAATCTTTCTAGCTGTTAGAAGATTATATTTCCGTAATATTATATTCTCGTAATATTCTCAGTATATTACGGAAATATTTGATACCGTATTCATAATTGTAAATATGCTGATTTTATGTGATTTTGTAATTATTGTATTTCCTTTCTTTTGAGGCCTTATTCAACTATAAATAGGCCATTATATTGTACTAGCTTTCCATGAGGAAGCAAAAGGAATAGAGTTTAGTATGTAAGAAAAGATCCTCCAATCTCGAACTAAATTTGGATTTTGGAGAGAATGAACCACTTCAGAATCACCTTCAATGATAGAGTGGTCCATGTGGAGAGAATTTGCTAAGGAAATAGCCAGTTGAGTTGCCATGGCTTCCCCTTTATTAGGGGTGAAGATTGCTAATTTGAGAGGTTGCATGAATAATTTGTCCCTTATCATCACGACATACCGCTGCTTGTGCCGAAAAGGAATCCCTGATTGCTGTATCAAAATTTATTTTGACCCAGTTGATTGGAGGAGGATTCCAAATGTCCTCCAGAATTGTAGAAGAGGAGTGCCAGGCTTGGAAATGCCTAAGAGAGATTTTGTTGATGTGCTTCGACACAGAGATAGCATCAAAGGAAGCTCCATCATGGAAAGCTTGGTTTCTATAAAACCACAATATATGGCATGCCACAATTGCAAAAATTTGAAACTTGTGTTGATCCACTAAAGGGATACCAATAGAGCTTCCCGGAGAGATGATAGAGCTAATCCACTCCGACATAGAAGTAAATTTAAGAGCTATTGAATCCAGAGGCCAGAAAGAGTGACGCCAAACAACACGCGCAAAAATACATTCAAAGAATAGATGTTACAGGGAGTCATTTGCCACGTTACAAAGAGGACAAGAAGAGTCCGTGGTGGTTATGAATATCTGACTTAAACGCTCCTTAGTTGGAAGGATATTTCAAACAATTTTCCAAAGGAATAATTTCAGCCGATCTTTGAGATTTAATTTCCATATGGACTTCTAGAATTGGGGAAAATTTGAAGATGAAGCATCATTGGAGTTATAAACAGAGAGAAATCGATAGGCTGAAGAAACAAAAATTTCCCAAATGTGGAGGGTGCCCATATATAATTTATACTAGGATCCACAGAGATGCGAATTTTTAGGATCTCTTTAGTTGATATAATATCAAACAGATTATGAATAGATGGGGCTTTCCAGGTAGCAAGAGTAGGATCAATCAAATCCCTTACAAGAAGAGCCGGAAGATTTTTGTTGAGAGGGAATTTTGGCCCAGGCTTAAGAGATGGGATAGTAGGAACCCAGTTTGAGGACCAAATAGGAGCCGAGGTAGTCCGGGAGACCTTTAGGCATGCTCCCGCTAATATAAATGGTTTGATTTTTGGATACCTTTCCAATGCCAAGAAATAGAAGATGAGATCAGAGAAGATAAGAAATCCCCATACTAAATATATTTTTTCTGAAGTTGTTTGACCCAGAGACAGTCTGTATTAGTAATCATCTTCCAACCCAGCTTTGCAATTAGGGATAAATTAAACTCGTGCATTCGGCGAAAGCCTAGGCCCCCTTCTTGTTTCGGAAGACAAATAGAGCTCCATGTGTAACACCCCCAGCCTATTAAGGATAGGTTTATCACCTTTCTTCTTTTACAATAAAATTTTTGCAAGGATCCATAAGGTCTATCAGAGTACTTGATTTTCAAAGAGTACAATAAATGTATAAAACATTTATCAAGAAATTTTATTACAAGCGAAATTAGAAAAAACATAAACTTCAATTGCGGAATATCATATTATTACAATAACTGACTTGAAAAGACTATGAAAATTTAATAATTATTCCCTCCCCCATTCTGGCCTTCTATTCCAGCAAGCTCTCTACCTGAAAACAAGAAATAAAAACTGAATGAGCCCAAAGGGGGCCCAGCAAGTAAAATCCACCACCATAAATAGTTTTACTCCTTGTTCTCAGTTTTGAAAATTGTTTTCGCAAATAAATATACAACCAGTCATAATAATATATATATGTACGATTGCATCTCCCGTAGCATATACATACTATTACATCTAGTAATAATAATCGTTATAAATCATCATTGTAAAACATCATCATATTGCATCATTGTAAATCATCATCATATTGCATCATTATAAATCATCATAGTAAATCATTGATACAATTATCTTGTCATTTTTTCATCTTAAGGCCCATGTACACTATTACCCCTGTGCACGAGGGTTATAGGTCCTTGTGACCATGGCACTAAACTGTAGCCTCAGCCATGCCCAACCGTCAATTAACTCTTACTTGGTGCACTCAACGGTCATGTTGATAGAATACTACCTTCTGGCATAGCCTCCTTTAGTGGTTTCGCCTCCATCTGAGTATCGGTACCAAACTCTCATTCTTTCTTTCTTGGGGCCAAAACACTCCTCTATACATGTGCCTTTATTTCATAAACATTCATAACATGCATTTCTTGTACTTTTCTTTGTACATCTCATTCATAATATTTCTTGTACTTTTCATTGTACTTCTTTTGATGCATATTAGGGCAACATGTATGAGGGTTTTATGGTCATTTTGTAATCATCTTTTTCACAAAAATTTATTTTCTCAAATTTTCATGCATGCCTCATAATTTCATAATATGTAAATAACAATAAATAAATATTTACAAATATACATAAATTGCATGACATGATAACTTTAGAAGGGATAGTGAATGTACTTACCTTTAGATCGATGCTTAAAGTAGTCAAAAGAATCTAGCTATTCCAATCTGATTATCTCCCACTATTTTATCTAAAACTAATTTCTCCAATCCGTTCTCTCTCGTGTTCTTTCTTTCTTGCAGCATTTTGTCTTGCCTTTTCTCTCTCTTTTTCGTGTAAACACTTTTGAAAGAAGAAAGTGGAAGAAGAAAGAATATATGAAGAAGAGAAGGGAGAGGAGTAGTGAAATTGTGAAGGGGGGAGCCCTATTTCTAGGAAAAACCTAGATACTATTTTACGTTTCATTTACAATTCTTCCCTTATTTAACTATTCTACCTATCATTCCTACCAATATTATTACATCTGCCATTTAACTATTTTACCTTTCATTACCATTCTATCTACCAATGCTATCATTTCTACTATTTATTATCACATTATTCCACCAATTATCATTCTCTAATTACCACCCTCCATAATACCATAAACTCCTTAAAAATCATTGAATAATGTTATAAAATAAACATCATCAAAATAAGATTATTAAAATTTGGGGCGCTAGACCATGATTTTAGAGAAAGATTTCTAAATTTTTCCTTTAGGAAACCCCAACAAAAGTTTTCAAACATTCTGTCCAAAGAAGAGCTAAAAGATAAAGGCATCAGAAAAGAGCTCATGGCATATGAGGGAATAGAAGAAGCCACTGATTTGATGAGCACTGTGCGGCCTGTTTGGGAGAGAGTTTTAGCACACCATCCCTCTATTTTCCCAGAAACTTTCTCCAAAATATCTTTAAAAGCACCAACTTTTGATTTACCAAAGAAGAGAGGTAAACCGAGATATTTTGAAGAAATCGAAGTCCTCTTGTATGGAAGAATACTACTTATACTGTTGACAATAGAGGGTGTAGTATTTTTACTGAAATGTATAGAGGATTTCGAAGTATTAATAGCTTCCCCTGACCAGTAACAATATTGATCCAGAACTGATTTGAGAGTATTTTCCTTTGAGGATGTAGCCTTTGCAAAAAGAATGAGACCATCTGTGAAAAGAAGATGAGAAATTGGAGAGCAATTTCGAGCTATTTTAATGCCTTTCAGAAGATCTTGGGACTCTTGACGGAACAAGAGACGGGACAGAACCTCAGAGCCCAAAATGAAGAGAAAGGGGGATAAATGGTCTCCTTGCCTCAGACCACGCTCTGGATTAAATAGACCAAAAGGGCTACTGTTAATAAGTATGGAGAATAATGGAGAAGTGATGCAAATACGGATCCAATTAATCCAAGTAGGGTGAAATCCCAGTTTGGATAATATGGCTAAGATGAAGCTCCATTCCATATAGTCAAACACTTTCTCCATATCAATTTTAATAGCCATAGGACCTCCTTAACCCCTCTTCGAGTTAATAGAATTGAAAAGCTCATGAACCAAAATGGTATTATCTTGAATATATCTGGAAGGAACAAAAGCATATTGGAATGGAGAAATGAAGTGATGAAGCAATTCTTTGAACCTGTTTGCCAGAATTTTAGAGATGATCTTGTAAATAATATTGCAAAGGCTTATGGGCCTGAACTGATTCACAGAAGAAGCGCCCAAATTCTTTGGAATAAGAGCAATGAAAGTGTGGTTTTGCTCTTTCAGAAGATGATTTTTCCCAAAGAAATCCCATTTGCTGGAAAGAACCGCATCTTTGACAATATTCCAATATTTTTTGTAGAAAAGTACAGTGAATCCATTCGGACCTGGAGCTTTGGTGGAGCCAATCTCTGACAAAGCAGTGAATATTTCTTGTTCCGTTAGAATTTCACAAATAGAAGTGTTTTCCTCAGGAGAGATACAGTTATCAAAAAGGGACAAAAGATCTTCATCTAGAATAGGGGTAGAAGAATTGAAAACATTTCTAAAATGGAATGTAAAACAATTACCAATTTCTTGTCTATCAGAAGACCAAGCACCTGAAGGAAGCTTCAGAAAATCAATTACATTTCTCCTCATTTTGATAATTGTAGAGGTATGAAAGAATTTCGTATTCAAATATTTGCAAGTGAGCCAGGTTTCCCTAGATTTGTTACGCCAGAGAGATTCCTCTTGAAGGAGAAGATTGTCTAAAGTATTTTGAAGCAGGACTTCTTGATCAAAGGAGAAGGTAGAAGGTGGAGATTGCTGAATTTGATCAAGTTGACTGAGAGTATGGGAAATTCTTTTTTGGATATTCTCAAAATGAGTGGAGTTCCAAGATTTAAGAGCTGACTTGGTAGATTTGAGCTTCTTTGATAAAATTAACGCGGGAGGGGGGGGGGGGAATCCGTGAAATGATTAATCCAAGTAGATGAAATAGTAGACCCACAAGATGGATCAAACGTCTAAAATTCTTCAAATCTAAAGGGACGGGGGGAGTGAGATTAGTTGGGGCTGTATCCAAAATTATGGGATTGTGATTAGAAGAATAAGCTAGTAAATGTTGTATAGAATAGTGTGGAAATAGATGTATCTATAAAGAGTTAGCTATTCCTCTATTAAGACGTTTCTTAATAAGATGATGATCCCGCCTTTTATTAGTCCATGTGTAAGGATTACCTGAAAATCCAAGATCAATCATACCAAACAAATCCAGAAATAAGGATTACCCGAAAATCCAAGATCAATCATATCAAATGAATCCAGAAAACCATAGAAAATATCAGTTGAAGAACAAGCATAAGGTTTACCACCATATTTATCTGATTGAGATAGAATCATATTAAAATCACCAATGCATAGCCAATGCCCATAATGATCTTTTCCCACATCCCAAAGAGAGTCCCAAAACATAGATTTATTTTTATACACAAGAGGACCATAAATGCAAGAAAGTAACCAAGTTTTGTTAAGATGATCAGAGTAGCACCAAGCAGATGATGAACAACAAACCAAGTCCACACCATGTCATCATGCTAACAAAAGCCCTCCTTTAGTGCCAGAGGGAGGAACATGCAACATCATAATAAATCCTAGGCTATTTAATATTATAGTAGATTGTAAAGGTTGCAGTGTTTCTGAGAAAAAGAGTACATCAGGAGAATGAGTGTGGATCTTACCCCTTAAATTATGAATTGCAGAGGCATAGGATAACCCTCTGTAATTTCAGGCTAGGAATTTTGTGCATGGGGAGGAGGCCTCACCGAGCCCTCATCCAAAATCTCCAGATGTGATGGAGTAGAAACAACACAATCCCTAGTTGCAATATCCTACGTACAAATAGTCACAACAGTAGTTGTTGCGGAGTTTCGCCTTCCCTTGTTTGCTAGAAAAAAATGACGTAAAGGTGACACCTTTGTTGAAGCCACAGAAGCTGGTTTGGCTGATTTCGAGCCAGCCATAGAGGCCGAGACAGCTACCTGCACGTCCATAGGAGAAGGGTTTGGATGGGTCATCTTGATGCTTGCTGTAGAAAACAGTTGTAGTGGCACATGAAATCCCTGATGACCTGAAAAAACCTGAGCAACAAATGGATACCTAAGCATCACTTCATTAGGTCGGCCAAGAGTCCCAAGCAGAGGACTGTTCAAAAAATCATAAATTGGGCCTCTAATAGGAGTAGCATGTTGAAGCTTGGTGAAAGATATCGCCGCCACTTCAATGTCAGATAATGAAGTAGAAGGAACTTTGTACCCACACTTTTGTTTTTTCAGTAGTGCAAGAGGAACATTGTCATCATCTAAGGCCAACTTTGATTTTCCTTTGCCTTTTGAAATAATGGCTGTGACTATGTATGAATGAGGACCAGATTGAAGAGCTTGGTTGATAGATATGGAAGATTGTGTTGAGGATTGGGGAGATAAGGGTACCACGGATGTAGTGGGAGCATTATTGTTGGATTGAGAGTATGGCCTATGTTGGAGTGGTTGCTATGATGTGGAATTATGGAGAGGAGGTAGGCCATCTGGGTGATCAAGTGATATTATGGGGTCATAAATTATGGGAGATTGAACAGGAGAAGCCATGCTTTGTTGAGAAGGAAGGCCTATGCTCACGGGTGGCCGAGTGGTTGAATATGGTTTGAAATGTGAATGGGTATTGGTTGAAATTTTATGTGTTAATTTTGGGTAGAGGGGCTGGGTGGGTATGCAGGTTATGGGCTTGGCCGAATTTGATTGGGCTTGAGTTGTGGGCTTGGTTGAATTTGGTTGGGCTTGAGTAATGGGTGGAGATATATGGAAAGAAGGTGGGGGTTGAAGGAGGCTTGGGTTGTCTTGATTTTGTGCCCAGGTATTGAGAAAATTATTGAATAAGGTGGGCTTGGATAGTTGAGTTAATAAAGAAAGTATGTGTGAGAAAATCTGAATGGGGAAGTGTTAGGCGTACATGTTGTGGTGAATGGGAGTAGGCGGCTGGCTGTAGAGATGGGGAATGCTGGGATAGGAGTAGGTGGATATTTTGCTAAGAGAGGTGGGCAATCTTCAGTATCATTAATGAGGGGATATGGGTTGGCTGATTTTGTGGAGATCATGGGAGAGTGGGACGTACCTTCTGCTATGAGCTGGCAAGTGGGAGCTGAATATTGTCAATTCTGGTTGAAAGAACTCGGTTGAGAATGAACTATAGAGCTGGGGAGATCTACGTGTTGTCTGCTAAACACCTTTGAAGAAGAGATGGCCAAATCCATCTGGTTCCTTAGAGAAATCATTTGGCCATGAAAGCTGCCATAGGGCTCTAGCATCTACGAGGGAACAACACTGCTAGGAGAATTACCAACCGAATCTGAATAATCATTTTGTACCTTGAAAATCAGGTGTGGGCTTCCATTAGGAGGAGCTCTAAGAGACCTCCTATACCTTTTAGGAGGAGTAGCAGGCTTTGGAGATGGGCAAAAACCACTCTTATGACCGATCAAACCGCATGAAGAATAATATTCATCCAATCTTTCATATAGAAAAGAAATTCGGCGGGTATCCTCCCTATCACAAGACATGTTGAACCCCAAAGCTAGTGGCAATAAGGTGTTAATTTCAACTTTGAAATGGATAAATCTCCGACAAATAAGCCCGGTAGAATTGTCATTATCGAGTTCCAAAATTTTTCCAATTCCTTTACCAATACGAATGGCATTTTGAGTGGTCATGAACAAGAGTGGTAGGTCATGGACTTGAATCTAGAAAGCACAGAGGTGCAATTTGACTTCATCAATAGACAACACTGGAGACCATGGTTGAAAAAGTAACATAGAGCCTCTAACATTCCAAGGGCTTTGATTGATAATATTCTTGTAGTGGTTCTCATAAGGGACAATAAATAGAAATTTGTTTTGAGCCAAGACCTCCATAGAAATAGGTGTACCAAAGCTCCAAACAGAAAATATAGTCGCTCGAACATGGTAAATGTTTTGAGGTTTTAGAGCAAAAAGCTTACCTATGAACACAAAACCCTGTTGAAAAGCAGTGGTACTGTCATGGGTCACCAGCTTGGCTGGCTTATCCCAACCTAAGGCCTTTGTTTATTTGATTAAAGCTTGAAGTGCTACTTGATCCATCATTAAGTCATCCATACTCATACTTAGAAAGTTGAAGACAGGAGAAAGGAAACAATGACCACAAGCGATCGAGGGGAATAACGAGATGGAGGAATTACTAAGATAGGGAAGACTGTAATGGTAGTTGAACGAGAAGGAAGTCGTAATGACTGAGACATATCTTTGCTGAGAGAGAGAGAAAAGCTCTACGTAAAAGAGAGCGAGTTTCCATATAGTAGGTTGTTGTGTGACTGTCATCATATATAAAAGCTGAGTTTTGATGTATAAAGTGCTTAGAATTGCGACATGTGTCTATGTTTTAAATATCTAAACTTTTTTTTGGTCTTAACTCTCTCTCCCTCTATTTCCACTTAAATGCCGTAAATCTCTCTTTCTCCCATAATTTATGTTTGAACATGTTTAATAAGGCGCTCCTTGCTAAACAGGTGTGGAGAATAATGAAGAATCCAGATTCACTTGTGGCGAAAATTATGAAGGCAAAATATTTTCCCCATTCGTCTATTTTGGAGGCTAATTTAGGGAATAGGCCTTCTCAAGCATGGAGGAGTTTTCCCGCTGCCAAGGAGCTGGTTCATAATGGGGCCATATGGAGGGTGGGCGATGGTAAAGATATAAGGGTATGGGGGGATAAATGGCTACCCACACCCTCTTCTTTCTTAGTTCAATCTCCTATAATTAATCAGATGGGGGATTGGAAAGTTTGTAGCCTAATTGATCATAATACAAAGCAGTGGAACGTCCCGTTGGTTGTTGCTACTTTTCTTCCGGATGAAGCAGTCACAATTACAAGTATCCCACTGAGTCCTTTCCAACCAAAAGATAGGCTAATATGGAGGTGCACGAAGAATGGGGATTTTTCTGTGAAAAGTGCATACCACCTTGGAATGACGATGCGAGCAATGGAGAAGGCAGAGAGTTCGGGGAGTAATAATACAGGGGATTTATGGAAAACATGCTGGTCGTTAAATGTGCCAAATGCGGTGAAGATGTATATATGGCGAGCATGTCATAATTTATTACCAACAAAGGCTAATTTGTTTAAAAGAGGAGTGTGCGAAGACAAAATGTGCCCGATTTGTCTCCACGAAGAAGAAACAGTGGCTCATATTAATTGGGGATGTCCTGCAGCTAACGATGTATGGGGAGGTTCACGAATGAAATTGCAGAAAAGTAATTGTGATGGGAGTGATTTTTTACAGATTTTTTCAGAGGTGTCTTCAAAGTGCGATAAAGAGGAGGTTGAGCTCTTTGCAGTATTGGCTCGCCGACTGTGGCTTCGTCGAAATGATGTAGTGCATGGAGGAAGTTTGACGCACCCCAACCAGGTTGTGCATGACGCAGAAGAGACACTTGCGGAATTTCGTAGGGTCAATAGTGGTGAGGGACAGCAACAACGGGAAATCACGGCCATAATTGCAGAGGGTTGGACTCCTCCTCCAGCTAATATGGTCAAGATTAACTGGGATGCCTCTTTAGACAAAAACAGGAGAATAGTTGGTATGGGCTTGATTGCAAGGGACGGGAGGGGCACTGTTCTGGCAGCTGCTACAAAGGCGATATCTTCAAATGTAGACCCGGTGGTGGCAGAAGCCTTGGCAGCCACTCATGCTCTTCTTATGGCCTACGAGCTAGGTTTTCAGCAAGTCATTTTTGAGGGTGATGCTCAGCAGGTAGTTCAAGCGATAAACTCGGAAAATCCTTGCAATACAAATTATGGACATCTGATAGAAGATATTCAAATACGACTCCATTCGTTGTGTAATTCACGGTTCAATTTTGTAAGGAGGACGGCGAACTCGGCTGCAAATGCTCTAGCTGTAGAAGCTAGGACCCATGTCATTGATAGAGTGTGGTTTTCTATTCCACCTTGTGTTAGTGATATTGTAAGGAGAGAAGAGTCTAACTCTTCTTCTTGATTTTTGCTCTTTTTGGAGCTTTAATAATATTTCAGATAATTTATTCAAAAAAAAAACTATTTCTTTCTCCCATAACTTTATATCCGAATCTATTTCAAAAAAAAAAAAAAAACCTTTATATCTTAATCGGATTTTTTTTTTAATTAATTGTGTTGACTTTCTCTCTATTTAATTTTCTTTTTATCTTCTATTAGTTTCTGTTTATATATCAATGCATTTAATTGTCTTAATGAAGAAAATAAAAGGTTTCCAAATTTTATCTATCTCTCTATTTTCTTTTTAATTTCTATTGCTTTCCATTTATATCCTCAATATAAGACAATTAAAATGTAGGGGTTTTATTTACAATGCATTCAATTGATGTCTTAATGAAAAAAAAAAAAAAAAAAAAAAAAGCTTCCCAAATTCTCCCTTTATCTTTTTGTTTATTTATCTTTTTTCTTCTCTTGCTTTCTATTTACATTCCAATGTTATTTTGTAAATTATACACTCAATTTAGGAAAAAGACGATAGAGATTCCAATCGTTTTTCCTAGATAAAAAAATATACTACAATTTCTTTTTTTTTTTTTTTTTTGCTATAACAATTCTTTTCAACCATATTAGTATTTTCATTTTTTTTAATCTTTTAATTTTTATTTTCTTTATCCTATGGTTATCTTCTTCCATTTTTCGTTTATGTCCCTTATATTTTTTTTTTTCAAATTTATATATTATTTTTATTCAAATTGATTGCTTCTCCTTTGTAAATTTTACATTTAATTTGGTAAATTTTATTTATGATGCATTTAATTGATGTCGTAGTGAAGAAAACAAAAGGTTCCCAAATTCTCTCTCTCTTTTCTTTTCTTCTCTTGTTTTCTATTTATATTTCAATTGTTGTTTCTGAATGAAAAAATATACTTCAGTTATTTTATTTCTTTTGATTTTTGTTTTTTTCTAGAATAGTTCTTTTCAATTATATTAGTGATTTTTTTTTCTTTATCCTTTGGTTATATTCTTCCATTTTCGTTTTGTTCCTTACATACATTAAAATAATGTAAAATAATGTATACATTATTTTATTCAAATTGATCACTTTTCTTTCGTAAATTTTACATTGAATTTAGGAAATAATAGTGAGAGATAGTTCTCTATTGTTATTTCTAGCTTTTTAAGGTTTTATTGGAATCGGGAAACATATACTGCAGAAAAAAATAATTCTTTCAATTATATTAAAAATTTGGGGAAAGTCCACATACCCCTCTCAAGCTACCACCAAATTGACAATGTCCCCCTCAAACTTTCAATTGTGATAATGTTCCATCCAAACTACAAAAAATTGTCAATGTTCTCCCCAATGATGAAACTACCCTTAGTAAAATATAAATAATAAAAAAAATACTTAAACTTTTAGGAAAAAAAAAACATAAAACTAAAAAAAAAATATATAAAAAAATCCAAAGGGTAGAAAATTAAAAATTAAAAAAAAACATTTGTATAAGAAAAAAAATTTCAATTTACAATTTTTTTTAAAAAAAAAATTAAATTTTTTATAACTTTTTTAAATAAAAATTTCTGTTTTTTTAAAAAAATTAACAATTTTCATGTAAGAAAATAAAAATTTTCATTTTCTAAAAAAAAAATTCTTTTAAATGAAAATGTCCGTTTAAAAAAATTCGTTTAAAAAATAATTTGTTTTTTTTTTTTAAAAAAAAAAATCTTTCTTTTAAATTATAATTTTTCTTTTTTTTAAAAAAATTAAAAAAATATTTTTATTTTTTATTTTATTTATTTTATACGGGTATTTTGTCTTATTGAGAATATATATAGGGGCATTTTTATCATTTTGCTAGCCTTAGGGGGGACATTGACAATGTTTTTGTAGCTTGAGGAGGAAATTGTCACAATTGAAAGTTTAGGGGGGACATTGTCAATTAGGTGGTAGTTTGAGAGGGAAATGTGGACTTTATCCTAAAAAATTTAATTTTAGTTTTTTATCTTTATTTCATGTGGTTATGTTCTTCCATTTTTGTTTTTTCTTTTTCCCCTTAAATTTTATAGTAATTTATACATATTATTTTTTATTCAAATTAATTATTTTTCTTTGGTAAATTTACATTGAATTTAGGGAAATGATAGTGAAAGAGGGATTTCTATCATTATTTTTGCTATGAGATATGACTTTTTTTATTACGTTGATGTTTATCGAGTAGATTTTTTTTTTTCTTCCTATGTGTCCTAAATGTAGTTCATTTTATGTTATATATGTTATTATGTTATTTCATTCTTTAATTTTTTTTCCTTATATTTTGTTCTAATTTATATATATTTTTTATTCAAATTGATAGCACATATTTTTCTTTTGTAAATTTTACGTTGAATTCAAGGAAATAATTGTGAAAATACGTATGAATTTTTAGATTATGTTGATGTTCATTGAGGTCTTCTTCTTCTTCTTCTTCTTCTTTCGGTTTGTCCTAAAATTAGCTTCTTTTAGGTTATATATGTGAAGGATAGTTGAAATAAAAAAGAATCTTCTTCTTCTTCTTCTTCTTCTTCTTCTTCTTCTTCTTCTTTCGGTTTGTCCTAAAATTAGCTTCTTTTAGGTTATATATGTGAAGGATAGTTGAAATAAAAAAGAAAAGAAAAATATTTGTAATACGTTTTCCTATACCTCTAAAACTAGGACAAATACAGTTCTAATTTATATATTATTTTTCATTCAAATTTCTTATTTTTCATTTGTAAATTTAATTGACTTTGTTGTTCTTTTTTTTTTAGGTATTCCAATATTCCTTCCACGATTTTTATCTTTCTTTTGTGAAAGAGATAAAGACTACTTCTATGGGAATAAATATTTGAATATTTGTTTAATGGTCTTATGTTTTAACTCATTTCAAAATTTTTTGTTTTTGGTTTATTTGTATGATTTACTATTATTTTTTAATGTGCTTAAATTAAAATTAATTAAGGGTCTTATGTTTTAATTTATATGCATTAAAACTAAAATAATATATGATTCTTATGATTGCATATTTTTATGTAATTTATATATTAATACAATCATATGTGTAATTGTCTTACTATGTTCAGCAATATACTGTTGTATAACTTTTATTATGTTTTTATTTTATTTTATTTTTTTTTATACTTAAATAAGCATGATAGATTTTTTTTTTATAATAAAATAAATACAATAAAGATGTGCTTTAAATTTTAAAATTAAATTATAATAAATAATCACATGCTTGATTAGAATTAAATTATAATTTTAATATGTTTTAAATTACAATAATTAAAATTAAATTATAATAAATTAAATTTTAAGCTAGTATAATTAGTAAGCTTGATTAGATGGTACAACATTGGGAGTTTAGGCTGAGACAAAAAAGTTGCTGGTGTGCATAATGCAAAAGAGGATGGTGGTTGGAAATTTTTTTTTTTTCAAAAAGTGCCAACGATATCAATATCGTTGGCAGATTGCATTATTGCATTGCGGTTAATAAAATGAACCAAATCCTTGGGCCTGTTTGGCAAAGGTCACTAGCGATTAGGGCTATAATCAAGTCGAGTTGAGTCGAGCTTTAAGATTTCAAGATTAGCTTGTTTACGAAGATGCTTGTTCGAGCTAAGCTTGAGTTCGAGCCAAGCTATAAAATGCGTGTTCAAGCTCGGCTCATTTAAAATTCGGGCGAACTTGAACTCAAACTCGAATTCGTTAAGAATGCTATTTGAGCCGAGCCAAGCCAAGCCAAGCTTGAGCTAAGCTATTAAATTATTTAATGTATAATCTGAGTAAAGTTCAAACCTGAATTTTAAAACAATTTTTAGATATTTATCTATAGCATAAATTAATATAACTAATTTTAGTAATATATATACAAGATATATGAATGAGCTAACTCACTAGTTAGTATGTTAATTAATACATACACATTTAAATATTAAATAACCTACATAACATATATTACTTAATTACTAATATATAAATTTATATAACTCTTTTCTGTAATATATATATATAAGATCTATGAACGAGCTAACGAGCTGGGCTAACGAGCCGGACGAGCTCGACTTAAACGAGTCGAACTCACGAGCCTCTGTTGAGCTTAATCGAGTGAGCCGAATATGTGTCTCTAACTAATTGAGCGAGTTTCAACAGTAACGAGCGAGTTTGTACAATGTCGAGCTCGAGTTTGGGTCGAGCATAGCCAAGCGGGTATCGAGCGAACTTTCGAGTGTGTCAGCTCATTTACAGCCCTACGCGACCTAGTACCATTCCTTAAAAATTTTAATTTTTCAATATTTTAATTTTTTATTTCATATTAATAAATTTTTATTACTATTAAAATAAAAAATACAACAAAATAATTTTTTTTATAATTTTTTTTCATTTTTTCGTACAAAGCATTTTTACATTATTATTATTTTCTTCACACCAGTCAAGTTTTACTAAAATTAAAAAAAGTGTTAAATACCCCATTAGTTTTTAGGGTTTAAAAAGTGACTAAATTAGTCATTATGGTTTTGAAAAGTGACCAAATTAGTCTTTCTATTAATTGACTTAATGGACTGATACGTGGACCAATTAGAATTTTAAACTTGGGCACTTAATTAATTTTTTTATTTTTTTAAAAAAATTCAGAAAAAAATATTTTAAAAAAAGAGAAAAAAAACTTGACTAAGCCACCCCCTTGGGCACCAAGGTATGGGGGTCGAAACCACCCCCTTGGCTCCATTGGGGGTGGCCGAGCCATCCCTTGGTGTCCAAGGGGGTGGCTTCAAGTTTTTTTTTTTTTTTTAATATTTTTTTTCCTGATTTTTTTTAAATAAAAAATTTAATTAGGTAGTCACGTGTCAACTTCTAATTAGTCTATGTGTCAGTCTATTAAGTCAACTAACGATCAATTGATATAAAGATTAATTTTGTCACTTTTCAAAATCATAAAAATTAATTTGATTCCTTTCTAAACCTTAAGGAGAAAAAAATAAATTTTTTTTATATCATATGGATTAATAGAGTATTTAAAACACCAAACATGTGTCATATACTCAGCCACAAACTGCACAGTACATAAATCGAGAACTGACATACCCGCAGCAGTTGCAGACAGACAGAAACCCGCAAGAAAGGTGTGTGAGAGAGTGACAATGGCGAGTGGAGTTGGTGGCGGATCTGGTGAGGAAGCTGTGAAGAACAAGCAGGTGATATTCAGGGACTACGTGTCTGGTCTTCCGAAAGAGTCGGACATGGAGGTGAGCACTACAACGGTGAAGCTGAAGCTTCCGGAGGGCTCCAATGGGGTAATGGTGAAGAACCTTTACTTGTCAATTGATCCCTACATGCGTATCCGGATGAAAAGAATTGAGGGTCCAAACGCTTTTTCTTCCTTCACACCTGCCTCTGTAAGCACTACTCTCTCTCTCTCTCTGTCTCTGTCTCTGTCTCTTACCTGAGCTTTCTTGCTTTTATTTTTGATAATGGTGGGTAAATATTGAGTGTTTATAGAAACCTTCCTTTATATGCTATTAAAACGAAAATGATGAACAGTATAGTCAAATTCTTTGTAAGTTGTAAGCATTAGTTAATTAAGAAACACAACCATGACTGATATAGATTTTTGCCTTCAATTTTTTTTTTTTTTTTACATGTTTGAGGAGAAGATTCGAATTAGTAACTTTGCATCATTATTTTTACCCTCAATTTACATATATTTTTAAGACAAATTATCATTTGTCTTAAATTTAATTATGAATATTTTAATATTCACCCTTGGGTTGGACTAATTTTTTTTTTTTTAATAAATGATGTTTAATACATAAATTTTTTAATTTAATTGAGATAAATCGACGGAATTCGGTTCAAACTTATAACCTTATAGCATGGTAAATCAATTTATCCCGTAAAGGAGAATTTTATGAGGGTAGACATTCACCTCGTAGACACTATGCTAGGCATTCGTCCAAAAACCAAGAATTTCACAAAATGTAACAAGAATTTTCTAGTGGATCGTCAGTGCTGAGTGCTGAGTGCTGAGTCTGCTGACATATCCCCCACGGCCCAACTATTACGTCATCAGTGGCATATAATGTGACGCAAAGTTCACGTAAGCAGGAACAGAGGCACTCGGATCCGTGTGCTACAAAATCCCACCTCGTGTCCCACACATTCCCACCGAAAGATTCGAAACACAAGACAGAAACAGTGAAGGAGTGTTAGTTTAGCAATGGCGAGCGTTAATGGAGAGGAAGTAGTGAGCAACAAGCAGGTGATATTCAGGGACTATTTCGATGGTTTTCCAAAGGAATCGGACATGTACCTCACCACTAGTACCATTAAATTGAAGGTCCCCGAAGGTTCCAATGCTGTTATCGTGAAAAACCTCTACTTGTCCTGCGACCCCGTCATGCGAATTCGGATGCGACGAGTCACTGTTGTCGGATTCACTTCTTACACCCCTGGCTCTGTGAGTATCGCTGTTTGGTTCCCAAGAAAATTGTATGGGGGAAATGGGGTTCTGAAATTGATACTCGTAACTCGTTGATCACTTGTTTCAAGTGGGGTTTTTTCAAATTTGGAGATCCATAGTGATTTTAACACAGCAAGATGACACTTTGATATTTGGGGAAAATTCAGTTTAGCCCCCTGAAGTTTCAGTGAATTTTCAATTTGAACCCCAAAGTTTCAAAGTTGGCAGTTTACCCCCCCGAAGTTTCAGAAAGTGGCAAAGTGAACCCCCCGTTGACTTTTCCGTCAAATTAGACGGAAAATGATGAAAAGACATAAATGCCCTCAGGCTTTTTTTAAAAAAATTTCCGTTTAATTTGACGGAAAAATTAACAAAAGGTTCAATTTGCCACTTTTTGAAACTTCAGGGGGGTAAACTGCCACTTTTGAAACTTTGGGGTTCAAATTGAAAATCCCCTGAAACTTCAGGGGGCTAAACTGAATTTTCCCCAAATATCAAAGTGTCATCTTGCTGTGTTAAAATCACTATGGATCTCCAAATTTGAAAAAACCCCACTTGAAACAAGTGATCAACGAGTTACGAGTATCAATTTCAGAACCCCATTTCCCCCATACAATTTTCTTGGGAACCAAACAGCGATACTCACAGAGCCAGGGGTGTAAGAAGTGAATCCGACAACAGTGACTCGTCGCATCCGAATTCGCATGACGGGGTCGCAGGACAAGTAGAGGTTTTTCACGATAACAGCATTGGAACCTTCGGGGACCTTCAATTTAATGGTACTAGTGGTGAGGTACATGTCCGATTCCTTTGGAAAACCATCGAAATAGTCCCTGAATATCACCTGCTTGTTGCTCACTACTTCCTCTCCATTAACGCTCGCCATTGCTAAACTAACACTCCTTCACTGTTTCTGTCTTGTGTTTCGAATCTTTCGATGGGAATGTGTGGGACACGAGGTGGGATTTTGTAGCACACGGATCCGAGTGCCTCTGTTCCTGCTTACGTGAACTTTGCGTCACATTATATGCCACTGATGACGTAATAGTTGGGCCGTGGGGGATATGTCAGCAGACTCAGCACTCAGCACTCAGCACTGACGATCCACTAGAAAATTCTTGTTACATTTTGTGAAATTCTTGGTTTTTGGACGAATGCCTAGCATAGTGTCTACGAGGTGAATGTCTACCCTCATAAAATTCTCCTTTACGGGATAAATTGATTTACCATGCTATAAGGTTATAAGTTTGAACCGAATTCCGTCGATTTATCTCAATTAAATTAAAAAATTTATGTATTAAACATCATTTATNTCATACAAAGCACATTCCAGATGCCACCAATCAGCCCACAAATGGATAGTCTGACCATTCCCAACTTCAAATTTCAGAATCTTCTGAGCTTCAAGCCTCAACTTCAATAACTTCCTCCCAACTTCAAGTACAAGATTGAGGAACTTTAAGTCGAAATGAGAGAATTGAAGAACTTTGAGAGTTCTATCTGAAAAACTCTAATTGACTCTAATTAACACCTATTCTGAATGTATAGGTGTTTCACACAATATTATGCTGAAAAATATCTGGCCTAACAAATAATAATTAACCAAAAACAGATATGCAATGAACAATAAAGAACACAGAAATTTTGGTTACGAAGAGGAAACCAATTAGAGAATTCTCTAATTGTAAAAAACCTCTATGGGGCAGCCAAACCCCAGGAAATCAACTAACTCAGTAAAAGAATAAGGATTACAAGAAGTTTACACTTACAAACCCTTTGCTATTGACACTAAACCCTTTGCTATTGACACTATCTTGCATAAGACAAGCGACCCACTTGCCTTCTACCGCAGTAGCTCTTCCAGAGATAGTTGACACAATCCTTCTATTGATTTCCCTTCACCGGAACTCTGGTCGACTTCACTTCAACAATAATCAAGTTTTGGTCAAACGATCACTCTAAGAGAGAGAACAAACGCTCTATATCACAGACTCTCTTAGCACATGACGGCGAATTCTAGATGCAGAAATTCGTACCTCTCTCTTCTATAAAGATGTATTTATAACACCCTAGATTTGGGCCCACTAAAAACATGTATTTGGGCATAATACGATTGGGGTGTCCAGACAGGTTAATAGCATGTTCGGACAGCCTTGCGGAGGAAGAAAAAACATGTTTCTGGAACTGCTGTCCGGACAGACTGTCTTGCTGTCCGGACAGCCTTGGCAGGACGAGATTGCATGTTTCTGGAATTGCAGTCCAGACAGGGAGAGGGCCTGTCTGTACAGGGCTGCAATGGGGAAAAACTGATACTGGAAATGCTGTCAGGCCATGATCAACAGCTCTGATCAATGAATGTTTGTGGTGCGATTGAGCTGAAACTTTGTAGGGATGTTTATAACACGTGAATCCTTATTGTGAACGGTGGAGATTGGATTCTGAGCATTTTATATCAGTGTTTGAGCTTGTGAACAGTAGTCTCTGCATTTTGGAACCGAGTTAAGCCAACAAAAATACTAAAACTATCAATCATGAGGGTTTCAGTTGTGGCAAAGGCAAGAGGGTGTAGGTCTTTTGTGGCGGGGATTTGGGTTTTTTTTGTGAGTTTTTGTTGGGCTTTTGGGCCTGTCTTTTTTGCTTTGGTGTCCTTGTGTATACTTTGGGTATACTTAGCGTGCCTCACACTTTTTAATAAGTTGCTTGATTAACTATAAAAAACGAGAAAAGATTTGAGGAACTTCTGCTACCCATGAAGAGTCTCCTTTCCTTTAAGGAGACAATCAGCATCTCCACCAGAAGATATTACCTCTTGCTGAGCTTTTTTGAAGTCTCATACGTGCTTGGAAAACTTTAAGATTAAGATTGCCAAAAGTATCCAGATTCTGCTTCCTCAAAATCCTCTTAACTGCCTTCAGCCTAGTGTACAGCCTGTACATAGGATAACCATCCTCCCCCAAACTCCATCCCTCCCTAACCCACTCCAAAAAGCAATAATGATCGGCCCAAAAGCTAAAAATTTGAAAGGCTTAGGGCAAAAGCTGTGTCTTACTTATAGACACTAGCATAACAATGATCAGAAACACCCCGCTCAACAAATTCAACCATAGTTTGCCCATACAACCCCATCCACTTTTCATTGGCCAAAATTCTATCAAGTTTTTTGGCAACAAAAGCCT
Source organism: Carpinus fangiana (assembly GCA_006937295.1). Taxonomy (NCBI): domain Eukaryota; kingdom Viridiplantae; phylum Streptophyta; class Magnoliopsida; order Fagales; family Betulaceae; genus Carpinus; species Carpinus fangiana. The sequence goes on along the minus strand of CM017323.1, from coordinate 17,179,751 downwards.
ATCCAACTTGCTTGTTTGTCCAAGTGAAAAGACTCCTACAAAACTAAGATCTTTCACTTCAATCTCATTCAAACAAGACTTGAACTCATGCTCATACGTAGACAATCTATCTTTCCCCCATTTTCCCTTTTCATTTAATACTATATTAGAATCACCACCCAAAGCCAAGGACTATTTACAGCCAGCAACTTAACATCTTGAAGTTTCCCCATAAAGCTCTTCTCTTCACCCCCATATTAACTCCATAAACAAGTCACTGAACCCATTGCAAGTCCTCCTTCATGGCTTTAATCCGACAACTCGCCTCTTGCTCACTTTTACTCAACACTTTAATCTCCAAATCATCCGTATTCCAGCAAACCCAAATAGGCTATATTCATAATTTGTAATAATATCCCAACCCGGCATCACAACTTCTTTAATTTTCCCAACCTTAGCAATCCTAACTTCCTAATCAAATTCCTCACTTCCCTCTGCTTATGGAGGTCTCACATTCCAAACATCAAGCTTCATAAGGTGTGTGAGAAGCCCCTCACCATAAACCCTCTTCCCCTACTTTAGTTTTCCCCTCATCCACCTTAGAAGAAAGAGATTCATCACTGAAAGCCTCCACAATAACCGCTGAATATTCCTTATCTCTCACTTCATATATTCTATTATATATTTCTTCAGCCTGGAACGAAAACAAATGCTTGAACAGGGCAAAACTGAAAATTGAACTAATATTTTGTAAGATTGGAAAGGTTACTGGATAACATTTTATATGCTGCGTGCTTGCTCTTTTAAAATTGATTTTGTGTGCATTTTGAGCTTGCAATTGTGATCTTCTCCTGCTGGAAATTCGCAGCCATTAACTGGGTATGCAGTGGCTAAAGTTCTGGATTCTGGGCACCCAGACTTTAAGGCAGGTGACTTAGTTTGGGGGCCTTCTGGATGGGAAGAGTACAGCCTAATCACGGCAACCGAAAGCCTGCATAAGATCCAGCACACTGATGTACCCCTTTCCTACTATACTGGACTTCTTGGTACGTTGTTTGCTCATTCTATGAAGTTTTGATTGATTTTAGATTTAGAAGAAGATGATTATGCTACATTCCCTTTTGAGCTGCATGTCTCCAGGAGTAGTTTCATTGGTTTAAGATTTTGTGCTCGTGTGTGCATCATGTTGAATCCCCTCTGTAAATTTGTGCCAATATATATATACTTTTTTCTTTTCAAATAGGTATGCCTGGTATGACTGCTTATGCTGGTTTCTATGAAGTTTGTTCTCCTAAGAAGGGAGAATATGTCTTTATTTCTGCGGCATCTGGCGCAGTTGGTCAGCTTGTAGGACAATTCGCCAAAATGTTGGGTTGTTACGTTGTAGGAAGTGCTGGGAGTAAAGAAAAGGTATATTTCAATTTGCATATCTACTTCTCTGTGGCTTCTATCTAGATGTGTTCCACAATTGTTTTTAACGTAGATTTCTTGGAACTATAGCAGACCCTAATTCCCATATTTGTCATCGCTGTATGGTTTTGCTCTCATGGACCCAAGGACCCAAATTATGGCAGCCATGTATCCCAGATTCTCTCTGTAAAGCAGGGAAGATGAATCATAAGGACATGTTGAATAGGCGTTGATCAATTTTCCTTAAAACAATTCCAGAAAAGTTCAGATAGGATGTAATCTTTTTCCTTCCCCCTCCCCCGTTTCCCTTTGTCTTCTTCTGTGATTGTGGAGTGGACCTGGCATGATGAATGGACCAGTCACATGAAAAAAAATTCATTCTTCTTCTGTTATGAATTAGGTTGATCTATTGAAGAATAAGTTTGGTTTTGACAATGCTTTCAACTATAAGGAAGAGCATGACTTGGATGCAGCCTTGAAAAGGTCAGTATGTCATTTGCATAATGGAACTTAAAATTTTGCTCTAAAGCTTGAAGCATTTGCAGATTCCTTTATAGATAAAGTTGTTGGCCTGAGCTTTGAACAACCTGGATGGGGCCATTACTTGACATCACATTTATTATCATAAATGACTGCAACAATAAATGGTTTATTGAAAGTCTTAGGCCTGCCAGTAGCTTACAGGTTGGTTTATACTGGGAGTCTAGAGTAATGCTTAGATATAGAAGTAATATGCAAGGGAAGCAAAAAAAGATGGTAGATTTTCAGGTATGTCAATTAATTGATTCCTTCAATTGATATTATAATGTGAGATTGGTAGTTTGTCCTTAATCTTTAACAGTCCTATTTATAATGATGGAATCAAAATTTGTTGGCCCTTAAGTCTTTATTAGTCCTATTGATAATGATGGAATCAAAATTATTGGTTCTTAAATGACTTATTTTTTAACCTGTTTGACACAGATGACTTTGCTCTTATAATGTTATATTGATAGTTGTTCCTTAATCTTTAATAATCATATTCATAATGATGGAATCAAATTTTTTTAATTCTTATATTGGTAGTTGGTCCTTAATCTTTAATAGTCCTATTCATAATGGTGGAATCAAAATTTTTGGTTCTTAAATGACTTATTTTTTAACCTGTTTGACACAGTTGACTTTACTCTTAGAGTACTAGTAGCAACTTCCCATTGATTTTCCCTAAGTTTAGGACACAAAACTACTTTTTGCTTTCCTAAGAAAATATATTTCACAATAATTTCCCTTACCTTTCCCTATATCATTAAAATATTATTTCTTTGCAAAATACAATTTCTCTACTTTCCTTCACTTTTTTTACAAAATCTCAACACAATCTTCAATTAAAAACAAAAAGATGAAAGATGTGAGAGGAGAGATAATTGTTTATATTAAAATAATGTATAGGGAACCAAAAGTGGTTCCCTACACATTGGGAAAAACTATAGCAACCATTGAGGGTTGGTTAAATATAGGGAATTTGATGTGAGTAGGTTTTTGTGGTTTTTTGAAAATTTTCCTAAACATAGGAAAGGGAATGACATATAGGGTAGCTGTTACTAGTGCTCTTATAATGTTATATTGGTAGTTGTTCCTTAAATCTTTAATAATCGGAATCAAAATTTTTTAATTCTTAAATGACTTATTTTTTAACCTGCTTGTCCTTAATGTTTAATAGTCCCATTCACAATGATGGAATCAAATTTTTTTGATTCACACATATTACTTGGTCGTTGGGCATAGGTTTATTTATGGTGCATATAAATTTGGTTTTAGCAGGTGGATATGACATATAGTGGTAAACTTGTAGAAAATTATTTAATAAAGAAGGGAAAGATATGAATCTCGTCCTCAATAATTAAGGGGTGGAGTGTGGAGCACAAATTCAACTTTGTATGACAGCATGAGTTGTTTAGCTGTCACAAATCAACACATGGGGAAAAAAAAAAGAAGGGAAAATTTACTTCCTCCCGAACTATCACCTATTTTACAATTATGCCTCCAAACTTTAAAAAGTGACATCTAGGCTTCATATGCTATGAATTAGGATCTTCTTCATTTCAAAATCTCACCATTTCTTCCATTTAGTGCATTTTGAAAGGTAGTGTTGTTCAAAATTTTTAATGATGGTAGTGCATTAAATGCATTATCCTTCAAAATGCACTAAATGAAAGAAATTGAGGGATTTTGAAATGGAGAGGATCCTTTTCCATATGCTACCATGCAAATTAAAAAAATATATGAAGTAACCATTTGAAAAAAAAATAAATAAATAAAGGGTGCTAATGTGAAAAGGGCCTCGCCTTTTTGGTGTTTTATAATTATTTTTTTTCATGAGTTTAATTTTTTTCAAATGGTTATTTTTTTAAAAAAATTTAAGGGTATTTTGGAGAAAAAAATGCAAAAGTATTTAATTTGACACGCAATTGTTATATGGAAGGTCATAATGTCACCTTATAAAGTTTGGAAGTGTAAGTGCAAAATAAGTTACAATTCAGGGATTAAAAGTGTATTTTCCCCAAGAAAACATTTGATGGACTTGATATTAAAAATTCTCAATATCCTAAATTGTTGCCCCATCCAGTAGAGCCTGTAGGAATATAATTTCGATCTTTGAGGCCTTAGTATTTTGATATTTGAAACACACCTTATTGGGTTCTATTCATCATCAGGTACTTCCCAGAAGGCATTGACATTTACTTTGAGAATGTTGGAGGTAAAACACTTGATGCAGTGCTTCTAAACATGAGAGTCCATGGCCGCATTGCTGTTTGTGGAATGATCTCACAGTACAATCTTGATCCGCCTGAAGGCGTGAAAAATTTGATGTGTCTCGTATACAAACGAATCCACATGATAGGATTTATAGTTCGTGATTACGTTCATCTCTATACCAAGTTCTTAGACACTGTGCTGCCTTACATCAAAGAAGGGAAGATAGTGTATGTGGAAGACATAGCTGAAGGCCTTGAGAGTGCTCCAGCTGCCCTGGTTGGGCTTTTCAGTGGTCGCAATGTCGGAAAACAAGTCGTTTTAGTTGCTCGCGAATAATTTAGGCTTGTCTTTTATAGCTGTATGTGCTGTTGTTGGGAGTTTGTCTACTACTACTGTGTGCAGTATCTTCTTGTGTGGTTGGTTCCATAATGTGTATTTGAGGGTTGGAGTGCAAAACGTGTAGGCAATACAGAATTAGTGTATACTCTGGAAATGACGGAAATAAAGAGAATTTTGTCTTGTGGCAATGATCAATGCATTCGTGTCTTTGTGCATTTACCTTTTGTGCTTACCTTTGCAAGTGATGGAAGGACATTGACATTGCCTTTACTCTTGTCATGAAAGGATAATTAGCATTATTAATTTATTAAGGTTACCCCCTTCAATCTTTTAGATGGACATATCTTCAATTTCATGCACACATATTGATTTCTGGTCATTGCATTACTTGAGGTACCCCTGGTCCATGATTTGGGAGGATCTCCAACGCATGGCATGACATCCACCCCAAAATTTTTTAATTTCTAGTTTTTTTAGGGTTTTGTTTTGTTTTTTTAATTATTTTTTTTGGACATGTGGTATTGTTATGTAGTGACAAAAATAGTCTTCCACTATAACTAACTGGATATTATCCAGTTCATTTGAAATAGAGAAGATCTTAATTCATAATTTTTAAATGATTTATTTTTTAATATGTTTGATACATATGACTTTGCTCTTATAATGTTATATTGGTAGTTGGTCCTTAATCTTTAATAGTCCTTTTCATAATGATGGAATCATTTTTATTTTTAATTCTTAGATGACTTATTTTTTAGCCTGCTTGTCCTTAATCTTTAATAGTGAATGATGATGGAATCATTTTTTTTTTTTATTTTTATTTTTATTCTTAAAGATATAAATGACTTATTCTAACCTGTTTGACACAGGCTACTTTGCTCGTTGGGCATAGGTTTCTTTATGGTGCATATAAATTTGGTTTTAGTAGGTGGATATGACATATAGTGGTAAACATGTAGAAAATTATTTAATAAATAAGGGAAAGATATGAATCTCGTCATTGACTTATAAAAAAATTGATAAGTCAATTTTTATTTTACAATTTGTCATATAAAATTGAATTTGTGCTCCACACAGGTTTCTAAAAATTGAATTTGTATCCATTGTCATACAAATTCAATGGATACTGCACGCAGGTTTCTTTATGCATTGGGGTGGAGTGTGGGGCACACAAATTCAATTTTCTATGACAGCTACATGAGTTGTTTAGCTGTCACAAATCAACACATGGTTAAAAAATAAAAAAAAAGGAAAATTTACTTCCCCTCAACTATCTCCTATTTTATAATTATGTTTTCAAACTTTAGAAAGTGACATCAAGGCCCCATATATTACCATTGCGTGTCAAATTATATAATTTTGCATTTTTCTTCTCAAAATACCCTTCAAATTATTAAAAAATAAAATTAAAAAATATATATTTAGTATATTCTAACAAAAAGAATGAAGTTATTGCTATTGAAACGTAAATATATATATAGTGTTTATGCTTGCATGCTTGGAATCCACAAGAGCAAGTGGTTCTGTCATGCTTAAAAAGCTGAGATTAATTAACACTCACAAACTAACCATCTGCTTAAAGTAATAATTACAAACCAGTCATGATAAAGTTTTGAGTACATTTTCTTAGTCTTGGTTTAATGGTTCCCCATCCCTTCTTTATATGCTTTAGCCTTTAGCTCAGTTTAGGTTGGGGACCTCTACCCTTTTGATGGCCTATACATCAATTTTTATTTGTTCAAAAGCTAACGTTAGGCATGTGATCATAGACTTTCTCAAGTATAATTATCAAATAGTACATGTTAGTGCTTCCCCTACTCTACAGCAAATGAGAACAACAGGAATCTTAAGCGTGCACTTTTTTTTTTTGTCATTTTGTTTTTAATGTTATTCTTCACACTCATTTATTATACACATTTTATATTAGCCGATGTGTCATATTTTAAGTGACTTTCCATTAGCCCTTAGACTAGCCTAGTTGTATGGAGGTGAGATGAGAGATAAGCATTTAGAATTACTCTCAAGGATAATGCTAAATACTATATTTTTTGAGAAGTATTATACATTCATCTCTTGTCCATCTCTTTTGCAAATTCACCATCAAATATGTGGACGGGTCCCACATATTCAATTGTAGATTTGTCCACCTCTTGTACGGAAATAGACAAGAGATAATTTATTTTATAATTTGTTTTCATAAGTTTATTTATTTTTATTTAATTTTTTATTTTTTTTTTCAAATGGTTGTTTTTTTAAAACAAAATTTAAGAGTATTTTGGAAAAAAAAAATGAAAAAGTATTTAATTTGAAACGCGGTTGTTGTATGGGAGGTCATAATGTCACTTTTTAAAGTTTGGAAGCGTAAGTGCAACATAAGTTACAATTTGGGAATTAAAAGTGTATTTTCCCAAAGAAAACATTTGATGGACTCGATATTAAAAATTCTCCATATCCTAAATTGTTGCCCCATTCAGTAGAGCCTGTAGGAATATAATTTCGATCTTTGAGGCATTTGTATTTTGATATTTTGAAACACACCTTAATGGGTTTTATTCATTATCAGGTACTTCCCAGAAGGCATTGAAATTTACTTTGAGAACGTTGGGGGTAAAACGCTTGATGCAGTGCTTCTAAACATGCGAGTCCATGGCCGCATTGAAGTAGCCACTTGTGCCAAGTGTCAAATTTTTATTCGACCACGTGTCAATCCGTTAAGTCAACTAACGGTCAACTGACAGAATGATCAATTTGGTCATTTTTCAAAATCACAAGGACTAATTTGGTCACTTTTTAAATCCTAAGGAAAAAAAAAATGAAGTTTTAAACTTCAGAGGTATTATGTATTTAACCCTTAATAAAAAATAAAAAATAAAAAATAAAAAAGTCTGTTTTGTTTCCTCGGTGAAAATTGTTTTGTTTCCTCGTTGAAAATTGTTGAAGTTGACAAGTTTTTATGGAGAACGACAATTGAGCTGATGACAACCAGTTATTCGATCTGCTCACAACAATCCAAATCCGCAAAGAAACAAAAAATAAATAACAACCCCCCAAAAAAATAATCTTCTTCATTGTTAAATCGTACAAGATATACATGAATAGACAAAAAAAAAATCTTCTTATACGTCCATATGTTATATATATACCTCACCATTCACCAAGACAGAGGCACAGAGACAGAGAGACAGAAAGACAAATTAAAGAGTTTAGAGACTGGAGTTGCAATGGCGAGTGTTAATGGAGAGGAAGTTGTGAGCAACAAGCAGGTGATACCGAGGGAGTATGTCAGTGGGTATCCAAAGGAATCGGACATGGACGTCACCACTGGTACTGTTGAATTGAAGGTCCCCGAAAGTTCCAATGCTGTTCTGGTGAAGAACCTCTACTAGTCCTGCGATCCCTACATGCGAAACCGCATGAGACCAGCCACTGAAAGCTACATCGGCTCCTACACGCTGGGTTCGGTCTGTGGATTCTCTGACCCGTTATTTTGGTTTTCTTCTGGAGTTACATGATTCAGTGTTTCGAAAATTAGTTTTTTTTTTTTTTTCGTGATTGATACAATTTATGAAACTACACAGCCCATTGATGGACATGGGGTGGGAAAAGTTTTGGATTCTGGGCATCAAAACTTCAAGAAAGGAGACTTGGTTTGGGGAGTAACCGGGTGGGAAGAATATAGTCTCATTACAGAAACTGATTATCTGTTTAAGATTGAACACACAGATGTGCCACTCTCCTA
>CM017323.1:17112548-17171464 GCA_006937295.1 Carpinus fangiana | reverse complement strand
CTTCCTGCATCTTGAGGGTATTTAATCGTTGCTTCAGAAATAAACGGTTAGTGAAAGACTTCTTCATGTACAAACTTTCTAACTTTTTCCAAAGTCCGACGGCAGTTTCTTCATCGGCGACTTCTCTCAAAACTCCATCTGAGAGAGACAACAAAATTATACTGTGGGCTTTTTCTTCAAGTTCCTTCCTTTCCTCTGTTGATGATATTGATGGCACTTCGCCATCCAAAATCTTCGCCAAGCCTTGTTGTCGTAACAAAGCTCGCATCTTAATGCGCCAAAGGCTGAAACTATTCTGACCATCAAACTTTTCTACTTCAAATTTTGCAGTAGCTATCCCACAAAATAAAGATTCAGGCTCTAATACCAATTGTTGTGACAAATGCAAATCCAAGATCACTAAAGAAATAGAAAAGTGCAGAATAGAAAACAACACAGCCACACAAGACACTAAGATTTAGGTGGTTCGGCTCAACAAGCCTACATCCACTTGCGGAGACGATCCAGGAGAAATTCACTAACAAAAGTGGAGTACAAATATAAAACCAAAGGCACTCAAACCCAAAAGCCCCAATACACCAAAATCTCACACTTACACAAAAGAGAATTAAATACAAAAGAGAACAACTTCTCTATAATTCTCTAAGCTTAAATAAGCATACAAAAGTGAGATGAATAAACTGGTGTATCACAAGTCTCTCTCTCTGTCTCAAAGATGAAGCTTCTGCTACTCACAAAAATAGCCGAATGGCTATATATATAAAAGGCCAAGCAATCAGCCCCATCTTATTCGCACTCTTTAGATAAACCTAAAACACTCTCTTCTCTCTCCTGAAGAAGACCCAGCCGCCGCCCAAGCTTGAGGACTAGGGTAAACCTCCTGGTTTCCCTCCTCCTCCTTCCCGTAACAGTCTTTGGCTTTCTTTCCTGAGTTTTTCTCTTCTAGAGGAAACTCATTTCTCTCTAGATTTTTATCTAGATCTATCTATCTTCTTTGACGATCTATCTCCGATTCTCATGAAACAGAAGCAGTAATCTTCCTCCCCTGCCGGTTGCCTCAACACCCCCGCGGGTTGTCTCCTCCATCTAGTTGCAGGCAGGATTTGTAGAGTCTCAAAGATCGATTTTTTCAAAATTAGATATGCTTTTCTCCACCAACTAAGGTCTACTACGCGCCACTCCACCAGCCTCACCATCATCCCAGCTTCCAGAAGCCCTTTTCTGCTCCGTCCGCCGACACCCATGAGCCGGCGCGTGTTCCTCACGCGCCGGAGCGTGGACCTCTTCCCTCCGCTGCGGCTTCTGTCTCATGAGCTTTTGTTTTACTGCTTTATGTTGTTTTTATGTTGTTGCTTTAAGGTTTTCCAGCACTGGTTGGGCTTCAGAATTTCTGTGAGAATCCTTTTTTTCTCTTTTTTGGTTACCCCTTTTTCTTTTTTTCCTCTCAATCTTTACAGTTTCGTTAGAAGCTTGTCCATATTTGAGTTTACAAGAGTTTTCATACCCTAGATGGTTGTATCCATCTATTACGCCGCAGCCTTCACCAGCTACATTCGCAGGGTTCTGCTCCAGGTTTCTTCTCACTCCATGGAAGTTCTAGGAGTCTGTCTGGTTTGGCTTTTCCTGAAAAGCTTGTATTTCATTATGTTCTTATCTTTATATTTTCCCTTATGAATGAATGAATGAATGTCAGTTACAAAAAAAAAAAAAATGGCCAAGCAATCTTCTCCAAGAAGCAAAGTCAACAAAGGTTGCCCTTCATAAATGTTGCTCCATACCTCCTTAAATGACTCAAGCCAACTTTTCTTCTTTCCTTTTTGTAGTTGCTGCTTCTAGGGGTGAAATTTAAAACCGCCTAACCGCACTAACCGCTAACCGCTATCCGCACTAACCGCTAACCGCTTTGAAAGCAGTTAGTAAAAATCGCTAATCGCCTAGGCGGTTAGCGGTTAGTGGATTTTGAAAAACCGCCTAACCGCTAACCGCCTTTTTTAAAATATAATATATATATTTATATTATATATATATTTCATATAATAAATAACAATAAGTTATTGTACCTTAGTGGTTATTGTGCACCTATTTTACTCAGGAGTCCCGATTTCGATTCCTCCCACCTTATTTTTATTATTTATATAATATAGAAGTGCAAAACGACGTAGTTTTGCACTTTTATATATTCATTTCTTCCTAACCCAGAACGATAATTTTGTTGTAATTTTATTCGTATATTATATGTTGTAGAAGGTGAACAACAAAATTTTGGTATAATAGTCTAACATATAATGCTCACTTTAAACCAACAATTTTTAATGCTAAAATGGTCATGATAGAGGAAAAAAAATGTTTAAAGTGAGCTCAAAACTGGCCAAAAAAAAAAACCCAATAAAAAGTCCAATAAAAAGCGGTTAACCACATCCAGTTAACCACTAACCGGGCGGTTAACTGCCTAGGCGGTTAGCGGATGCGGTTAGTAGATTCTACTAACCGCCTAGGTGGTTAGCGGTTTTAGCCACTAACCGCTAACCGCAACCGCTATTTCACCCCTAGCTGTTTCTCTGCTTGACCGAATGGCTTCATCTCATTAACAAGAAGACCATTATTTCAAAACTTCTAGAAGAGAGCTCATGAATGAGAGACAAAATGGCAAGTGAGAAATTAATTGAAGGCATAACAATATTGGGGTCCACGGTAGACTTGTGAAATACAAGTCATTTTCAACAGCTGGTGCAGTTGGTCAGCTTGTTGGACAGTTGGCGAAATTATTGGGTTGTTATGTTGTTGGAAGTGCTGGAAGTAAAGAGAAGATATCTTTCTAGACATTGGGATAGATACTTTTCTGTTATCTAGCCCTTCTTTATTTGATGGCCATCTGTCATCTGGCTACAGGTATTATATATTTAATACTTGCACATAAACCCGCGGATAGAAAATTTAATTTAATTTAATTTCTCATACCATTCCATCTACCAATCTATATTCCATCTACCATTCTCATTTACTATTCCATATAATATTCATATATCATATTTTCCTCAAAATTAATATCTTTGCTTAATATGAATATTAAAATAATCTTTATCACCAAATAAATCTCTTTAATGTGGGTTTTTAAAAATCTAGGGCGCTACAGAACAATTTTTTTTCCTATTAATAAATTCATATTTCTTATATTAAAAACCAGGTTGATCTTTTGAAGAATAAGTTGGGTTTTGACGAAGCTTTCAACTAGAAGGAAGAGCCTGACTTATGCAGCATTGAAAAGGTCAGTTTTAATTATTACTTGACTCTTGTATATATTATCCAAAAAAGTTTGTGGGAATATTAATTGTTTTGATCTTTGAAGCACATGTACATTATTTGTTTCTGTTGACCACGTACATGCAGGTATTTCCCAGAAGGCATTGACATTTACTTTGAGAATGTTGGGGTAAAACACTTGATGCAGTGCTCCTAAACATGAGAACCCATGGCCGCATTTCTGTATGTGGAATGATCTCACAGTACAATCTTAATGAGCTTGAAGGCGTGAAAAATTTGGTGCTTATCATATCCAAGCGAATCCATATGCAAGGATTTATAGCCTTTGATTACTATCACCTCTATCCCAAGTTCTTAGACACTGTGCTATCTGGCATCAGAGAGGTGAAGATTGTGTATGTGGAAGACATTGCTGAGGGCCTTGAGAATGGCCCGGCTGCCTTGGTCGGGCTTTTCAGCGGTCGTAATGTTGGAAAACAAGTTGTCTTAGTTGCCCGCGAATAACTTGTCTGTCTTTTGCAGTTGTTCGTCCACGGTGTTGGTGGAATGAGTTCCTTGTTAATTGGTGCTAGTACTGTTTTCCTACTGTTGTGGTTTGATGGAGTTCAAAGTGTAATATTCTATATATGGAGTATACATTAATAAATCCCAAGTTATTTACACTAATTAATAAACATTCCAAAATCTATAGCAACCAAAAACCTTCTTGAATCTGATCCGGAAAGTGTAAACTTCAAAAAATGGTTTCTCTCTCACTGAACTCTAGCTAGTATGAAGTTATACAAAACGGATGAATATTGTGTATATTTATAAGATAAAGTGCAGACTGATTTCATTATTCAACTATAACTCTACTGTACACTAAAGTATTAAGGGTTTATTTGAAATTACGTTAAAGAACTTAAAAAGTCATGTCAAATAAAAGCTAACATGTTTGGTGATAAAATTTCAAAGTATTTATTTTGACTTTTTTACTCTAAAAATGACCGTAACATATTTTTGACAAAAGCTTAAAAATAAAATTTTTGTCAAAAAAATATTTTTTGACTTAAAAAGTTTAATTTTTCAAAAGCAAATCTAAAAAAGACTCTAAGTCCAATAGGAAACTACTTTAAAAAAAAGAGTATAGATAAAACCAATAACACGATAAACAGTGAAAGCACAAGAATTTTTTTGTGTGCTTCCTTAAAAAAAAAAAAAAAAAAAATTGTTGAAGTTCACAGGTGTACGTACAAGTCAACAATCCAAACCCGAATATTCTATATGNAAGCAAATCTAAAAAAGACTCTAAGTCCAATAGGAAACTACTTTAAAAAAAGAGTATAGATAAAACCAATAACACGATAAACAGTGAAAGCACAAGAATTTTTTTCTATGCTTCCTTAGAAAAAAAAGAAATTGTTGAAGTTCACATGTGTACGTACAAGTCAACAATCCAAACCCGAATATTCTATATGGCATTTTGATCTCTTCAACCCAACAATCTTCTTCCAAGATTATTCAACTTAGTAATTGAAAATAGAGTACTGTGACAGCAGGGGCGGAACCAGACTTTTAAGGGTGGGGGGACAAAATTTTTAAAAGTAAAAATTTAGGGGTAAAATTTTAATTTTGGGGGGATATTTCTTAAAAAATCATAAATTTTAGGGGTAAATTTTAAAATTTTAAGAAATTTTGGGATAAAATTTTAATTTTAATTTTAATTTTGAGGACGAGATTCATATATTTCCCTTCTTTATTAAATAATTTTCTACAAGTTTACCACTACATGTCATATCCACCTACTAAAACCAAATTTATATGCACCATAAAGAAACCTGTGTGCAGTATCCATTGAATTTGTATGACAATGGATACAAATTCAATTTTTAGAAACCTGTGTGGAGCACAAATTCAATTTTCTATGACAAATTGAAAAACAAAAATTGACTTATCAATTTTTTTATAAGTCAATGACGAGATTCATATATTTCCCTTCTTTATTAAATAATTTTCTACAAGTTTACCACTATATGTCATATCCACCTACTAAAACCAAATTTATATGCACCATAAAGAAACCTATGCCCAACGAGCAAAGTAGCCTGTGTCAAACAGGTTAAAATAAGTCATTTATATCTTTAAGAATAAAAAAAAAAAAAAATTCAATGGATACTGCACACAGGTTTCTTTATGCATTGGGGTGGAGTGTGGAGCACAAATTCAATTTTCTATGACAGCTACATGAATTGTTTAGCTGTCACAAACCAACACATTGTAAAAAAAAAAAAAAAAGAAGAGGGAAAATGTAAAAAACAAAAAAGGAAAATGTACTTCCCCTCAACTATCACCTATTTTACAATTATGTTTTCAAACTTTAAAAAGTGACATCAAGGCCCCATATATTACCATTGCGTGTCAAATAATATAATTTTGCATTTTTCTTCTCAAAATACCCTTCAAGTTATTAATAAATAAAATTAAAAAATATATAAAAGTAACCATTTGAAAAAATAAAAAAATAAAAAAAATTAAGGGGGCTAATGTGAAAGGGGCCTCCCCTTTTTGGTGTTTTATAATTTGTTTTCATAAGTTTATTTATTTTTAATTTTTTTTCAAATGGTTGTTTTTTTTTTAAAAAAAAATTAAGAGTATTTTGGAAAAAAAAAATGAAAAAGTATTTAATTTGAAACGCGGTTGTTGTATGGGAGGTCATAATGTCACTTTTTAAAGTTTGGAAGCGTAAGTGTAACATAAGTTACAATTTGGGAATTAAAAGTGTATTTTCCCAAAGAAAACATTTGATGGACGCGATATTAAAAATTCTCAATATCCTAAATTGTTGCCCCATCCGGTAGAGCCTGTAGGAATATAATTTTGATCTTTGAGGTATTTGNAGTAAAAATCCATTGAAGGGGACCTTGCCTTGCATCAAAGCTTAGTTCTCTCTCCTGAGAAAGAACTCCCTCGTGAAAGAAGCTTCTGCTGAACCTTCCTTCTTCACTTGGTCACTTTGTTTCCTCTGTTGCCTCTCTTGTGTCAACTGTTTTCCAGTTAACCATTGCTCTCTTTCAGTTAACAGTTGCTCTCATCTTTCTCTTTTTTGGGTTTTATTTTTTTCTGTTCTTTCTGTGTCTTGGTTTATTCACTGTTTTTAGTTCTTTCTTCCCCTGTTTCCCCTGCTTTCCATCCCTCTTTTATCATGGACATAGACAGCCTCATAGCCCAAACTGAAGCTCTGTCATGGGAGGATCCCACTTCTCAGATAGAGTCACTTTCCTCTGAAAACACCTCTGATGATTGCCCACCTTTGGTAGGACATGTCATCTCTCAAAAAACAACAACAACCAATCTGTTTATGCTGCTCTTTCCAAAGCATGGGAGTTTGCTGTTCCTTTTTCCTTTGCTGTGCTAGGCCCAAACAAATTCCTCTTCAAACTCTCAAAGAAAGAACACCTTCTCAGAATCCAAAAGCAGGTTACTTGGAATGTTAATGGTTACTTGCTCATCCTGCAGCTTTGGAACCCCCATGCCACCTTAGGAGAACTTCCACTCAACAAAGCACCATTCTGGATCCAAACGTGGCCTTCCTCTTATCAACATGACCACCAAAACTGCTATCTCTATTGGGAAAGGATTGGGAAACCTCCTTTCAGTTGATGACACTAGTGGAGAAACCACCACTTTCAAAAGCTACCTCAGGATTCTTGTAGGAATTGAAGCAGACAACCCTCTAAAGCCTGGATTCTCCTTCAGAAGAGATGGTGGTGAATCCCTGTGGATTTTCCTAAAATACGAACGGCTGGAC
Source organism: Carpinus fangiana (assembly GCA_006937295.1). Taxonomy (NCBI): domain Eukaryota; kingdom Viridiplantae; phylum Streptophyta; class Magnoliopsida; order Fagales; family Betulaceae; genus Carpinus; species Carpinus fangiana. Next base: position 17,164,416 of record CM017323.1, on the reverse strand, counting down.
ATCTACTGCTACTCTTGTGGAAGACTCAGCCACAAGTCAGCAAACTGCATGGCTAAACCAGAAGAGAGAACACCTACCAGGTATGCTGTTTCTCTAAAGTTGAACATTCTCTCCAATCTCATTCCTTCCTCTCCCTCCCCAAACACCAACCCCACCATAAACACCCCCCAAACACAACCCTCAAACCTTCATTCTTCTGCAATAGGGTTAAACCAGCTGAAAGAATCTGGATTAGCTCCTAATCCCCTTACTAAAAATACTTTAATCCCCACTCCACCTGCTTCAAGTTCCAAGCCTCAGGAAATTTCAACCCCTGAACATACCCCTGCAGCTAACACGTCACAACCCATCTCATCCACAATAAATGCCACCACAAACACCTTTTCCACTGCTTCACCTCAAATCACCTCTGCCAGGCAATCTTACACTCCTCACTTACTTCCCACCACCCAACCTCCAAACCAACCCCCTTCCCTAACTCCTACCACATTAGATCCTAACCAATCAACCCTTGAGCCATCACTTTCCATTATCCTTCCCTTCAGCCTAACTAAACCTCCCTCTCTCCTCCCCAGCTCAGAAAACATTTTCACCTCAACTTTTAAACCTGGCTTTAAATGTTTACCCGCCAAAAAGACTTCTCACAAACATGCAACCAACTCCAAAAAAGCCATCTCTACTAAACCTTCTCAAGCCTCTCCTCCTTCTCTCCACCCCCATCACACTTGTGAATCCCACACCCCCTGGTTACAATCCTTCCCTGGTAAAAAAGAAAAGAGCCAGGCTCTCTTGTGTCCTCCTCCCCCTCAAAAGAAGCACTGGTTTTTCCCCTCAAACAGCCTGCACTCTTGATGAAATGGAGACCCCCATCCCTATGGACATCACCCCTAAACCCCCACTAAAACTACTTGTTAGGTCCTACTTCAAAGCTTCCAGAAACAGAAAAAAAACCTTAGCTCCTACTTCTAGTCTCATTTCTACTGTTTTAGTGAATGAGAGCTCAATCAATTTAGGGGACCTTGTGGTGTCCCCCAGCAGCATATGAAGATTCTCTCTTGGAACTGCACAGGGATCACTCGTCCAGCTGCAGTTCGAAGCCTCAGGGCCCTGATCAGAGCCAATGCCCCTGATGTTATCTTTCTCTCTGAAACCAAATCCCCCCTCTCTCTTGTCTCTCATATTTTGAATCATCTTGGCTTTTACTTGATGACTCATGTTGCTCCAGTTGGTTCTTGTGGTGGTCTTGTCTTAGCTTGGAGAGCAGGTGTTGAGCTTGAAAGTTTCATCACTAACGAAAACAACATCTCCTCCTGGTGCCTCTCTGACCCCCCCAACTCCCCCTGGATACTCTCTTGTTTATATGGCCCTCTAGAAAAGAAGAACAAAGCTGCATTTTGGGACTTTCTCACTGCTGCTGGTGAGGATTTTGCTAGTCCCTGGCTTTCCATAGGAGATTTCAATTTTGTGTTGGACCAATCTGAGAAACTTGGAGGTTGTCCTGTTGCTAGCTCCTCCAATTGTCCATTCAGAAATCTCATTGATCACCATGGCCTGATTGACTTAGGTTTTGTTGGTAACCCGTTTACTTGGTGTAATAACAGAAAAGGCCTTGCTGTCATCAAAGAAAGACTAGACAGAGCCCTAGTCTCCCTTGATTGGGTCCACATTCATCCTGAATTCTCTCTTATACACCTCCTTGCCTCACATTCTGACCACAACCCCATCCTCTTAAACACTAACATCTCTTCTTCTTTCCTGCCCAGACCCTTTAAATTTGAAGAATTCTGGACCTATGACCCTACCTGTGGTCTTGTTATTGAAGCTGCATGGAAACAAAAGACTTTTGGCTCTCTTGGCCTATGTCTTATTAAGAAACTGAACCAAACCAGATCAGCTCTCAAAAGGTGGAACTCTCTCCACTTTGGCAACATCCATTTCAAGATCAAATCCACCCTGGCCAGGATTGATGACCTGCAGATTTCAGCCCCTAGCACTCAATCAAGCTTGATGGAGTCCTCTCTAAAGAAAGAACTTGATGATCTCTTGATTAAAGAAGAATCTCTCTGGAGGTCAAGGTCTAGAGAGACCTGGTTAAAATGTAAAGACCTCAACACCAAGTACTTTCACTCCTCTACTCTGATTAGGAGAAGATCAAATGCAGTAAACTTCCTGAAATCAAATGAAGGTTTCTGGTTGTCTAACAGAGCAGAAATTGGAGGATCTTTTGTTTCTCATTTCTCCAACCTGTTCTCTTCAACAAGGCCTCCTATTGATGATGATATGTTAAGTCTGTTTGCCCCTATTGTTACTGAAGAGGACAATCTTCTCCTTTGCTCCATTCCCCCTGATTCTGAGGTGGTTCAAGCCCTCTATAGCCTTGGCTCCACAAAGGCCCCGGGACATGATGGCTTCACAGCCTTATTTTTCAAAAAATGCTGGTCGGTTGTCAAGCTTGATGTCCTCAACTGCACAAGAAATTTCTTCCAAAACCACCAACTGCTCCTGGAACAAAACCATTCTCACATAGCCCTTATCCCTAAACAGACAGGTTCCCATTCTGTGCACCACTTCAGACCTATTAGCTTATGTAACATCTCCTATAAGATCATCACAAAGATCCTTGCTAACAGATTGAAGTCCATCCTCCCAAAGATCATCTCACCTCTTCAATCTGCTTTTGTTCCATCAAGAAATATCCAAGACAACATTATTCTTGCTCATGAGCTCATGCACTCTTACAAACTCAAACAAGGGAAAGGTGGCTACATGTTTCTCAATATGGACATGGAAAAAGCCTTTGACAAAATGGAGTGGGATTTCATTTTGGCTATCATGGAGAAGCTTGGTTTTCACCCAACTTGGATAAACTGGATCAAGTTGTGCATTTGTTCTTCTTCATTCTCTATTATTCTGAATGGCAGTCCTTTTGGCAGATTTTCTCCTGAAAGAGGCCTCAGGCAGGGTGATCCTCTATCCCCTTTCCTCTTCATTTTAGGTTCTGAAGTTCTATCTAGATTGCTATTTAGAGAAGAATGTTTGGGTAATCTAAGGGGTCTGAAAATTTCCAGAAACTCCATTGCCATTCACCACCTCCTATTTGCAGATGACTTGCTGATTTTTGGGAAAGCTACTCAAAAAGAAGCTAACATCATTCACACTTGTTTTGAGAAATATTGTCTATGGTCTGGCCAGTCTATAAACTCAAACAAATCTTTTATTAGCTTCTCAAAAAATACCAACCTCACCACCAAAGCTCTTATCCTAAATATCCTGTCCTACTCCTCTTTCCCTGCAAACTCCTCCTACCTTGGCCTTCCTATTCTCTTTGGCAGCTCCAAAAAAGATGATTTCCAGTTTATTGTTGATAGAGTGTCCTCCAAATTGGATGGCTGGCGTGCAAAAACTCTCTCTCAGGCAGGTAGGCTCATGCTTATCAAGTCAGTGGCTGCTGCCATTCCTTCATATGCCATGAGTTCCTTCTCACTACCTCAAAGCATTTGCAACCAATTGGATAGATCTTTCAAGAATTTCTGGTGGGGTTTTCCCTCTTCAAAAACCAGAAACCTCTCCTTAAAGTCTTGGAACTTTCTTTGCATTCCTAAAGCTCTTGGGGGTTTGGGCCTAAGGAAAATGAAAGATGTGAACCTAGCCCTCCTTGCCAAGCTAGGTTGGAAGCTTCTTACAGGTGCAGACTCTCTTTAGGTGTCACAACTCTCAGGTAAGTATCTTTCTATTGGATCTTTTCTCTCCCCCACTTCCAGTTCTGCCACTTCTTGGCTGTGGAAAGGCATCACCAAAACTATACCTCTTTTATCTCTAGGTGCCTACCACAAAATCCACCAATTTTCTTCTTTATCTGTTTGGAACTCCTCTTGGATTCCAACTCTTCCTCTTTTTTCCCCCTGTCCTCTTCCCCTCAGCCTATCAGCTCACCCTAACCTAAAAGTTTCTGACCTTATCTCTTCAAATGGCCTTTGGAATTTTCCCTTTCTGATCTCCCTGTTCACTACCTCAAGTGTGCTAGAGATCATGAAAATTCACATCAACCCTTCCCCTACTTCTAGTTTCCTTTGGACCCCCTCCTCAGATGGCAATTTTTCCACCAAATCAGCCCACAAACTGATCAGTAACAATAGGGTTTCCACTGCTGTCTCTCCTTTGGCCACCTACATTTGGAAATCTCTTTGGAAGCTTAACTTAAATGCTAGGTTGGTCCTATTCCTCTGGAAAATTGCCTGGGATATTTTACCAACAAAAGCCAGACTAAAATCCATCTTTCCTATCTCTCCTTTAGAGTCTTATTGTCCCCTCTGCAAATCTGAAGAGGATTCCCTCCCTCATCTTTTCTTTAGGTGTACATTTGCTAGAATAGCCTGGAGAAATTCTTTTTGGCCTTTGAACTCTCTTGCCTGGTCCTCTCTCTCTCTTCCAGACTAGATCAAAGGCATCATAAATCCCTCTTCTTCTCTAGGTATCCCTCTAGCAGACTCCCACCTCTTTCAAATTTTTGCTGCTGTTCTTTGTGATCTCGTTTGGTTTTCCAGGAATAAGGCCTATCATGAAGGTGTGATCCCGGACATTAATACTCTTGCAAACTCCATCAGAAAAACTACTCTTCAACATGCTGCAGCTTGGAATCCTCATTCTCCTGTGGTACAAAAGCACTGGTCTCCTCCTCCAGCAGGATCCTTCAAAGTGAATTTTGACACTGCTATCTGTGAGCAATTCTCTGTGCAAGCAGCTGTTTGCAGGGACTCTCAAGGGCACATCCTAAAAGCTCTCTCTCAGATCAGCCCCCCATGTGAAGCAAATTTTGGTGAAGCACTAGCTGCTCAGCTAGCTGCTTCTCTAGCAGTTTCCATGGACCTAAAGACCTTCTCCTTAGAAGGTGACTCATCTGTTGTCATTGCTGCTTTGAAGACCCCAGCCCTCTCACAAGACTGGCATATCAACTCTGTCATTGCAGCAACTCTAGCATCACTCCCTGCCTCTTCTTCTTGGGAAGGAAGGAAAGTACACAGAAGTGCAAACTTTTGCGCCTACCATGTGGCATTTTGGGCCGCGGCAAGAGGCTTCTCGGGCTGCATTCCCATTTTTTTTCCCACCTATCCCCCTCCCCTTTCTTCTATCCCTTTATGTAGTGGAAAGGACCCCCCTTTCCCTTATGTTTCTTGCTTGTGATACTTTTGGTTCTCCTGTTTGAATGTTACTTGTTTGTTACAAAAAAAAAGAAGTTATGCTCCACTCAATCAAAATGGCATATTCATGTGGTAGTGCCACACATGTTTGAGTAGGTAATGCAAATATAACTTAATTTTGTGAGATGAGTTAGGTTTACAAATTTCTTCAAATGAAACCAATTTTGAGCATGCAACTTAATTAAGCTCCATAAAACCAACTTAAGCTACAAATTTCTTCAAATAAAACCAATTCATTTTCTTTTCCCCTTCATTTGAGGGCCACATAGATCGAGCAACAAAGATATATAGAGTGAGAGAGAGAGAGAAAAGAACATGTTAAAACATGAACGTGACAATATTTTATTAGTCTTATGTGGTGGCCTACGTACGCACTTGGCAAAAATCTGTTAATTTTTTCTTTTTCTTTTTCTTTTTTTTTTTTCTTTTTCTTTTTCTTTTTTGTATTATGTTAACTTTTTTATTTGAATATAGACGAAAGGAGTAAAACGATAAACAATGAAAGCACAAGTTCCGTTTCTACTGCTTTAAAAAATTTAAAGAACATTTTAATAAAAACACGAAATCTAGACCAAAAATGTATTTAACAAGGAAATAAAAAAGGTATAAACCTTTTTGCTTCCTTGTGGAAAACTGTTGAACATGTTAAAAAAAAAAAAAATTTGTTGAAGTTAATTCACATGTGTATAGAGACAATAAATGTAACGCTCTTAAAATTCATATCATTTTTTGGGTATTACCTTCCCAGTACGTAGATATGGCTGGAGACCCATCCTCCGCCATTGCTGGCTATCTAGGGTGGGTGCCCACGTACTGATGGGCGCCGCCTGGTTGTAGCTATGAGTCTATGACGGACTTTTCAAGTGGATCGTCACTGCTGACTGCCCCTCACACCCCAACTATATCCTCATAGTGACATATAATGTGACGCAAATTTCACGTAACCAACTTAAGCAGTGACGCAAGCAATGAAATCCGTTTACTACAAAATCCCACCTCTTCTCAGTTCTCCCACACCTTCCCATCGAAACACAGAGAAAGAAAGAGAGAGAGAGAGAGAAAGAGTGTGAGCTTAGCAATGGTGAGCGTTGATGGAGAGAAAGTAGTGAGCAACAAGCAGGTGATATTGAGGGATTATGTCAGTGGTTTTCCAAAGGAATCAGACATGTACGTCACCACTGGTACCGTTGAACACCAATGCTGTTCTCGTGAAAAATCTCTACTTGTCCTGCGATCCCTACATGTGCGGCCTCATGAGGCCGACCACGTCCATTGAGGCCACCTACTTTGCCCCCTTCAAGCCCTGTTCGGTCAGTGGATTCTCTGACCGCTTATTTTGATTTTATTTTGAAGTTCTATATATGATCATATACAAGTACTGCAATATTTAGAAACTTGAATTTTATTGTTTTTTTTTTTTCGGATTGATGTTTACGAGCTTGATTTTGGAACTAATTGGCAGCCCATTATTGGACATGGAGTGGCTAAAGTTTTGGATTCTGCGCATCCCGACTTCAAGAAAGGAGACTTGGTTTGGGGAATGACCGGGTGGGAAGAATATAGTCTCATTACGGAAACTGATTTTCTGTTTAAAATTCAACACACAGATGTGCCTCTTTCCTATTACACCGGAATTCTTGGTAATTAAGCTTAGTGCTTCTGATTCTGTTTTGTCCTTGTTTGGCTGTCTTAAAAACATGATATGCCGGAAACTAGCATCATCTTTCGATATACACAAGTGATGCCGTATGCAATGGTTAGAAGCTAATTAATTTGGTATATAAATCTAACATATTCATTTTATATATATGTAGGTATGCCTGGTATGTCTGCTTATGCTGGCTTCTATGAAGTTTGTTCTCCTAAGAAAGGAGACTATGTCTTCATTTCAGCAGCTTCTGGTGCAGTTGGTCAGCTTGTTGGACAATTTGCAAAATTGTTGGGTTGTTTTGTTGTCGGAAGTGCTGGAAGTAAAGAGAAGGTACCCCTTTCTATTGCTGTAATATATATATATATATATATGTGTGTGTGTGTGTGAGCGTGTTTGTGTTTTATTTATTTATTTCTATTATAAACTCATATGTCTTCTGTTAAAAACCAGGTTGATCTTTTGAAGAATAAATTTGGTTTTGACGAAGCTTTCAACTATAAGGAAGAGCCTGACTTGGATGCAGCTTTGAAAAGGTTAGTTTTAATTAAATTTGCTCTAAAGCTAGCTTGAGTNCGAGGGATGGAAAGGATAGATGAATAGGTTTAAGCCTCCGGGATGAATTTCAAATTTCTAAGGCTGATGATGCACTCCGGCAAGCTACTATGGAAGAATGGATTCCCGAGCGCTGGGGCAAGGAGGGCTATGGGGTAGGTAAAAAAGCTAAAGCCGATGATACCGAGGGCTAAAGGTGGGGTAGGTTAAGTAGATCGAGCCCAGGGTGCAATTCCCCATGTTGACTCCCTGCCAGCCCACTTAAATCATTCGGTTGCCCGGAGCCCTATGCCTAGCTAAGCTCATGACAAGACCCGTGGAAAGGATCAATGAGGCGAAGCGAGCGATGAGCATAGGATAGCTTCTGTCCCACCTCAGAGTTACTAGATAATGACTTTGAGAAGACTGAGTGCTAGTTCCTTAACATCCGAAATAGAATGACATAAAGGATGTGTCAAAGCCAGGGGAGTGCTGACCCATCACAACCTATGTAGGCGCGTTCGATTGCGCGTTAAGGCAAAAGTTCAGTCTTTGGATTGAATGACCGTAATAAGCTTAAGACTGCTCCGAGATAGAAAGATACCAATAATGGAAAAAGATATGCTCTTGAACTCCAACAGTAGGTTGATCAGTTACTATCGGTAGGGACGGGAGACAAAACTGCCACTGATGGGAAAGCGATAAGAAGCCTGAAAGCGATTCTGACACAAGATACGATGACAGGAAGGGAATTCGATCATAAATAGACAGAAAAAAACTAGGCTCCTTTCTTTCTCATAGGAGGGGTTCGCATCCAACCCTTATCGATACCCCTCGCTAGGACATTTAAGTGAGTCGGGTTTCGATCCGGTTCTGAAATGGGGCGGTGTTACCAATGACTCGATACCCCGCTGCTACCGAATTAAGTTCGTCCTTCCCCCCTTTCCTTGTAAGGTTTTTGAATTGGTATGCATCAATCACACATTAAAACCAAGTGAAAACAAGTAAATAAGGTGTGTAGAAAATGAAGAACAACAAAAACACAAGTAAGAGAACAGGGTGCCATCTACATTTGCAGAGAGTGCCGTTGGAGGGGGAGAACAGGGTGCCGTCAGAGGGTGCTGTTGGATTGTTATCTACATTTGGCTCTGGTTAGTGTCGTCCCTGCCTGATCGACCGCCTGTCGTTTGGTCCACCTCGATGCATGCTCCATCACCTTGCAACCCGAATCCACCAGTGCCCATCACACCTTTTGCACTGGATCAGTCTCTCCGGATGTGTTTTTGTTGCATTTCCTATTTGTCACACTTTGTTGGTGATGCTTTTGGGGGATTCACTCAAACTACCCCCCAGTTTGTTTTGTGTGTGACGCTGATCTCCTCCGTGCCGGCTTTGCCGCTCACCGTCTGCTGTCATGTCTTTCCTCGTGTCCCCCCGAGATGAGCTCCAACACTACCTTCCGCATCAGTTTCTGGCCAGCACGTGATCAGCTTCCTTTCGACTGCCATTACTCGCTTAGTGTGATTCTCCTGTTTTTATTCTGTTTGTATTTCTATTTTAGTCCTTTTATTTCCTTGTACGCTTTTGTTTCCTTTTTTTTTTTTCCTGGTAATAAGGCTGTCCCCTCTTGATCTGCATTCGTGATGCCCTATGGGTTATTTACTATGGTCCAGAACTTTGGGTTGTGGATGTGAATGTTATCCTGGCTTTCGAGTTGAGAAGGAAGAGTTTCGGTTAGGGGTTTGTCTACCCTTAGTTTCGAGGAATAAGCACTACTTATGCATTAGTTTGAATCTATTTGGCACAAATCTGTTTTTTAATATGTAGATTAGTCATGGGTTAATGTATTGGTTTTGGGTTTGGAATGTAATACGTCATCTGTGACACTTGTAACCTCGTAGCTTTAGCTATGGTTGCTTGTAAGAACTTTATGCTCATGATTTCTATGAATGAGACAATTATGGATTCCGTTTAAAAAAAAAAAGAAAAGTATTTAATTTGCGTGGTTCAGCATTAAAGCATGTATTCACGGACAATCTGACAAGGAAGAGTGGTTTACACACAATCATCCCAACTTTTATAATCTTACACTCTCATAATGCATTTTAAAACAAACCAAGCAGACCAATCGGAGTAAAACCGCAATATATTTTGAGCTTAATGCTAGATTAAGGAAATCTTCATAAATTAGAAAGCTAATTCAAATAACTATGATTTTGTGCTTACAAAAACATTTTCGTTTCAATGTTTACTCGGTCAAACCCGATTGATGAAAATCTCGTGTACAAATCTCGCTTGACTCTTGCTTGAACAAGATTGTGATAGGATTTTCATTCAACCTTGGCTCAAGCAAGATTGTGACTAATTGTGGGAGAGAAACATTGCTCGACACTTGTGTGACGTCGTTCACTCGAGCAAGACTGTGATTATTTTAATAAAGGCTAGTTTTGTAATTTTTTCAGGGTTGCGTCCCTAACTTCTATTTAAGCATAATACGGGTAGCTTGTATAATTGCAATGCCGCAAACAAAACTTAGGGTTAAGTATGCTCGAATTATGATTTAAGAATGCTAGGGTTGGTTCTCATATCGTATAGTATGAGGCCTTGGACTTTTTAAATACTTTCATGTTTCATCGTACTGGACGTTTGAATTAGTGGGAAAGTCAAACGTTCGAGCCAAACCTGAGTGAAGAACGTTTCGAGCATGGACCACCGAACGTTCAACCTGAAACCCTATGACTGTTGGGTAATAATACACTGAACGTGAGCATAGTATGTCGAACATTCAGCTGTACATAGACTTAGAAAATCAGTTCATCCTTAGCCTTAGTGCTTTTGTTTCCAATATATACCTCACCCCCCTCGTCCCTCAAACTATTTCCAGCCCTTTCCAATCAGTTTTGCTCTAGTGTGAGTGTGTGAGAGATTTTGGTGGAAAATAGGTGTTCTTGGTGGTTTTTATCTTCAAGGAGGTAACTTTCTCATCTTAACTCATTCTTTGTATTATTGTTATGTTATCTAGGTGTTTTTCATTGCATAGCTTGTAGGTTTAAGGCTCTAGATGGTTTTGTTGGCCTTAATACTAGTTTAACGATGGATTAGCATGTTAACGATTTGGACCTAACTTCTTATGTATGAATGTGTTATTATGGTTTAGGATTTGCTTAGGAGTAGTTTCATTGCGTTTTTATTCGAAATGCAGTTTCTACCCATCATCGAACTTTCGGCCTTCCCTGTCTGAACGTTCGACCTTCCCAGCTGTCCAAACATTCAAAAGTAAGGCAGAAATCTATTTTAAGCGTATTTGGACTTAGAGCTTGTGTTAGCTCATTATTAGAACTGATGATAACTTTTTTATCAAATTTTGAGGATGTGGAGTCTCAGGAGGATTTTGTATAAAAGGGCCGGGATTTTGTATAAGACTTGCGACAGTTGTTTTCAGGGACTAAGTCACTGGTTTTCCAAAGGAATCAGACATGTACCTGCGCACTCTGGTACCATAAAGCTGAAGGTTCCTGAAGGTTCAAAGGCGGTTATGGTGAAGAATCTATACTTTTCCTGCGATCCTCTCATGCAATTCTTCATGAGTAAAGTTCAAGGTCCTGATGCATACGATTACTACACCCCTAGCTTTGTAAGTCTGTTTAAGGAAATCCCATTTTGCTTGTATTTTTGGTTTGCAATGTTCATATATATATATATAACTGATATTCATGACTAATATTTTTGGTGAAAAACATGCAGCCTGTACTCGGGTATGGCGTGGGTAAAGTTTTGGATTCTGGGCATCTAGAATTTAAGGAAGGTGATTTGGTTTGGGGGATGACAGGGTGGTAAGATTACAGCCTAATCACCAAAAGTGAAGGCCTCATTAAAATCCAGCACACTCATGATGATGATGTGCCTCTTTTCTACTATACTGGAATCCTCAGTAATTAGCTTATTTTATAAATTAAACTTAGATTGATCAGTTAAATTTTTTAAATAAATTTGACAATATTTTGTGAGTGACACACGAGCTTACCGATGCGAGTTGATATAAAACTTGAGTAGAACTCATTATTAAAAACTCACTTATCAAGAAAGAATGCTCAAAAACTTATATACATATTGTTAAGATTAAGCTTAACCAATGTTAAATTACCAGTTATGATAAAAACTTAAGCTTATAAGAAAATATAAATTTAATCACTTAATCAACACTTTAACATGTGAGACATAAGAATCTTAACACGAGTCCTTTTCCCCATAGGAATGTCGAGTATGACTGCATATGCTGGGTTCTATGAAGTTGGTGCTCCTGAGGAGGGAGAATGTCTTCATTTCAGCAGCATCTGGGGCAATTGGTTAGCTTATCGGACAATTCGCAAAGGTAACCGGTTGCTATGTTGTTGGAAGTGCTAGAAGCAAAGCGAAGGTGTATATATATATATATATATAGTACTCAATGGTTGCAGTTTGAAATGTATCATACAATTAATAGTTTTTTTTTCCTTGTATTATTTTATTTTTCAGGTATTGAAAATGAAATATTATCTTTTCCTCTGCACCACTCTTGAACGATTAGGTGGATCTATTAAAGAATAAGCTTGGGTTTGATGAGGCTTTCAATTACAAGGAAGAGCACGATTTGAGTATGATCGATGCCAAATATTGTATATTTGACCCCCTTAACTTATGTTTGTTAAGCTCTTAGCGTTGTTAATATCTAATGTTTTAGTTTGTTTTAGTGTTTTATGGTGTTGCAGGTCATTGCATTTAAACTGCGGTTAAAAGGGTGAAAAAGGGCAAAAAGTGAAGATTTGGCCCCTATCAATGCGCTCAAGCACACAAGGTGAAATCGAGCCCACTACGCTCGAGCCCAAGGGGCGCGATGGAGGGCATGCCTCGTTAGCCAGCAAAGTCCGCATCGCCCTAGCCGCCATCGCTAACTTGCTTGTGCCGTGGGATTTCTGAGCGGTTATGTGCGATCGAGTGCACACCTTGCGATCAAGCGCACTGCCTACGATCGAGCGCACACAGCCCTGCGCTCGAGCGCACCCATGTGACCTGGCATCACACTAGTTTTTTCTATAAATAAGACCCTTATGTTTATTTTGTAACCTACATTTTGGGAGGCGCCTTAGGACCAGAAACCCTCTGTTCTTCATTGTATAGTCCTTCTAATTTCTAAACGTCATTTTGTTTTATAATACTTAGTTATGTTTTACATATGTCTCTTATTTTTACGAAAGGCTAAATCTTCAACTAAGGTTGAAGATGAAGCCTCACCATTATTTTATCTACATGTTTTAGTGTTTAGTTTAATACTTCATCTGTCATTTAATGTTTTGCTTGTTCGTTTCAATTCAGTTTCGTGACAAAATTGTGTTGATTGTTGTTTGTGAATCGTTAAACATCCAATATCCGTTGTGATTGGTCTGGGGATACATCGGATGATTCTATCGATTTTATCGATTAAATATCCGTTGTGATCCTTTAAACGGTAAATACATCGGATGATTCGACTAGATTTCAATAATAGGAATAGAACATGCATATATGCTTAATCGATAGACGAATGTATGAACTAATTAATAGCCAATAGAATATGCTTAGTAGTATAATCGTTTTGGAAGTATGAACTAAGCATGATTATATGTTTATTTAATGTGGTTAGGTGAATTCTAGACCTTAGTGCTTTTTATTTATTTGTTTTTATGCATTTAGGTTAGTTTACATTTTCACACGCCTTATGTTCGACATTTGGAACTAGGTTAAGATATAGTTAGTTTAAACATTTAAATTGGTTTTTCACAAAACTCAATTATCTGTGGGTTCGACCTCACACTTGCACACCGCTACACTGCAAACAATTCGTGCTATTGCGAGTACTTATTTTTGTACGATCAAATTTTGGCGCCGTTGCTGGGGAATCATTTGTTTTGTGAAAATTAATTTTTTTTGTTTAAATTAATTTTATTTTTTTACTAGTTATTTTATTTCGGCAATTATTTTATTTGTTTTTGTGTTTTTGTATAGAGAAAATAAAAAAAAATAAAAAAATTAGAATAGGTTAGTGTTTGGCTAATTTTCTTAGTTTGTTAAGTTTTTGAAAAATCAGTCTGTGATAGTGCGATCGATCACACCTCTATTGCGATTGAGCGCACTTGAGCCTATTTCAACACTGTCGCGTGTCTGTGCTCGCTTAGTACGCAATTGCGCGCGAGCGCACCTTTACTGATATACAACAGTGCAGTGTTACGTTCGATCGTACCTCTGTTACGATCGACCGCACTTGCAGAGACTGCTACATTTTTGTTGCTTGCGATCAATCACACCAACCTGCACTCGAGCGCACCTCTGCTAGCTGCACCAACAGACCTGAGGTAGTATATGTTTAGTTTTCATTTTTTGTTTTGTTTAATTATTGGTTTATTTTTCATTTTTTATTCTGCTAGTATTTAGTTTGTTATATGCAATTGTTATTTTTTTGGGAAAAATACGTTTTAGCCCCCTCAACTAACACCCATTTACGTTTTAACCCCTTAAAATATCAACAGTTGTTAAATGACCCCCCCAACTACCAAACAGTTACGTTTTAGCCCCCTCCGTTAGTTTTTGCTGTCAAGTTTGGATGGAAGCATCCAAACTACGTCGTTTTAGATGCTTCGTAACTTGACGACAAGCATCCAAACTACGTCGTTTTGGATGCTTCCATCCACTTTGACGGCAAAAACTAACGGAAGGGGCTAAAACGTAACTGTTTGGTAGTTGGGGGGGCCATTTAACAACTGTTAATAATTTAGGGGGCTAAAACATAAATGGGTGTTAGTTAGGGGGCTAAAACGTATTTTCCCCTATTTTTTTTTTCTTTATTTGTTTTTTTTAATTGCATGTCTTTTATATTTTATTTTGTTGTTATTAATTCTTGTAAATAATTTAATTTTTGTCTAGTTAGATTATTTTTGGTATTTTTGTTTATTTTATTTTCTAAAAAGAATGGTTATTGTTTCATGTGGAAAATTTTGCATGCTAAATAGTTTGGGTGAAGCATGAGTATTCCATTCAATAATTTTAATGTTTCCCCTAGTTCTAGGATTCCTAATCCTACTAACTACCCTCAAAATTTTCACCCACATAAACCGTGTTCATGTTGGATATAAATTTGTGATGGAGCACAAATATTATAATTGATAAATAATATCAATGATTAATTTAACAATAAACAAATAAAAGATAAGAGATAAAAAAAATTGAACTATGGTAAGATCTCACATTGCTATAGAATCACATAAAAGCGTTGTCCTTAAAGGTTGATTCGTGCCTCCTGGAGTATATAACTCAGTGCGACCGGATCTCTTGACACACAATCTCCCAGAATTAGACTATAGCGTCTATCTTCGTTAAGGACACACTTCCAATAACGAAATCTAATAGAACAACCCCTCAATCAAAATAAGATGAAAAATCCAAAATGAAATCAAGTGTTTCACACACTATAAAACCTTAAGCACAGATAAAATAGTATGTTTTTTTCTTCAATCTCTCCTATCTCTCTTCAATATATTAGTAGGAATAGGATCCTCTCATTTCAAAAGAAAAGAAGAGAAGATCCACAGAGCAACACAGCGAACAAGAGAGAGAGAGGATTTCAAAAGAAAAGAAGAAAAGATTCAGAGTGACATAGCCAGCGGGCGAGAGAGAGGGAGTGAGAAGTGTGGTATATATATATATATATATATATGAGAAGAAGAAAGGGCTCAAAAGAGTAAAGACATAAAATAAAAATATATTTCATCATTATTAATTACCATGTGAAATCCAACATTCACAACCATTAATAAAACCAAACAACCATTAAACCAACGGTCATATATATTTATTATATATCATAAAATACCCCAACAATCATATATATATTAAACCAATGGATATATATTTATTAAACCAATAAATAATTGGATAAAAATATTTGAAACAGTATTTTATTACAACAATCCCCCACATGTTTCAAATATTAAAATAAAATCTCACTAAAATAAAAGGAGATTGAAAGTATGCATCGATGTGGTATCCGAAGGTTTTAACCGCACCTAGGACAAATAAGTAATAACTTAATGAATTGTGGTAGAGTTAGACTCTTTTAACCAAATCCATAAGTTGATCAAACTTACCACCCACATAACTTTCTCCAAAACAAATCAAAGAAATTGAAAAAGGGTTGTTCTATAGTGGGTTGGCGCCTTATCCAGGCCATGCGCCCTTGGGTTTCATGAATGCTCTAGAGACCTACCCAAGTCTCATAGGAAGCGGCACCACCTCCACATTCATATAGGTGGCATTCATCAGGAGTGTGTGCAGAGTACACCCCATCCCAACATGTAGGAACTATGAATCCATTAAGAGTTTTTAAACTCATCCTTACTAATTCTGCATCTTGTACTGTCTTACACCATAAGGATGGACTCATCATTATCTTCTCATCAAGATAATGGATAAACATAAAATGACAGTACCACACCATGATCACATGTGACTTCGTTTCCCATTAAACTTCATTCATGGGATCTCCAATCATAGAAGTTGGGTATCAATCACAGTATCATAATTTGCGTATCAATCCATCCTCCTCGATGTTTCACTCACCAGCCTTTTGCTAGTGGCTTGGTCAAAGGATTTACCAAGTTCCTTTATGACCTCACAAAATCCATGGATATTATACCAGTCTCAATAAACTGCCTCACAATATTGTGCATTTTCTCATCATGAGGCTTTACTCGAGTTTTGGCAGCCTGATGATCACAATAAAACACAAATGGAACTGAATTAGCATATAAATGCAAATCAATTAATCAATAGGCTTCTTAGCCGTTCATTTTCAGTTCCTGCTTTCTTCAAGGCAATTAACTTTGACTCCATAATAAATCTTACTATGGATATCTGTTTTGAGGACTTTCGAAAGATAGTTCCTCCAGCCAAAGTAAACACATAGCCACAAATAGGCTTTACTCATCTAAATCAAAAATTTAGTTAGTATCATAAAATCCTTTCAATATAGCAAGATAACCATAATGTGACAAACCAAAATTAATTGTGCCCTCTAAGTATCTCAACAATTTAGAGATAGCATCACAATGCTCAATACCATATGTATGAGTATATCTACTCAATCTGCTAACAACATATGCAGTATCAGGGCATATATAGTTTGTCAAAACATCAAGCTATTATTGATTTGTGCCTATTTTTCTTGCAAAACAACATCACTATAATTCTTCTCAAAGTGTATTTCAATCATATGATATAGACATAGGCAAATAATTAAAGTGCTTAAATCTTTAAAGCATCTTTCTAACATAATGTACTTGAGATAAAATAATACAATTATTATCTCTAATGACTCTAATGTCCAACATGACATTAGTTTACCCATGTCTTTCATATTAAATCTAGATGCAAGAAATAATCAAACTTTATACACAACATCAATGTTAGTTCAAAATAAGCAAGTCATCAATATATTATATACATAAACAAATAATGACACATTCTTGCTATGCATTTACTTGCACCATTAATTAAATATGCATTAGACAACATCACCTTGTTAAATTTTTCCATGCCATTGTTTAGGAGCTTGTTTTTAATTCACACAAGGATGTCACCATTTCTCACATGGGGATTACAAGACCCTCGGGTTGCTCCACATAAATCTTTTCACCATTTAGAAAATAACTTTGACATCCATAAGTTCATAAATATAAGCAATGGCAAATAACATTATAATTGATGCAATTTTAGTAACCGAAATATAAGTATTAAATAATCAACATTTTCCTTTACTTGTAGCTTTTAGCTACCAAGTATACCATGTACTTATCTATTGCATCATTTGGTTCAAGCTTCTTCTTAAACACCTTTTTACAACCAAATGGTTTGGTCTTAGGATGTAACTCAACGAGTTCCCAAGCATGGTTAGAGATAGTTGAATCCAATTCAATATTTATAGTTTCTAACCAAATGCATTAAGAGATTTAATTGCTTTACTATAACATATTGGATCATTATCAACAATATAAGCAATAAAATCATTACCGAGATTCCTTCCCGTTCTAGCTCGCTTGCTTCTTCTCTTTTCTTACACATTATCAACAACTTGATTAGAAGCAATATAAATCATGAAATAATTTTTCCTTATTTCACATGCTCAAGGAAAATAGCACTTTTAGATTCAATAATAATATTAAAATCTAAAACATCACTTTTGATAGTAAGAAATTTATAGCATGAACTATCTCATGCAAAACAAATAAAATCATAGTCTCATATTTTAAAATCATGTTTTCTCATTTTAAGCTCGGGTAATATAACATTTTTTAAATACCCCCACACTTTGAAGTATTCCAAACAATTTTAATAAATGTGATATCCCAAAAGAATAGCTTCCCCCACACCTTGTGGATAGCCCAATACTAACAAACATATCATTCATCATTTCTTTTCATTTTCTCAATATAGCCAAGACTAACATAAATAAATCTATCATGATAACTATTAAAAGAATAAATCAATTAATCACAAGAGGATAAATTTCCAATAATATCACAAGTGATTAAGAAGTGACTTTCATCATCTTCTTCTAAGTATGATTTGTCACTTTCTCTTAAGCAATATCATAAAATATTGCATATAATAAATCTATCTCATCACGTACTCATAGTAGTTGGTCTTATATAAACATGATAGTTAGCTTAAAAAACATTGAGAATACTTAATGACAAAATGGTCATCTATTGAAATTTATGACTAAAATAGTCACAAAAATCATAAATCAAGACTTATAAAGTCATTGGTACCAACGGTCACATTTGTTGAAGACAAAGTCTCATGTACAAATAATAATCCATATTTATGCCCAAGTAGTCAAACTATTTTAAGAATAAAATTAATACTTTTGTTGATGGGCAAACAAAATGATGACCAATATCAAAAGCAAGTAATAACCAAGTGGTCATGAGCAATTTAAACCCATAGCATGTGTTTAAAGCCTTTTAGGACTCATAAAAAATCTTAGCTATAAAATATTAGCACCAAGATCACCTCACATCAACGTAAAATGCCAGAAACTTTGTTGAAGCTCAACAACCATCACTTATCAAATTGTAATATAAACTTCAATTCAATCAATGAGCATCTTCATCACTTGATTCTTTCTTTTAATAAAAGAAATTGTATAATATGTCTTAAGAAATAAGACTTATGAATTAAAGCTTAATACTCACAGTGAAGCCAACAAATTTACTCCAAGGTCTTCCAAAATAGGCTGTCACCTACTCGTTCCAATTGATTCACCACAACCACTACATCTCTTATGTGAGCATTTTATAGAAGATAAAAAATTAGCTTACAAACGGTCAACAAAGTAGTGGATGATCAACGACTACATGCAAAATCATGAATACACCAAATTCACATATATAATAAATTTAAAGTCTTATGACAAACAATAATTATATCTAATGTCATGATAACAAATAATAACTAAGCATAGTTTATGACCAAATGGTTCAAATTCTTTAAGAATAAATATTATGTTAATGACCAAAGGCCACACAAATTTCTTTTCTTCCTCCTTCCAACGTGAGTCACCACTCACTTTTTCTATTTACTAGTCTATTTGGTTTTTTCCAATCAATCTTAGCACAACATATAAATAAAATGCTAAGTTCTAAAAATCCATAAAAATACTTGACCATTTTTATTGCAAGACTAGTAACCAACAATAAAAGATTATTTGACAATAAATTAAATTAATCACAAATAGTTCAAATAATCACAAACAATTTCAGTCAAGATATTTTCACTTCTAATGTCTAGACATGACATTAAACTCTTCTACTCATAAACAAATCAATTATGAGAATTTTTCCACAATAAATCTTTCCAACCAATAATGATTTCATCAATTAAATGCTACTAATATGACCATAATAAAAATGCTTGTGCAACCATCAAGAGACAAGTCAACCTTTAAGATTGTTGGATATAAATTTGTGATGGAGCACAAATATTATAATTGATAAATAATATCAACGATCAATTTAACAATAAACAAATAAAATATAAGAGATAAAAAAAATTGAACTATGGAAAGATCTCACATTGCTATAGAATCACGCAAAAGCGTTGTCCTTAAAGATTGATTCGTGCCTCCTGGAGTATATAACTCAGTGCGACCGGATCTCTTGACACGTAACCTCCCAGGATTAGACTATAGTGTCTACCTTCGTTAAGGACGCACTTCCAATAACGAAATCTAATAGAACAACCCCTCAATCAAAATAAGATGAAAACTCCAAAATGAAAACAAGTGTTTCACACACTATAAAACCTTAGCCATAGATAAAATAGTATGTTTTTTTCTTCAATCTCTCCTATCTCTTGTCAATATATTAGTAGGAATAGGATCCTTTCATTTCAAAAGAAAAGAAGAGAAGATCCACAGAGCAACACAGCGAACGAGAGAGAGAGAGGATTTCAAAAGAAAAGAAGAAAAGATTCAGAGTGACACAGCCAGCGGGCGAGAGAGAGGGAGTGAGAAGTGTGGTATATATATATATATGAGAAGAAGAAATGGCTCATTGACCAAGTCAAAAGAGTAAAGAAATAAAATAAAAATATATTTCATCATTATTAATTACCATGTGAAATCCAACGTTCACAACCATTAATAAAACCAAACAACCATTAAACCAACGGTCATATATATTTATTATATATCATAAAATACCCCAACAGTCATATATATATTAAACCAATGGATATATATTTATTAAACCAATAAATAATTGGATAAAAATATTTGAAACAGTATTTTGTTTCAACAGTTCACACTGCTCCAACCCTTATCATAGTTCAGGTAATTGTCCACATTTGGAACAATTTTCCAATTCTTCACATGAGCAGATGAATATCAATTTCTTCAGTTCAGGATCTGAATTAAATTTCAATTTCTACACCCTAGACTGGAGTAACCATTTTGATTTCTCGTGGCAAGCTCATGCTACAGGAAATTTTGCTTTCCAATCTTATGGACTGCACCATCCTGAATATCTGCAGTACGAAAATCCATCTTCCGATCCTTCATCATACGACTATCCTCCGAAGCAATCTTCTTTGGAAGAAACTCTTAAGGAATTCACACAACTAATCGACCAACCCACCATTCCTGTGTCACATGAACTATCCTTGATCGACACCATGAAAGCCTTCATACAGTCTAATAGTCAAGGTATTCAAGAACTCAAGGATGCCACCATGGTCAACTCCTAATCCATGTATGAAATCAAGGATGCAGCCATGGCAAACACTGAAGCAATCGCAAGGTTGGAAGGACAACTCCGTCATCTAGTGTTTGAATTCAACATAATCGAGGAAGAGAAGTTTCAAAGTCAAGAGATGTTGAGAGAGTAATACATGATTGATAAGCATGCCCATGCCACCACATTTGGGAGTGAGAAAGTTGTCAAGGAGATTGCTAATGAGCCAAGTCTAGAGTATCATACTCTTGAGGTGTAAACGGAAAAGGGGGAAACCACTGAGATATCATTCCCTAACTCATTTTTATTAGCAGCCGAGCCTTTCATTTTAGATAACCACTCTTCCATGCCTTCATCATACAATCATCCTCCCTAAGAGTCATTAGTGGAACATTTTCCAACCGTTCATTTCGATGACTTAGAAGAGAGGGTGAACCAACTCATAGTAGCTAGGCATACCCATACCTGGCTTTCTCACACTCACACATCTCATCAGTCATGTTCATATTGTTATCATCCTTCTCACTGGATAGATGATTGCCTATTCTTGAATCATTACATGACTGAAGCTAACAAGTCTGTGCATGAGAATGCCCAAACCACCACCATACTTGTTAGTGAGGAAAAAGTTGTTAACAAGGTGGAAGAAAAGGAGGAGCAGATTGAGCCCCCGCCAATTAAAAATTTGTCAAATGAAAAGGAAGTAAGTGTTGAAACTCATTTCTTTGTCACAATCCCTCTTGAGACCCATCATGAAACCTAAGTCTCATTTCTTCAATGTTTCGAAGCGCTATCTTATGCAATAATCTTGAAGGATTTATGCACACAAGATCACAAATCTAGGAACCATGTTCCTAAGAGGAGCCTTCGAAGCAAGCAACTAGGCTACATAAGATGGCAAAACATCATTCTAGAGGGATATCACATTCTTAAGAAGAAAGGATGTAAGAGATTGGTTGGACACCCATATGAACAGGGAAGGTGAGGTATTTTTTATTTTTTATTTTCCGCACTTTATTTTTGAGTCATTTTCTTTTTGTCATTTTATTTTTATTTTATTTTATTTTGTTTCTAACAACAATTAACCTTTTGATATT
This sequence comes from Carpinus fangiana, assembly GCA_006937295.1. Lineage (NCBI taxonomy): Eukaryota > Viridiplantae > Streptophyta > Magnoliopsida > Fagales > Betulaceae > Carpinus > Carpinus fangiana. Next base: position 17,142,638 of record CM017323.1, on the reverse strand, counting down.
TGTGCTTGTGAGAAAAGATTGCTGTTAGTTTTTTACATGTATTTTGGTGTTTAAGTTCAGGGGATGCCTTGGCCTTTGCATACTTTGGTTTCTCATCCTATTGTAATGTATTTCTTGCCACATTGGGGACAATGTATCATTTAAGTTTGGGGGTATGGACAAACATTCTGTCTGTTTGTTTGTTTTTGTCTATATATAATTTTTTTTTGTTTTTGTTTTTGTTTGTTGCTATGTTGTTGATTAGGCATGACTTATATCATAACTATGAATTGCATGTCATTGGTGTGTTTAACTTGTTTGAACATTGCATATCATTAGAAATTCTGGTTTTTGATTCATGTGTTGGATTAGAGAGACTCCATTTGTTTGATTAATATTTCACATGCACATTAACATAGGATCTGTGAGGTGTGAGATTTGATTTAAGGAGTGTATTTCTTAAGATTTTTAGGTTGATGTAATGTGTGATGAAAACCTTGGCTATTAATAACAATTAAAAAAAAAAGAGAAAATCATAATAAGTTGAGCTTTTCATTGAGTAACAGGACCTCTTGCCTGGCCAAGCAATGAGTGTTCGCGTAAAAATATGAGAAATTTCAGTTATGGCTAGTTAGGCTTCGTAGCTCTTTTTGACTTGAGTAATTAAGCTCTTAGAAATGTCTCTATATCTAGTGCCCTAAAACAGCCTGGTTTGGAAGACACTAGCCTAACACTCGTTACATAGGTCATTTAGAAGCTTAAAGGAGTCAAGCATTGCACAGCCTATCAAAAAAAAAAAAGAATTGCACTTTTCAATTCAAGCCTTGGTTGTTTTAATCACATTGCATTCCTATGAATTTTGGGACACACGTCTTTTGAAAAATTGAAAACCCATGATCTTGTGTTAGTCCACTTTGCACTTTGTGGAGCATTTGTTGTCTCAATTTTCTACCCATGAGTGAAATGATGTTTGGATGCTTGGATGATGTGGTTCGTATGTTTAACATGTTAAATTTGCTAATGATGTATGAACCATGTGTTTGTGAAAGGCTTTGTCTGTCAATAACATAGTGCCAAATAATTGTTTGTGGGTGTCATTGCTAGAAAACCCTCACGAGACTTCACTCGTCCACTAGGAATGCCTAGGGGTTTAAAATGCTTGTTGCATATGCTAGATGCAATCGTTTCTCTCACAAAAGTGGATTTATGTTTCTTATTTTTATTGTGTTTTTATTTTTTTTTTTGCTAAGGGACTAGCAAAATGTAAGTTTGGGGTATTTGATCGATGCCAAATATTGTATATTTGACCCCCCCTTTACTTATGTTTGATAAGCTCTTAGCGTTGTTAATATCTAATGTTTTAGTTTGTTTTAATGTTTTATGGTGTTGCAGGTCCTTGCGTTCAAACTGCGGTTAAAATGGTGAAAAAGGAAAAAAAGTGAAGATCTGGCCCCTGCCAGTGCGCTCAAGCCCAATGGGCGCAATTGAGCGCATGCCTCATCAGTTCGCGAAGTCCGCGTCGCCCTAGCCACCATTGCTAACTTGCTTGTGCCATGGGATTTCTGAGCGGTTATGTGCGATCGAGCGCACACCTCACGATCGAGCACACTGCCTACGATCGAGCGCACATGGCCCTATACTCGAGCACACTGCCTAGGATCGAGCGCAACCATATGACCTGGTAGCACACTAGTTTTTTTTATAAATAAGACCCTTATGTTTATTTTGTAACCTACATTTTGGGAGGCGCCTTTAGGGCCAGAAACCCTCTGTTCTTCATTGTATAGTCCTTTTAAACATCATTTTATTTTATAATGCTTAGTTATGTTTTACTTATGCCTCTTATTTTCATGAGAGGCTAAATCTTCAACTGAGGTTGAAGATGAAGCCTCACCATTATTTTATCTACATGTTTTAGTGTTTAGTTTAATACTTCATCCGTCGTTTAATGTTTTTCTTGTTCGTTTCAATTCAGTTTCGTGACAAAATTGTGTTGATTGTTGTTTACGAATAATTAAATGTCCAATATCCGTTGTGATTGGTCCGGAGATACATCAAATGATTCTATCAATTTTATTGATTAAATATCCATTGTGATCCTTTAAATGGTAAATACATCAGATGATTCGACTAGATTTCAATAATAGCAATAGAACATGCATATATGCTTAATCGATAGAGGGATGTATGAACTAATTAATAGCCAATAGAATATGCCTAGTAGCATAATCATTTTGAAAGTATGAACTAAGCACGCTTATATGTTTATTTAATGTGGTAAGGTGGATTCTAGACCTTAGTGCTTTTTATTTATTTGTTTCTATGCATTTAGGTTAGTTTACATTTTCGCACGCCTTATGTTTGACATTTGAAACTAGGTTAAGATAGGGTTAGTTTAGACATTTAAATTGATTTTTCACAAAACTCGATTCTCTGTGGGTTCAACCTCGCACTTGCACACCGCTACATTGCAAAACGATTCATGCTATTGCGAGTACTTATTTTTGTATGATCAGAGTACAACTTTGAAAATGTTTGTATTACAACATATTTCAAGCACTAATTAACCAAAAAATAAAAATAAAAATGCATAATTACTAAATTTTGTTCTTGACCAGGTATTTCCTTCATGGGATTGACGTGTACTTTGGGCATGTTGAGGGCAAAATGCTGGACACGGTGCTTCTCAACATGAGACACAATGGGCACATTGTTGTGTGCTGAATGATCTCACAGTACAACCTTGAAGAACCCGAAGGCATTAAAAATTTGCTGAAGATTGGATTTAAGTGGATCCACATGAAGGGCTACACACATCGCGATTACTATCACCTATATCCCAAGTTCTTAGAACTTGTGCTACCTTTCATCAGAGAGAAGAAGATAGTGTACGTGGAAGACATAGTTGAAGGGCTCAAGAGTGGCCCAGCAAAACTTGTGGGCTTTTCGTTGGTCGTAACTTTGGAAAACAAGTAGTTGCTATTGCTCATGAATGATTAATTCAACCATACATTAATATTGTATTATATATGTTCATCATGCCACTATGTCAGCTAGGTGGCCTTCCTAGTCCTATTTAGTAGGAGTGTCAACGAGTAATTCTAAAAGTTCATTTTGTGTCCATATTAAGTCAATCCAAGAAAAATGTGGCTATCAACCCAGCCTGGTTTTCCAGTTTTTGGCCAAAACCGGGGTACTCCAGTTCTTGGTTTTGGGCAATCGGATCCAGGAACTGGGTCTCGGTTACCAGCCAGTTCGGTTTGTACCCAGTCCTGTAACCCTTTTTTTAGGAAAATTGTTTTTTGGACTTATTTTAGGTATTGAGCCTAAAAGAAGCTCATTTTTTTTTTGCATACAGTTTACCTATTTTTTTAAAAAAATTATTAGCCTTTTTGTCCAAATTAACTAGACTTTGTTGTGATTATTCTAAATAATTAAAACAAAAACCTAAAAAAACACAAAAATCCTAAAAAAATCAATATTTTTTCCTATATGGGCCTTAGAAATAAAAATTGAATTTTTTAAAATTCCCTAAAAATCATTTTAAATGGGTTCCTACTTCCTAAACCTAAAAAAAAATTAAAATATACAAATATATATAAAATTATCCCGGTTCCCAATAACCTGATAAAAATCGAGTACCAAAAACCAATTACCGGAACCGGGATAACCGGTTTTTTATTTTTCCTAACCGGAGCCGGAACCCGGTCCCCGATTTTCCAGTTTCCGGTTCCAGTTCCCTGATATTTTTTGACACCCCTAGTATGTGTGAGGAAAACTATGTACCATGTATATGGCTATATATATATGAATAAGATGTTTTGTGCTTAATAAATGGTTTGATGTTTGCATGCATGCAATTTAAATCAATATTATATAAAACAAAGAAGGGCTCTAGGGTTCTCTCGTTTTCTCCCTAACGCCGCACCCAAGTAAGCCCCCGCTCGCCTGTTCTTGCTCCAGGAGCTAGCAATTTACTTGATGTCCCTAGCCTAGGCTGCCTCTTCCCTTTCCCTTCCCTGCCAGCCCTTCCCTTTTGTTCCGTTTTTGTCCCTGGCGGGGATATTTGGTGTGTTGCTTTCGTAGATTTGACTGTCTTGCCGCTCGGCGTGGGTGCCAATTTTGGGGGGTTTCATCCAAACTCTTCCCCCGATTTTCTTGTTTTGTGTTCTTCGCCAATCTCCTCTGCTCGCTATGCCGCCCACTATCTGCTGCTGGATCTTCCTCGTGCCCCTTGCAATGTGCTCCAACGCCCTTGCCACAATGGTTTTCTAGCTAGTTGGTGATCGGCTTCACAGCCCTCCGTTCACTGGTTTCAAGCTTATCTAGAGTCCCCACCGCACCGAGCCTCCTTCGTCCCCTACCAGTGTCGGTCTTCGGCGTGTGTACAATCGGCAGCCTCGCTGTGTCGGCTTTCCTTTTAGTTGTATTTCCTTTGTGCCATTTTTTAGCTCTCTTTTATTTCCCTGTTTTGTTTTATTTCCTGTTATTGCTTGTAATAATGCTATGGCATCTTTGGTTTGTTTGGATCCCCTTTGGTCCTAACCTGTGAGTCATGGATGAATGTATGTCCTGGCTTTCCAACCGAGGAGAATAAGCAAGAGGTTGTTTTACCTTTTTGGGTAGTAGAAAAAATGCTTCTTATGCAGCTGATGGCGTTTGCTTGGTTCAGAAGAATTTAAAACTGTCAAGCATAATTGATTTTAAACCAGCTTTTTAGTCATGGGGTAGCGGATGTCTTCAGGTTTGATTTTGCTTTCAGATTTTTTTTTATTTTTTTTTTTCTGTTTGCGGAGTTGTTTGGGTTTCTGCCTGTAACTTTGTAACTTAGGCTACAGTTACTTCAGGACTTGCCCTGTGATTGTAAGAGCTTTTGCTCTTGATTTCTATGAATGAGAATAAGTTATTTTCCCTTCAAAAAAATTTAAAAATCAATATTGTCACGTGTTCTAGTCGAAGAAAACGTAATGAAATGAAGAGATAAAATACGATAGATAACATGTAAGAATTATGTGGTTTGATTTATAACCTACAAGGCTACAACCATAAGTTAAATTAAAGCCTAAGACGTTACATGTTTGTTCTTATTCGTAATCATGTTTACAATAGCAATGATTCATATTTATAGGAAAAAGCGGTAGATGAATACAATATATATAAATACATGTCAATATATATATATATATAAGGAGAAAAATCACTTTACCCCCTTGAAGTTTCAGGGGTTTTTCAATTTTAACCCCAAAGTTTCAAAATTGGCAATGCACCCCCCTAAAGTTTCAAAAAGTGGCAATTTAAACCCCTGTTAACTTTTCTCGTCTAACTGGACGGAAATTTTTTTTAAAAAAAGCCTAAGGGTAATTACATAATTTCACAGATTTCAGTCCAATTTGACGGCAAAAATTAACGGAGGGTTTAAATTGCCACTTTTTGAAACTTAAAATTGCCAATTTCAAAACTTTGGGGTTAAAATTGAAAAACCTCTGAAACTTCAGGAAGGTAAAGTGAAATTTCCCCTATAAATAAGGTAGATTTGATTACAATCTCATTTATATGAAAATATATTATAAAATTCTCCCTTAAACACTTGATGCAGTGCTTCTAAATATGAGAGCCCATGGCCGCATTGCTATATGTAAAATGATCTCACAGTACAATCTTGATGACCATAATGGCGTGAAAAATTTGATGCATCTCCTATACAACTGAATCCACATGATAGGATTTACAGTTCGTGATTACCTTCATCTCTATTCCAACTTGTTAGACATTGTATTGTCTTACCTCAAAGAAGGGAAGATAGTGTATGTGGAAGACATAGTTGAAGGCCTTGAGAGCGGTCCGGCCTCCCTGATTGGACTTTAGTGGTCGCAATGTTGGAAAACAAGTAGTTTTAGTTGCTTGCAAATAATTTAGGCCTTTCCTATGTACCTATATATATGTGCTGTTTTTGGGAGTTTGTCTAGTACTATTAGTGTGTGCAGTATCTTCCTGTGTGGTTGGTTATATATAGATATAAATAATCCTATATATATATATAGATAGATAGATAGATAGATAATATTTAATGAGTGTATAGTCTAGAAAAAGATGGATAAAGAGAATTTGTTTTGTGGCAGTGACCAATGCATTGGTGTCTTTGTGCATTTACCATTTTATTTAACTGATGGAATTGGAAGAATAATCATGACATTGGCTTACTCTTGTCATTAAGGGACAGTTACCATTATTCAGCTTCATCTACAAGGAGACGTTTATCTCTTTTCATCTAAACAACACCAAGAAGAACTTCAAGAGGAGGGAAGATCTACACGATAGCAGTGCTCGGTGTCTTTTCTGTAAGCTCCACCGGTCTCCGTTTCTGGCTGGTTGCTTTAGATCTAGTTTGTAGATCTGGATCTAGATCCAGATCTAGCCTATTCGACCTTAGATCTGATCGTCTTCTTCAGCCAAGGCACGTCTTCCGAAGGGATGTCTACGATACCATGCTCCTTCGCTGCTGCTTGTAGAATTTTTGTTTTTGTTTTTTATTTTGTGGTCCTAGCCGTTGGGTTGAGAACGTGAATAATGCTTCTAGCTTTCGAGTCAAGAGGGGAATGATTTGGGTGTGAATTTTTTGCTCATGCCTAGGAAATGGCTTCATGTGCCCCCGGAAGGAGTCCACGTTACTAGATCTGTTCTATAAACTGAATATCAAGTTGGGATAGCAGATGTTTGACATCATAGATTGTTTTTTCATAATAAGATCTGTATGTTTTCGCATTTTATGACATGTAATCTTTTAGCTTCGGCTATAATCTTGTGGAACTATATGTTCTGTGATTGTAAGAACTTTTATACTCTTGACCACTATTAATGAAATCATATTGATTTACAAGGAGACGTTTATGCTTTTTGCTTCTATCTTTAATTAGATGGTGATCGTGATCCTGATCAGCTTCATGCACAAATTGATTTCTGGCTTCATTGCCTTAGTTGAGGTACCACTGGTCCATGATTTGGGACGATCTCTAATAGTACACATGCACCACGCTTATAAAAATATAAGGGAAAATATATCTAAAGTCTAAACACGCCAAAAAATTTTTCTTCCTAAGTTTTTTTTTCCGACAATTTATTCTCTAGGTCAATCGACATGCTAATAAAATCCTTATCGTCAAAATTTTTTAACAGCCGTTAATCCCAATCAAAACGCATCATTTCACCTCATTAAAATATTGATTTTTTATTAATTTAATTTAAAAATTAAATCTAAAAAAAAAAAACAAAAAGTATAGGTTGGCCAGCCACCCCAGCTGGGACATGGTCGTTCGGCCACCCCTTATAGGGCCAAACCCTTTTTTTTTTTTTTGTGGGTTTGGCCCTTTGGCCCTAGCCTAGGGGGTGGCCGAACCACCCCCAAGGGCCATAAGGGTGGCTTCGGCCACCCCCAACCAGCCCTTGGAGGTGGCTAAAGCTACCCCCACAGCCCTAGGGGTGGTTTGGCTACCCCCTAGGGCCAAATCCAAAAAAAAAAAACTAAAAACTAAAAAAATGGTTCTGGCCCTATAGGGGGTGGCCGAACCACCCCCATGTCCCAATTGGGGTGGCTAGCTAGCCCAGTATTTTATTCTTTTTTTAAAAAAATTTTAGATTTAATTTTTAAATTAAATTAATAAAAATCAATATTTTAATGAGGTGAAATGGTGCGTTTCGATTGGGACTAACGGCTGTTAACAAATTTTAACTGTATGAATTTTATTGGCATTTTGATTAATCCAGGGAGTAAATTGTCAAAAAAAAAAAATTTAGGGAGAAAAAAATTTTGGTGCGTTTACCCAAGGTGTTTAGATATATTTTCCCATAAAAAAAAAAAAAAATTAAAAATAAGGTAAAGTTCACGTATCCTCTTCAGACTACTATACAATTGATAATGTCTTCCAAAACTTTCAATTGTGACAATGTCCCCCCTAAACTACCAGAATATTGTCCATGTCCCCCCAAGGCTAATAAAAAGATAAAAATGCCCCTATATATTTCTCAGTAAGACAAAAATACCCGTATATATAAATTCGAAAAAAAATAGATAATTTTAATTATTATTTAAAAAAAAAACGATATTTTTGTAAACAAAAATTTTTAATTTGTTTTTAAATGGAAATTTTTATTTAAAAAAATTATTCTGTTTTAAAAAATGAAAAATTTTATTTTTTTAAACATAAATTTTTACTTTTATTTTTTTAAAATTGGAAGTTTGTATTTAAAAAAAAAATTATAAAATAAAAATAAAAACTAAAATTCTCAATTGTTTATAAAAAAATCGAAATTTTTAATTTTTTCTTACAAAAATGATTTTTTTTATTTAAAAAAAAAACTTGGCCACACAGATTTTTTATTTTTTATTTTTTTTCAGTTTTAGGTTTTTTCTAGAAGTTTTAATATTTTTTTTTTTTTTAGAAAAAAAATTACTGAGGGTAGTTTTGTCATTGGGGGAACATTGTCATTTATGTGGTAATTTGAGGGGGTAGAGGATTTTCCCCTTATAAATAAATAAAAATTCAAAAAAAAAATGAAAATAAAGAAAAATTATGGTATAATCAGTCATTACCGGCAACAAAAGTCGCCGCTAATGACCCCTCATTAATGGAGACTTTTTAAAGTTGCCGCTAATAATCAGTCATTACCGGCAACAAAAAGGTCGCTGCTAATTGTAGACGCTAAATACCAAAAAATTGGTATGTAGCAGCAACCTTATTAGCTAATGACGGGTCAACAGCAGCGACTCCAGGTTGTCACCGCTGATGAGTGGTCATTAGCGGCGACTTTTTGGTCACCGCTAATGACATGAGAAAAAATCAAAATAATAATAAAAAAAAAAGGCTCATTAGTGGTGACATGAAAGTTGCTGCTAACGAGGGGTCAACAACGGCGACTTTTTGGTCGCCGCTAATTGTGGACGCTAAATACCAAAAAATTGGTATGTAGCAACAACCTCATTTGTTGTCGCTGCTAATTACAGGTCAACAGCGGCGACTCCAGGTTGTCGCCGCTGATGAATGGTCATTAGCGGCGACTTTTTGGTCGCCACTAATGGCATGAGGAAAATTCAAAATAAAAAATAAAAGGCTCATTAGCGGCGACAGGAAAGTTGACGCTAATGAGGGACCAACAGAGGCGACTCTATGTAGTCGTTGTTGATGAGGTGTCATTAGCGGCGACTTTTGGGTCGCCGCTAATGACATGAGGAAAAATCAAAATAAAAAATAAAAGGCTCACTAGCAGTAACAAGAAAGTTGGCACTAATGAGGGACCAACAACGGTCACCGCTGATGAGGGGTCATTAGCGACAACTTTAGTGGCGCTGCTAATGACACGAGGAAAAATCAAAATAAAAAATAAAAGGCTCATTAGCGGCGACAGTAAAGTCACCGCTAATGAGGGTCAACAGTGGCGACTTTATATAGTCACCACTAATGAGGGGTCAACATCGGCGACTGCTAATAGACCCTAAAAAAAAAAAAATAACTAAAAAAATTAATAAATTTTGGGGTGATGCTATTGACCCTATATATATAATAGGAAAAAATTTATTTTCTAAAAATTCACATCCGATAATATGTCATTATTTCTTTTATATTATTTATTGGTGATTTTTTTTTCTTTTTTTTAGTTTTTCTATTATAAAAATAAATAAATATTTTTTTATTTCTTTCAAATAAAACAAATTTTCCTATTAAATTAAAACGCTTAGAAAAATTAATTATATATATTATTATTGATGTTTTCTATTTCTTATTTAAATGTTTGATTGATTGTGATAAGATCAAATGTTTCATTGAACATCTGATCGATCCTAATAAATTAGTTCGATTGATCGTGATATGATCAAATGTTCGAGAATATATTATCGGATGTGAATTTTTGGAAGATAACTTTGATCAAGAACATTTGATTACTCATAATTGCATTGGCTGATAAATCATGATAAAAATATTAATTCGATCCTAGTGCAATAGTATGATTGATCTTAATAGGATTGTAGGATCGATTCTAGTGCATTAGTATGATTGATCGTAATGTAATATAATTATTTCGATCAATCATAATAAAAACATATGATCAATCATAGTGCATTAGTCCAGTTGATTTTGATAGGATCATTCGATCGATCGAACATCTAATCTATCGTCGATCGATCCTAATGAATTGGATTAATTGATCGTAATATGATCAAATGTTTGATCAAACATTCGAACAATCCTAATGAATTAGTTCGATTGATCGTGATATGAACAAATGATCAATCAAATATTCGATCGAATATCCGATGAATCCTAGTGAATTAGTTCAATTGATAATTAGTCTGATTGATCGTGATAATCTCAATCGATCGATTAGAAAAATTAATTCTTTTTTATAGTATTATTGAAGTTTTATATTTCTTATTCCTATTTAAATGTTTAATCAATCATTGATAAAAACATTTGATTACTCATAATTGCATTCGCCGATTAATCATGATAAGAACATTATTTCGATCCTAGTGAATTAGTTCGATTGATCATTAGTCTGATTGGTCGTGATAATCTCATTCGATCGATTAGAAAAATTAATTCTTTTTATAGTATTATTGAAGTTTTATATTTCTTTTTCTTATTTAAATGTTTGATCAATCATTGATAAGAACATTTGATTACCCATAATTGCATTAGCCGATTAATCATGATAAGAACATTATTTCGATCCTAGTGCAATAGTATGATTGATCTTGATAGGATTGTAGGATCGATCCTAGTGCATTAGTATGATTGATAGTAATATAATATAATTAGTTCAATCAATCATAATAAAAACATTTGATCAATCATAGTGCATTAGTCCAGTTGATTTTGATAGGATCATTCAATCGATCGAACATCTAATCAATCATCGATCGATCCTAATGAATTGGATTAATTGATCGTGATATGATCAAATGTTTGATCAAACATCCGAACAATCCTAATGAATTAGTTCGATTGATCGTGATATGAACAAATGATCAATTAAACATTCGATCGAATATCCGATGAATCCTAGTGAATTAGTTCGATTGATAATTAGTCTGATTGATAGTGATAATCTCAATCGATCGATTAGAAAATTTAATTCTTTTTTATAGTATTATTGAAGTTTTATATTTCTTATTCCTATTTAAATGTTTAATCAATCATTGATAAGAACATTTGATTACTCATAATTGCATTCGCCGATAAATTATGATAAGAACATTATTTCAATCCTAGTGAATTAGTTCGATTGATCGTTAGTCTGATTGATCGTAATAATCTCAATCGATCGATTAGAAAAATTAATTCTTTTTATAGTATTATTGAAGTTTTATATTTTTTTTTTCTTATCTAAATGTTTGATCAATCATTGATAAGAACATTTGATTACTCATAATTGCATTAGCCGATTAATCATGATAAGAACATTATTTCGATCCTAGTGCAATAGTATGATTGATCTTGATAGGATTGTAGGATCGATCTTAGTGCATTAGTATGATTGATTGTAATATAATATAATTAGTTCGATCAATCATAATAAAAACATATGATCAATCATAGTGCATTAGTCCAATTGATTTTGATAGGATCATTCGATTGATCGAACCTCTAATCGATCGTCGATCGATCCTAATGAATTAGATCAATTGATCATAATATGATCAAATATTTGATCAAACATTCGAATAATTCTAATGAATTAGTTCAATTGATTGTGATATGATCAAATGATCAATCAAACATCCGATCAAATATCCGATGGATCATAGTGAATTAGTTCGATTGATCATTAGTCTGATTGATCGTGATAATTTCAACCAATCGATCCAAGTATATTAATTTGATCGATCATGATACAATCAAAAAATTTATCAAATTTGACACTTTTTTTTTTTTTGGACATGTCCACACAAGATGGGGGAGGGGGGATTCGAACCAGTGACCACCGTTTCATTAAGCTTGGTCCCAGCAGATTGAGCTACTTCTTGGGGATAATTTGACACAATTAAATGTTCAATCGAGCATCCGATAGCATTTAATAAAAATTATTAAACATAAATTATTAGTTAATATGTTAATAATAAAATCATATTAAATGTTTACTCATCGAACATCTAATTTGATGCAATATCCCAATCCATTAGGGTTTGATGTTAAATATATATTATCTTAAAAATTTAAGCTATTAATTAATAATTAAAAGATAAGGAAAATTACACTTTACCCCCCTAAAGTATCCATCGATTTTCACTTTTGCCTCTAAAGTTTCAAATGTGACACTTAACCCCTCCAAACTTTCAAATCGTGGCAATTTGACTCATTTGGCCTATTTATTCTCAAAATGCCCCCATTACATTTTCTTTTTTTTTAAAAAAAAAAAAAAATCCAAAAAAATGAAGAAAAGGCCAAACAGGGTGGTTGGCCAACCCATATGGGGTGGCTGGCCACTAGCCACCCCGTTTGGCCAGGGGTGGTTCGGCCACCCTAGGCCGGCCATCTAGGGGCGGCCAAACCACCCCCTGGGCCATTGGGGGTGGTTTGGCCGCCCCCAGACCGGTCGGCCTAGGGGTGGCTGAACCACCCCAAGCCAAATGGGGTGGCCGAGCCACCTGATAGACCTATCAGGTGGCTCGGCCACCCAGCATATATTTATATTTTTTTTGGTTTTTTTCTTTTTTTTTGGATTTTTTTTTAAAAAAAATGTGATGGGGGCATTTTGGAAATAAAAAGGCCAAAGGGGTTAAATTGTCACAATTTGAAAGTTTGGGGGGGGTTAAGTGTCACACTTGAAACTTTGGAGGCAAAAGTGAAAATCGGTGGATACTTCAAGGGGGTAAAGTGTAATTTCCCCTAAAAGATATCATGTGAATTATATTTATCCATCAAAATATCTTTTATACCCTTACAATTTTTATAGTTTTCAAATTTTTATTTTTTTTTATTTTTTATTTAATTATTATTATTATTTTTTTCCTTTCCTTACAAGAGCTTTGGGTATCTTCGAATAGGGTTTTTCGTGCCCTAGTTTTCGCTGGTCTTCGAATAGGGTTTTCTTTGGTTTTCGCAAGAAGCCTAGCGCCGAGTAAGCTCTCCAATCCTCTCTCCACTGCGTAACTGTAGCTTTATTTGTTTTCGATTCTATAAATCGTTGTAATGCTGAGGCTTATCACTTGTGGATGTGTTACATTTGTCGACCACATGGCCAAAGATTAACAAGTTAACATTTGTGAAAAATGTAGTCGGTCTTTGTTTGGTTTCTTGGGGAACTTTAGAAAAGAAAGAAAGATTTATTATAGATATGTTTCATTTCTTTGCTATATATTAGGCTTAAGATTAACAATAATGCTGAAGAGAGAAAGAAAATTTCATTTATTATATGCAAAATGAAATACTGTGCATAATTTTTTATTTTTGGCAAATTAACTTGCCCCATTACCTCGTATATAATTAGGTCAGTAACCATGTAGAACCTATTGAAACAAAAAGCAGACCCTCTGACATTAAAATCAATAGTTAGACTATATGAATGATTCTAAAGTAACTGTCCAAAGTTCTATTACCTTCCCAAATTTATCGGCTGAAACTCATCTGTATTCTCAAACCCTCTTGTCTGTTGAAGTTAGCCATAGAATCATGTTCTCCTATTTTGCCCTTAGCCATTGTTCTATACCTAGTCATAAGTTACTATGTCTATTCACGGTAAAATTCTTTGTCATCAACACCTTTCAGGTGAAAAGAATCCATACAATTCAAGGGGCTGGGCCATTTGGTTTTTGTTTCAATCATTGCATCATGTGGCCAGACCTTAACTTGATCACATTCTAGAGAAATATATGGAATGAGTAAAAAAATTTTGATCCCCTCCCCGAGGGTCAAAGTCAAGAGACAACCTCAAAGCAATAGGTCCTTGTGTCATCCAAGGCTTCAGGTGCCAAGAAGGCTGTTGCACAAGTGAAGTAGGCTACAAGTTCTAAGTATAGTATGCATATTAATAACTCAAATTATATGTGTTTTGGTGCATTGGAGACTTATAATCAAGTGGCTCTGTGCCAAATGGATAGGAGTCGTTCTATAGAACATGTGATCTACTTGCCTTTTGGTCTTTTACTCACTTGATAAGACCCTCAAGCAAAACACTTCATTGGTTTTTTTTTTTTGGATGAATACACACTTTCAGTGGTTCTAGAGACTAACATGTGTTTTATTCTTTTTGGAATAAAAGGACTGTGCAGAACAAAGCGCGACCGAAGGGTTCAATTGCTAAGGGTTATTTAGTTGATGAGTGTTTGATGTTTTGCTCAATGTATCTTTATGGGATTGGGACAAGATGGAACCGTGAAGAGTGAAATGTTGACGGCTATCTAGAAGAAACAGAACACGGCCTCGATGTATTCTCTCAACGAGTTCGACTGTTGGGTGCGGCAAAATATATGACACTTGATGAGAACATTTTTGCGAAAGTTCGATGGTATGTACTTAGCAACTGTAAGGAAACGGCTTCATACTTCCAGTAAGTGTATAATTATGGGTTCCTTATCCTTACATTATGCTTACTCATGACACTAGATGATACACTTTTCTATGCAATGAACACTATCAGATGATCGAAAGGGAAGACGGCCATGACATTGAGAAGAAGCATGAGGCCACATTTGAACATTGGTTTCGAGATAATATATATAGTGGTGGGCGTAGAGCAAAAAATGTCTCAGAACAATTATATCATCTTTCACTTGGGCTTGATTTTCAAGTTAGATCATATAGAGGTTGCATTGTAAATGGGGTTAGGTTTCACACAAAAGAATGTGCAAAAACGCGTACTACCCAGAACAGTGAAATTGTTGTTAAAGGTGGATACAACACGTCAGACGATGAGTACTATAGTGAGTTGAAGAACACTTTTAAGTTATGTTACCTGGGCCAAAATCGGGTGTATCTATTTAAGTGTGATTGGTGGGATAATGGGAGTAATACGCGGGGAATAAGAAAAGAAAAAGGTTTTACAATTGTGAATATTTCTCATAAATGGTATGAGTCTGACCCTTTCATATTAGCATGCCAAGCTGCACAAGTGTTTTACTTGAATGATCCTAAATTGGGTGGTAGTTGGAAAGTAGCGCAGGTGCTGACCAATAGAAACACATTCTATAATCCAACAGCGGTAGTGAAAGATAATGAGAATAATGACCAAGGAACCAACATTAAGGTATACCAGGAAAATGAATGTGCTATGAGTAATATTGCCATTGTTGAAAACTCTAATGTGTTGCGTAAAGATGATTCAACAATACCTATTGATGAATTATATGTGCAACTTGATGCAAGCATGTTCATTGACGATAACCCTTCCATTGAGGAGCATAATACTAACTCTGATAATGAAGAAGAGTTAAGTAGCAATTATGATACAGAATCTAAAGACACAGAGAACTCTGAATACATACAGTCATCGTCGAGCAACATTGATACAGACTATAAGACAGAATGACCAAGTACAAATTGGATTAACATATTGTATGAAGCTTCGCTACTAAAATTTTATTTTATTTTCTATTTTTCTAAAAATTGTCCACTTATGTGCAATTAACTAAATTAAGTATATGAACAATTTTTTTTGTCCAAACCATTTAACATGCAACGTTATGGTTATATGATTGTTCCGTATTTGTTTTGTGTTTGCAAATTTATCATAGCAACTAGAAATGGTGATAGGCCAAAGTCAAGCTCATGGCCGAGTTCGAGGCCAAGGTTGAGGCCTCTGTCATGTTGAGGATCGTCACAGGCTGACTTTAGTTGATACAGTTGACGATATGGATATGCTACCAATGGTGCCTCTCGACTCGGCGGAGGCCCATCCTCTCGAAGAGCCGTCTGATCACATGCACTCATATGGAGCTGCACCTATAGCAAGTTGTAAGTGAATATACAGTCTTTTTTCTTATTACTTTGTTGCATACATTTTGTAAACTATTTTGCTAGATACAACTAATTACATTTCCATATTTTGATTAATAGCTAGCACGTCTATTATATGGCCAAGGGGGAAGAACAAGAATTTAAAGTTCAATGCTATGATAGATAAGAATGGTCCGATTACGTTGGAATTCAATAGTAAGTGTCGGGTACCTTTGGGTGAAAATGCCGAGGCGTGGTCGAGGATAGTTTCTAAAATTTTGTACAATCATTGCGACCTCCATTATAGTAGTTGGAGCAAGGTCTCGAATGTAATGGTAAAGAACTTGGAAGAACGTGTGAAGTTATAAATTTCACTGTGTGTGTGTATTATGTCACTTGCTACAAATAATGTGATAAACTTTTGACCATTATTTTCGTAATTACTATATCTCAAGACAAGTTTGCTTTGAATATGGAGCTAAAGCATCACAGGGATGCTGATGAGTGCTGTTTAGTGCTTAATCAAACCCCTTTATTTATGTTTGTTAAGCCTTTAGCACTGTTAATATCTAACATTTTTAGTTTTTTTTAGTGTTTTATTGTGTGCAGGTCATTGCATCAATACATGGCTATCAAAGGCAAAATGGACTTGAAGAGATGTCATGGAGTTCCTGCCAGTGCGCTCGAGTGCACTTGGTGTGATCGAGCACAACTGCGGTCGAACGCAAGGAGCACGTTTGAATGCAGGTCCAGTCAGCCCGCGTCTCACACTGTTGCCCTAGCCAGCCCTATGATTCCATCGCTTCCAACCTGGCACTGTGGCAGTTATTTGCGTTTGATTGCAGGGTGTATGATCGAACGCATGCATCAATGCGATCAAACGCATGGCCTGCGTTCGAACGCAGCCCTATGACTTGGCAGCACACCAATTTTCTATAAATAAGCCCCTTAGTGCATTTTGTCTGGAGTTCTTGTTTTTGGGGGCGTTTTTAAGAGCATTTGCCATTGTTTAGGCCCTGTTCTACCCATTTATTTGTAGCACTTCTTTATTAATTTATTTTAATGCTTTCTTTTAAGTTACCTTTACTTCCTTTACACATGGGTAGCTAAATCTTCAATTAAGGTTAAAGATGAAGCCTCACCCTTAGCATTTCTTTGAGCTTTTACGTTTAACGCTTTACATTCCGTCATTTATAGTTCATGTTCGTTTCATTTCAATTTATGTGACAAAGTTGTTGCGATCGTTGTTGCGATACATCGGAAGTCCAACCCTTGTTGTGTTCCAAGCTGGGTGCACAACGGATGAGTGAAACTCAATTAAATATCTACTGTGATCCATGGATACAATGGATGATTCTATTGAGAATTACTATCTGTTGTAGCTCCTTAACGGTAAACACATCAAGCGATTCGACTAGTATCAAAACAGTGATAGAATATGATTAAATGTCAAATCGATAGACGGATGTATGGGTTTTACGTTTAAGCAAGAACCATTTTATATTGGGTGAGGTTGAGTGTTTAACCTTAGTTATTTTTCTTCATTCATTTAAGTTTTTAGAGTAGTGTTTTTTTTTTTTTTAATTTTTGCAGGTTTTGTGTTTGATAAAACAACCATTTTCGAAGCTAGGTTAAAATAGGGTTAATCTAGTTTTAATATTAGTTTTAAGAACAAAACACCTTTCCCTGTGGTTCGATCCCGCATTTCATAACGCTACACGATCAACGACTCGTGCTATTGCGAATGCAATCAAATTTGCATAACAAATTTTGGCACCATTGCCGTGGATTGGTTGTTTTTGTTTAAATTAATATTATTTTTAGATTGATTTTATTTTTCTACTAGTATTTATTTTATGTATTTTCAATTATGTTCTTAGTTTATTTTTGCATTTTAATTAATTTTTGTTAGTTTTTAGAATAGTGTTTGGCTAGTTTTTAGTTAATTTCGGGTTCTGGAAAATCAGGCATTCAAGTGCGATCGATCGTAGTACCTGCGATCGAACACAATTTACCCTATTCCATAACGTTCGCATACTTGCAAACGCTCGTTACACATCTGCGTGCGAGCGCAAGCCCCTGTCAGAAAGCAGTGCAGTGCTGCGTTCGAACGCACCTCAGTTGTGTTCAAACGCACTTACAGAGCCTGCTACATAGTTGCTTGTATGCGATCGAACGTATTGCCTGCGCTCGATCGCACCTCTGCTTCCTGTATCAACATACCCGAGGCAGTATGTTATTTTTTCTATTTCTAGTATTTTGATTAATTGTTAACTTAGTTTTAATTGATTTTTCTGCCTGTTTTTAGCATGTTCTCTGCTACTGTTGGTTGTGTTTAGTTTATTTTTGTTTTTAATTGATTCATTAGTTTTTACTTTTTTATTAGTAGTTTAGTTAATTAAATAGTTAGTTGTTTAATTGTTTTGCCATGTTAGTTTTTATTTATCATAGTTAGTTTGTTAATACTTTTCTGTTCTGTAGCTATAATTACTGCCTGTGTTCATATGTGTTTGAAATTATTTAGTTTTAATTCATTTAGTGCATATAGGTTGCTAATTTTGTAGTTTAATTTTAAGTTAGTGTTTTCAATTCATCGTGGTTATTGTAGTTGTTCTTTATTTGTTGTTTTGTTTCCCTATTTTTATTGTTTATCCATGCATGTTTGCTTGTTTAGCTTGTTGTTTTTCCTTAGTGTTTAGTTAATTTTTTGTTAGTTTATGCTTGGTCGGCGATCCTTGAACTTAGAATTAACACCATTAGATCCCGACTTAGAAAGAAACATTAGGAGAGCGCGTAGAGCTCACGGCGAGATGGGGGATAATCAAAGGAATCCAAGGGTGGAGGAGCACGAAGATTATCAAGATGCAAGAGAAGGGAACGGGGAGCGTAGAAAAGCTTATGACTTGGATTTCACGACATCACTCCAGGAATTGTTCACACCTTCTGCGGTTAGTTCCCATTCATGCATAGTATTGTCACCGACTAATGCAACTCACTATGATCTAAAGCCACATGTGATCCAAATGTTACCATCCTTTTACAGCTTAGATCATGAAAATCCATATTCTCATGTGAAGAAATTCAAATATATCTGTGCTACCACCAAATTTCAAAATTTTTCTGAGGAATCTGTCCACCTCAGACTCTTTCCTTTCTCACTTCATGATAGAGCCACGGAGTGGTTAGACTCCAATGCACCTGGCTTCATCACATCATGGGAAGAACTGTTGAAGCAATTTTACAACAAGTTTTTCCCAATGTCCAAAGTAAATGAAGCAAGAAAGGAAATTAGTTCCTTTACTCAGGATGAGGATGAGAAATTCTCAGAATGTTGGGCACGGTTCAAAGATCTGTTGATGAAATGTCCCCCTTATGGTTATGAAAAATGGCATCTGGTGCAATTCTTTTACCAAGGGTTGTCTCAGCCCAACCGTCATATGATTGAGTTGATGAATGGAGGGGCATTTCTAAATTTAACGGGAGATTTAGCCTACAAAGCTCTAGAGAAAATTGCTGACAACTCTCAATACTGGGATTTCACGAGTTGTCGTGACAAATCTGCCCGAAAACCTAAGAAATTGGGCATCCTTGAGCTAAAAGGCGACACAGAGCTGTCCCAAAAGATGGATGCCATTGTCAAGAGATTGGATGCTCTGAGTGTAGGAAAGCCTGACAATGTGGCAAACACATTTCCAATTGAAAGTTGTTCTGTCTGTGCTAGTCCCATGTACCAAGCACAGAATTGTCCATCGATGACAGCTTTGCTGAGATGGAACAAGTAAACGCTTTTAACAACTTTCAAAAGCCATCTAGTGGGCCATATTTTAAGACATATAATCCAGGGTGGAGGAACCACCCTAATTTCTCTTGGAAGCAGAATCAACCCACCACAAATCAAGGAGGAGCTCCACATCCTCAAAATCATTATCCTCCAGGATTTTCTTCTTTTTATCAAAATCATGGATGCTCGGCTCCACCAGCGTCTTCATCTTATCAAGCCCCCACTCAAGCCCCAGCATCATCGGCATAATCATTGGAAGAGACCATGAGGGACTTTATGAAAATGACTAGTCAATCAATCAGTGATGTGAGGCATTCCACCATGGTGAACACCTAGGCAATCTCGAAGTTGGAGATGCAGATGGGACAATTGGCGAATCACCTTGGTGAGAGAGACAAGGGAAAGCTCCCTAGCTAAGCAGTGAACAACCCTAAGGCATGCAATATCGGAAATTCTTCAAACCAAGAGCATGTACAGGCGACTGTCACTTTGAGGTCTGGGAAAAGAGTGGACAATCAAGTAATGGACCCAGAAGCAGACCATGCCGAGGAAGAAGAACTAAAAGATGAAGAGGGTGACAACCAGAAGGAAAGAGATGTTGAGCCATCTACGGTCACCCTAGTTGTTAAGGAACCTCCTAGGGCGCTTGTGCCAAAAGCACCTTACCTTGAGAGATTACAAGCGCCTAGGAATGGAGAGAAGTTAGAGGACATTCTGGAGGTGTTCAAACAAGTCCAAATAAATATTCCATTTTTGGACGCCATCCAGCAAATCCCTTCATATGTCAAGTTCTTGAAGGACTTGGTCACAGTGAAGAGGAAAACGAATGTCCCAAAAAAGCATTCATGACTGAGCAAGTAAGTGCTATCCTACAATGCAAGTTATCCCTCAAGTACAAGGACCCTGGATGTCCTACAATTACTTGCATGATAGGAGTCAGTCAGATTGAGAGGGCATTATTAGACTTGGGAGCAAGTGTGAATTTATTGCCCTACTCAGTCTATTTGCAGTTAGGGCTAGGAGAGCTAAAGCCCACATCCATTACACTACAACTTGTTGATCGATCTGTGAAGATTCCACGGGGAATAGTTAAGGATGTGCTGATTAAAGTGGACAAATTTTTTTTCCCAGTGGACTTTATTGTGTTGGACACGGAGCCAGTTCAGGTGATAGGGAGTGAGATCCCTGTGATTTTAGGGTGACCATTTTTAGCTATGGCTAACGCCCTAATCAATTGTAGGTCGGGGATGATGAAGATTTTTTTTGGAAATATGACGGTGGAGTTGAACATTTTTCACATTAGAAAACAACCACTTGATTATGACTAGATGAATCAAGTATGCTTGATTGAGGAGATCATGGATGAAGTTATTGAAGAATCAAGCATAGAGGACCCCCTGGAAGCATGCCTTGCTCAGTTTGGTGAAGATCTAGATTTGGAGAAACTTATGGAGCAAGCTAATGCACTTTTGGAGACTACACCTCTGGTGAGAGAAGAGAAAGAGGAGACAGCAGTGCCTGATTCCTCGAAGAAGGAACTTAAGCCTTTACCTGATAGTCTTAAGTACAAGTTCCTAGGTCCAGCTAATTCCTTACCTGTGATTATAGTTTCAAATCTGATAGATGCTCAAGAGAAGGAATTTTTAGAAGTTTTGAGAGAGCATAAGGAAGCTATTGGCTGGACTATTGAGGACATTAAGGAAATAAGTCCCTCATTGGTTATGCATAAGATACATCTTGAGGAGAATTCCAAACCATCGAGGGAACCACAAAGAAGGCTTAACCCAGCAATGCAAGAGGTTGTAAGAGCAGAAGTGATAAAGTTGTTAGATGTTGGAATCATCTATCCAATTTCTGATAGCAAGTGGGTGAGCCCGATACATGTTGTGCCCAAGCAGACTGGATTAACAGTAGTGAAGAACAAGGATAACGAGTTGGTGCCAACTCGTATTCAGTCGGGATGGAGAGTGTGTATAGACTACCGAAAATTGAACATTGCCACCAGGAAAGATGATTTTTCTCTTCCATTCATTGACCAAATGGTGGAGCATTTAACTGGGCACGAGTATTACTGTTTCTTGGATGGTTATTCTGGATATAACTAGGTCCCAGTGGACCTCAAAGATCAGGAGAAGACTACCTTTACTTCTCCGTTTGGGATATTTGCCTACCGTTGTATGCCGTTTGGGCTGTGCAATGCACCTGCTACTTTTCAGCGGTGCATGATTAGCATATTTTCTGACATGGTAGAGCATTTTATGGAGATCTTCATGGATGACTTATCCATCTTCGGTTCATCTTTTCAGGAGTGTTTGCACCGCCTCACTTTGGTTTTAGCAAGGTACAAAGAAAAGAACCTTGTGCTTAACTGGGAGAAATGTCATTTTATGGTTAAGCAGGGGATTTTACTAGGGTATGTCATATCTCACAGAGGCATTGAGGTAGACAAAGCGAAGGTAGATTTGATCTCTAACCTTCCACCCCCATGTATTGTGAAGGAAATCCGTTCCTTCTTGGGCCATGTAGGGTTCTATAGGCAATTCATCAAGGATTTTAGCAAGATCGCCAAGCCCTTGTGTAGGTTGTTGGCCAAAGAGACCCCATTTGAATTTGATGAAGGATGTTTGGAAGCATTCGGGGCTCTGAAGAAGACTCGGACGTCCGCACCAGTTATTAGACCACCTAGTTGGGGTGAACCTTTTGAGATCATGTGTGACGCATCAGACTATGCTGTTGGAGCTGTTTTGGGGCAGCACATTGATAAACTTCCCCATGTGATTTACTATGCGAGCAGGACTTTGAACGACACACAACTCAATTACTCCACCACAGAGAAGGAGTTGTTGGAGGTCATTTTTGCACTGGACAAGTTTAGATCCTATTTGTTAGGATCTAAAATCATTATCTATTCAGATCATTCGGTATTGAAGTATCTATTTTCCAAGAAAGATGTTAAATCCCGCTTGATCCGATAGATTGCTGCTTCAAGAGTTCGACATAGAAATTCGGGATAAGAAAGGTTCCAAAAATGTGGTGGTGGATCATTTGTCTAGGTTGACAATGGATTTCACCGAGGACACCACCCCCATTTCTGAGACCTTTCCTGATGAGCAATTGATGCACATTGCTCACAATTCCGCACCTTGGTTCGTTGACATAGTGAACTATCTTGTTACTGGCCAAATGCCTTTGCATTGGGGGCAACAAGATAAGCTCAAATTTTTTTCCAAGGTGAAAACTTTTCTTTGGGATGATCCTTATCTGTTCAAGTATTGTCCCAATCAGATCATTAGGAGATGCATACCTGAATTTGACCAAACCAATGTCATCTCCTTTTGTCATGATCATGCATGTGGAGGCCATTTTAATGCGAACAAGACCGATGCAAAGATTTTGCAGTGTGGATTTTATTGGCCCACCATGTTTGGAGATGCTCACACTTATTGCACATCTTGTGAGTGCTGTCAGAAACTCGGAAGTATTTCAAAGAGGAACATGATGCCCCTCAATCCCATTTTGATAGTTGAGATTTTTGATGTATGGGGCATCAATTTCATTGGACCTTTCCCAAACTCCTTTGGGTTTCTATACATTTTAGTTGCTGTGGACTATGTGTCCAAGTGGGTGGAGGCAGTTGCGTACAAGACCAATGACCACAGAGTGGTGGTCAAATTTTTTAAGGACACTATTTTTGCTCGGTTTGGTACACTTAGAGCAATTATCAGTGATGGAGGCACACATTTCTGCAATCGAATTTTTGGGCAGCTGATGAAGAAGAATTTCATCACACATAAGGTTGCCACCCCTTATCACCCACAGATGAGTGGGTAGGTTGAAGTGTCAAATCGCGAGATCAAACACATTTTGGAGAAGACTGTGAACCCCAACAAAAAAGATTGGTCTCTGTGATTCAATGATGCTTTATGGGCATATAGGACAGCATTCAAGACTCCGATTGGGATGTCACCATATCGGCTGGTGTACGGGAAAGCTTGTCATCTTCCCGTCGAGTTGGAGCATCGAGCATACTGGGCCATCAAGCAGGTCAATTTCAATTTTTTGAAGGTCGGCTCTCAAAGGAAGCTTCAACTCACTGAATTAGAGGAGCTGAGGAATGATGCCTATGATAGTTCAAGGAAGTACAAAGAACACATGAAGAAGGTTCATAACCAGAGCATTCTGAGGAGATCTTTTGAGCCAGGTCAGAAAGTCCTTCTTTACAATTCTCGGTTGCATTTATTCCCTGGCAAGTTGAAATCTCGGTGGACGGGCCCATTCATCATTAGGACAGTGTTTCTCATGGGCCCATTTAGATAGAGGATCCCAAGAATGGTAACACCTTTAAGGTAAATGGACAAATAGTGAAACCATTCTTGGAGTTGAGGAGTTTAAAGGTTGAGGCTACTCTGTTGGAAGATCCGATTTATTCAGAGTGATTGTAGTCTCATATCACGAGTTTGGCTGAAGACGTTAAACTTAGCGCTTATGGGAGGCACCCCTCATTATGTTTCTTAGCATTTGTGTCTACCAGTCAAATTTGGGGAAGCATTCTTTTAGGCTTACCTGAATTGACCCATCCCCTAGGTTTTGCTAATTCTGTCACATTGTAGGCAATATGACGTTTTATGTTTGGGGTGGAGTAGATGTGTGTTTGTGTTTGTAAATATTTTCATTATATAAATATGTGTGAAAACATTTTAGTTTGTGTGAATATTTTAGTTTGTGTGTTGTTTGTAAATATTTTCAATGTGTAAATTAAAAAAAAATAAATAAATAAAAATTTACATTATGCATTCGAACGTACTCTGTACGTTCGAATGCTGGCCTTCGATCGCAGACACGGGCCAGCATTCGAACTCACTTGCATTTGTTCGAGTGCACGAATGCGATCGAACTCACGTACATATGTTTGATCGCATGCGTTTTTAGTCCTCATGTGACCCTTTTTAGGTCACTTTCCCCTCTTCCTCTCTCATTTCTCCGCCAGCTGTACAACCCCTCTTCCCTTTTCTCTTATCTCCCACGCACCGTCACTTCACCAATCCACCGTTCCTCCGCCACCCATCATCTCCCATCACCACCACACTGTCACCGCACCACCACTGCGCCGCCACAGCCCCATTTTCACCCCCATTTCTCCATTTCTTCCCAATTGTCTCACAAACCTAACTTTCCCCAAATCCCCAATTTTTTCCCCATTTTTTATTAACAAAGGGCACAAATCCACTCTCGGATTGTGCCCCTTATCTGCTGTGTTGGTGTTATTTTTTTTTGCAGGGGGTTGGGGTAGTTTTTAGTGGGGTTCTCAAACCCTTTGTTTTCGGGGTTCCCACCAGGTGTTCGGTAAAATTCCCCATAGAGCTATAGCATGCCTAGAGGGCAAGATTCGACTTCTCGGTCCTCTGGGACCCGAGCCGTGATAACCAGGCCTCCTTTTGAGAGTTAGAAGCTCATTTTGGAGAACACTTTTGCCATCAAAGAGGAGTTCTCCAATAATGATGCTACAAGTTGGGCTGTCCAAGAATTGAAGCGTCGGGGTTTGAAGAGGTTGTTTAAGCCCGTTGCCTCCACCGCATATGAGCATTTGGTCAGAGCTTTTTATGAGCATCTAAGGCATGATTGCAGCCGGCTAGACGTTCTTGTCTCTTCCATCGATGGCAAAGACGTGGAGGTGACCATAGCCGACGTAGCGGCTGTTCTGAAATACAGCCATGAGCCTCCTGAGTCGGACGTACCTTAGATTGACTACCCCTCCATGCTCACCATTGAGGACATCGTCTCCGACATGTGTGAGGGGCAATATGCGGATAGGCACTGGAACACAGCTAGCAAGGTGAAGATTCATCCGAATCTTTGGTTCATGGACGTCGCGCTATATAGGAATGTGTGTCCTTTGGGACACAAGACACAGAGACGGGACATGTTCCTCAGTGCACTTTATGCGTTCCACAGAGGCTTTTGGTACTTCATTCCCGAGATCATATGGAGATAGATTTACAAATTCTGGGAAGGAGTGCACCACAGAGTAGCTGAGCACACGAAGACTTGGGGCTTGCCTTTCCCTTTTCTTATCACTCACATACTTAGAAAGAAGGGGATTAAAGGCAATGCAACGGAAGGGCCAATCACTGAGAGCCCACACTTCGGCCGCATCCAGTAGAACTAGAGTTGTTCCCACATGCCTAGAGCCGCAGCAGCCCCAGAGCCAGAGCTAGAGCCAGAACCTATGGACGTTCATAAGATGGTAGCTGAGCAGGAGAGAGCAGCTGAGCCAGAGAGGGCAGCAAAATATGATGAGCAGCCAGCAGAAGAAGAATATGAGGAGACGATCACTCTTAGCTATGCTGATTTTTATGCTCTGCAGGACACCCTAGAGGACATCCAATTCCAGATTGCGGACATACAGAGGGATGCACGCCAGGATAGGCTAGAGACCCAGGACATGCTGCGAGCCATTTTAGACAGGCTGCCACCAGCTTAGTGACGTCTCTATGACGTGTTGGTTATTTTTACACCCCTTGCACTACATTTGTATTTTCTATAGCCACATACTGTGGATAGTGCGAATTTTGAGTTTTGGTGTATTTTT
Organism: Carpinus fangiana; assembly: GCA_006937295.1. NCBI lineage: Eukaryota > Viridiplantae > Streptophyta > Magnoliopsida > Fagales > Betulaceae > Carpinus > Carpinus fangiana. The sequence goes on along the minus strand of CM017323.1, from coordinate 17,116,363 downwards.
TATGTACATTTTGTTTTCATTTATGCAATTTATTTTAATTATGGTTTTATTTTCTTTTGTGAGCTTAATTTAATGAACATATGACCACTTTGTTAAGGGAATTTAAATTGTGTTACTTTCTTTGGCAGCATGAGATATTACAGTTCAATTTGATTTTGACGAGCACCTTGGCACGTAAATTGTGGGGTATGAATTCTGAGTTAGTCATGTTAGTTTTGTAAGCTTGAATGCAGTTGGGTAACCCATTGGAAAAATAACCTTTATTTTCTTTAAATATATATATATGATGATCATTTTGAGCTTTTCACCTAGTAACCGGATCTCTTGCCCCATTAAGCATTGAGCGTTCGCGTAAAAAAGTGAGAAGTTAGACTTGGTTAGCGAAGCTTCGTAGCCTTTTTGACTCGAGTTAGTAGGTCCTTTGGGGTGTTTTTACACCTAATGCCCTAAAACCTTCTGATTTGGGAACCTTCTGGTTTGGGAGTCATTGATTTAACGCTTGATACATGGGTCAATTAGAAAGCTTAAGGGAGCTAAGAAAATTAAAAAAAAAAAGCTCGGTTATTGTGTCTAATGGGTAGTCTAATAAATTTTGAGTGTCGAAGCATGCATGATTAAAAATAGTTTTGAAATCCCATATTTATGTGCTAAATTCACTTTCACTTGAATTGAATTGTGTGATGTCTCATAATGCTATGTTTGTAGCTTGATTAATAATTCCCTGAAAATTGTGAAGATGGTGTTTGTTTGGTTAAGTTTGCTCATGAATAAGAACCATAATTGTTATATTGTTGCATGGTTGAGAATAAAATGTTGTACAATGTTTGTGGGTATCATTCTTGGAAAACCCTCACGAGACTTCACTCGTCCTCTAGGGAATCCCTAGAGGTTTAAAAGGCTTGTTGCATAGGCTAAATGCAACCGTTCTCCCACGAAAGCGTACCTATGTTTAATTGTGTTTTTCATTTTGTTTTGCTAAGGGACTAGCAAAATATAAGTTTGGGGGTATTTGATGAGTGTTTAATGTACAAATTTAATTGTACTCGCCAATTGCACGTGTTGATCGTAATAGAGTGGATGTGCAAGTGCGAGTGTCGAACCCACAGAGAATCGGTTTTGCTAAAAATCAACTTTAAATGCCTAAACTAATAATATCTTAACCTAGTTCCAATGTCAAGCATGTTGTAACGCCCTGGCTTTTTAAACAAGCCATAAGTGAGATTATCTAAATTCTTACTACACGTTTGTAGCTCTTTTTTTTTTTTTTTTTTTCAGAGTTTCCTCATAATGTAAATGTACCAGAGCATCTAATTTAAACTTCATATAATATCTTCATCCTCAACTAGGATTTCAGTATCTTTAAACTCTGCCACACATGGCATAACACTTACACAGTTACTACAAACCTCACTAATATAATACAAGGTATCATGTGAGAACTACTAAAATACACACATAAACATTACTAGCATTTCTACATCTATCTTGAGTAATCCCAAAAAGACTGAGGTCTCCTAGCTGTACTATGCGCAGTAGTATGGACCTTCACACGCAGCTGCATTCTCGTCCTCCTCTTCATCCACCCCAACTAGAAAATTGTCACAACAATTTTAAAGGTGGAAGGGTGAGTCCACGACTCAGCAAGTTCAAACGAATTGACCATTTTTATTAGAGCCCCCTTTTTGTTCAAAAAATCTATCTTCTCACCAGTGCTTACTAAACAGCCATGTATGCAAGGTTTTCATAAATGAGATTTAATAAATTTATGGCTAGATAGTAAACTAGGTGATAGACATTTTCATACTTAATAGTTAAACAGAATAGTATTTCTTGCATTTTCCTTACTATATAATTAACTTCACATTTCACAATATGAAGCAATTAAACAGTTCATAACATAATGAATAAGACATTAATAAAATCAGCATAATTTAATTATATAGCATGGCATATCATAGCATATCATATCATATCATATCATCATGACAATAAGTGAATTTATACTCCCACTTATCCTCAGGAGTTCGCTAAGTGTTACCCCATTTAACCGTAAGGTTGCAAATAATTTATCCCTCTCATAGCTTTGAGGTGTTAAGCGTGTAACCCCACTCAACCGCTAGGCTGTTAGGCAACTTTGTTTCCCCCTTCCTAACATCGGGGTGTTAGGCGCATAATCCCCCCCTGACCGCTGGGCATTACATGCATTCATACATATCATCTTATTTTTCGCAAATCTTTTTTTTTTTTTTCCTTCCAAAACTCAACTTCTTTTCATTTATCATTTTCTTTGGAAACACATTTTCATGTAAAACACTTCAAAATATATTCATATGTGTAACTAAAATAATAGGGCTCAACAGAATGTACATATCATGCTTTTGTAAAATAATGCAAGGTCAGTAAGTTTGAACTTACCTTTTTCAAGCTTAACAGTCCTTATTTGTAGTTTCCCTTGTTATGTACTTCTGCATTTAATATCACATTTTTTTCAACATTAGCGTAAATTTAACTAATTTTATTCGTAAGACTCACTTTAAATCCTAGGATTCTTAAAATATCTCCAAAAACATTTTTTTCATATTTTGTCCTTATCCTAAAAATTTGGGCAGCATAACAACATCTATCTAAAATATTATATTCTCACTTGGGCATCATAACGACATATTTAGTTATCTTAATATTATTTGGACATCATAACGGCTATCTAGTATTTTTTTTTTTGTATTTTCAAGCGGGCATTATTACGACATTAGTGTAATATTTAATTAAAACATCTAGCATTACTTGGGCAGTACAACGACGCTATTGTAAAATACATAATAAAATTTAAGCAGCATAATGACGCATTTGCAATATTTAAAAGGATGATTGAATATAATATCCGTCCCGAAATATTCAATCACACTTTCCCATGCAATTTAGGCATTATAACGACATAATTTAAATTTTAATAACTAGAATTAACATAATTTAAATTCTAATAAATAACTATAATTAACATAAACTAAGGATAAAAGAGATTATACCTAGCAATTCCACTTAAAGTTGCTCCAAACTTATTACTAAAAATATTCGTATATTCTCACTTTCTTTTCTTTTCTCTCTTTTTTTTTTTTTTTTACTGAGCGAGAGGGAGAGAAAGCTTGTGAAAAAAGCACTACTACTTAACCTATTTATAGACATGATTTTGGGATACAATGGGAATTGAACCTAAAGGCTAGAGGGCAAAAATGGCCTAAATTTCTTTTCTCGCCGAATAACAAGCCAATTACATCTACTGCATTCACTATTTCCATGTGGGTGAGAGATCTTCGAGAACCTGGATGACAGCTACGCTATGGCCCTGCATAAATATATATATATATATATATTAACAAATGAACACCCACACGGCCTCCATTCTCAAGTTCACCTGAACATTCTACAGCATCAATATATATATATATATATATATTTTAAGAACTAACTACACGTCCATCTAGGTAATTACTACCATATATATATATATATATATATCTATATATACTAAACACTACTACACGTCCATCTAGATAATTACTACCATATATATATATATATATATGTCTATATATATACAAGTATTTCTTAATATATATATAAACTAATCAATCTATTATTTAATATACTAATATCCTTATTACCATTAACACTTAGGCATTTAATTAGGTAAATGCCAAATAATTTATAATTTAGACATCAAACATATTTTCCCCAATATAATTGATTTAACTTAAAAAATCACAATTTAGACTAAAGCATTCTAAGTCATCTTAATAAATTCCTTGGGTGTTACA
>CM017323.1:17072547-17107466 GCA_006937295.1 Carpinus fangiana | reverse complement strand
TGCCTAAACTAATCCTATCTTAACCTAGTCCCAATGTCAAGCATGTAGCGTGCATAAAATAAATCTAAATTAAAATGCAATAAAATAAAGAAATAAAAACAACTAAAGTCCCTAATTCACTTCACAATAAATTAATTCACATATAAACATGCTTAGCTCATATGTATTAAACATTTATGCTACAAGGCATACTCTGAGCGCTAACACATTGTTCATATTTTCGTCTATCGATAAAGTACATATGTATATCCTATTGTTGCTACACAATCTTGTCAAACTACTCGAGGCAAACACTGTTACAAGAGGTCACAATGGATAATGGTCCGAAGACGAATATCCGATGTATCTCCGGTTGTAACGAGTGTTGACGTTTGGCGATTTGTAAACAACAATCAACACACTTTTGTCACTAAAATGCATTGAAACGAATAAACATAAATCTTAAAAGACAGAATAATATGAACTAAACATAAATATATATAAACAAATTAAAGTGAAGGGAATAAGAGACTAAATAAAAGTAAAATAAAACATAAATTAAATAAACGACAATTTATGAGGGATTTACAGTGAAAAACAGAGGGTTTTGGGCCCTAGAGACGCCTCCCAAATGTGAGAAAAAAAGAAAACAACGAGGTCCTATTTATAGGCTGGCGGGTCACTGAAGTGCGTTCGAACGTACTACCTGCGTTTGAACGCACCAGTTATTTGCGATCGAACGCAGCGTGTGCGGTCGAACGCAAATAACTGCTGTGGCGGCTAGGGCTGACTAGACGTGCGTTCGATCGTAGCTCCCTTGCGTTCGAACGTAGATAACCGCTAGGGCCGACTGTGCATGCGTGCGACCGCAGCTCCTGCGTGCGACCGTGAGTGCGTTCGAACGCACCAAGTGCGGTCGAACGCACTTGGCAGGAATCAACTTTTTTCACTTTAAGTCCTCTTTGCTCTTTGCTAGTCGTGTTTTAATGCAATGACCTGCACAGTACAAAACTCTAAAAACTATACAAAATATTAGTAATTAACACAGCTAAGAGCTTAACAAACATAAGTCAAGGGGGTCTAATAAACAATATTTGACACCGATCAGTGTTGTTTAGTGCTTAATCAAACCCCTTTATTTATGTTTGTTAAGCTTTTAGCACTGTTAATATCTAACATTTTTAGTTGTTTTTAGTGTTTTATGGTATACAAGTCATTGCATCAACACATGGCTACCAAAGGCAAAATGGACTTGAAGAGATGTTGATTGGTGCCAAATATTGTATATTTGACCCCCTTAACTTATATTTGCTAAGCCTTTAGCATTATTAATATCTAACTTTTATGCTTGTTTTTAGTGTTTTGTGGTGTGCAGGTCATTACATCAAAACATGGCTACCCAAAGGCATATTGGACTTGAAGAGATGCCATGAAGTCACTGCCAATGCGTTCGAACGCACTTGGTGTGTTCGAACGCAGCTGCGTTCGAACGCAGGTCCCGTCAGCCTGCATCTCATGCATGTTGCCCTAGCCGGCCCTATAATTCCATTGCTTCCAGCTGGCGCCGCGGTAGTTATCTGCGTTCGATCGCAGAACCTACGATCGAATGCATTTTTATTCAGTGCATTCGAACGCAGGGGCTACGTTCGAACGCAGCCCTGTGACCTGGCAGCACACCAGAATTTTATAAATAGACCCATTGTTGTATTTTCACGAGAACTCTTCTTTTTGGGTGATTTTTAGAGAGCATTTTGCCACTGTTGGCCATGCTCTACCCCTTTTATTTGTAATCTTTAACTTTAAAGTTTATTTTAATGCATTCTTTTACTCTTTATTTGCCTTGTTCTTCAATGGGTGGCTAAACTCTTCAACTAAGGTTGAAGATGAAGCCTCACCCATAGTTTATATTTTCTTGCTTTTACATTAAATGCGTTTATTTTCCGTCATTTAATTTTCTGTACTCGTCATTTAATTTCCGTGACAAAAAGTTGAATGGTTGTTTATTTTGATACTTTGATAGTCATCCTATGATGTGTTCCAAGCCAGGTGCACAACAAGTGTTCGATTATTGATTCAATATCCACTGTGATCCAAGGATACAGTGGATGATTTTATCGATAATCAACACTCATTGTAGCTCCTTAACGGTAAACACATTATTTGGTTTGACTTGTGTCAAAAGCAACAATAGAGCGTGTTGAAGGGTTTAATTTGTTAAGACGGAAAATCGGTGTTTAATGTGTTAAGCTAACTTTTAATATGGGGTGAGGCTAATCTTTAACCTTAGTAGTTTTTCCATTCCTTTACCTTTCTTTTAGAATAGTTTTTAATTAATGCAAGTTACATTACGTATGCTCTTTATTTGGAACTAGGTTAAAGTAAATTCAATCTAATAGTGATATTAGTTTTTTTTTAACAAAGACACCGTTCTCTGTGGGTTCGATCCCGTACTTTGCAAAAGCTATACGACCTAACGGTTCGTACCATTACGAGTGCAATATAATTTGCACGTCAAATGTCATGGAGTTCCTGCCAGTGCACTCGAGCGCACTTGGTGCGATTGAGCGCAACTGCGGTCGAACGCAAGGAGCACGTTCGAACGCAGGTCCAGTCAGTCCGCGTCTCACGCTGTTGCCCTAGCCAGCCCTACGATTCCATCTCTTCCAGCCTGGCGTCGTGGCAATTATTTGTGTTCGATCGTAGGGTGTACGATCGAAGGCATGCATCAGTGCGATCGAACTCATGGCCTGCGTTCGAACGCAGCCTTATGACCTGGCAGCACACCAGTTTTCTATAAATAGGCCCCTTAGTGCATTTTGTCCAGAGTTCTTGTTTTTTGGCACGTTTTTAAGAGCATTTGCCATTGTTTAGGCTCTACTCTGCCCATTTATTTGTAGCACTTCTTTATTAATTTATTTTAATACTTTCTTTTAAGTTTCCTTTACTTTCTTTACACATGGGTAGCTAAATCTTCAACTAAGGTTGAAGATGAAGCCTCACCCCTAGCATTTCTTTGAGCTTTTACATTTAACGCTTTACATTTTATCATTTTATAGTTCATGTTCGTTTCATTTCAATTTATGTGACAAAGTTGTTGCGATCGTTGTTGCGATACATCGGAAGTCCAACCCTTGTTGTGTTCCAAGCCGGGTGCACAATGGATAAGTGAAACTCAATTAAATATTCACTGTGATCCATGGATACAGTGGATAATTCTATTGAGAATTATTATCCGTTGTAGCTCCTTAATGGTAAACACATCAAGCAATTTGACTAATATCAAAATGGCGATAGAATATGATTAAAGGTCAAGTCGATAGATGGATGTATGGGTTTTACATTTAAGCAAGAACCATTTTATATTGGGTGAGGTTGAGCCTTTAACCTTAGTTATTTTTCTTCATTCATTTAAGTTTTTAGAGTAGTTTTTTTTTTTTTTTTTGCAAGTTTTGTGTTTGATAAAACAACCATTTTCGGAGCTAGGTTAAAATAGGGTTAATCTAGTTTTAATATTAGTTTTAAGAACAAAACGCCTTTCCCTGTGGTTCGATCTCGCATTTCGCAACGCTACACGATCAACGACTCGTGCTATTGCGAATGCAATCAAATTTGCATAACAGATGCCTTGAAATATCAATTATGCCTTTCTTATGGGAGACATCGCTCCAATTTGCACTTATATCACCACAAAAAAAATTTCAAAAATGTAGACAGCTAAGATTTGGAAGCAGTGGCCAATGGTAAACTTGAGGTGAGAGCCAATGTTCCAGAAGGTATTTCTCCGGGACAATGGCCTATTATATGTGATTCATTTGAAACTGACTCGTGGAAGGTAAATGTATCTTATTCAAATAAATAGTCAATTATTATTTCTAAGATTTGTATTCAGCTATAAAAAAAATGAAATAAATATGTTTTTCGGTTAAATTTTTGCAGAAAAAATCTAAGCAAAATAAGAAAAATAGAGCGTAGATGCAAACAAATCATACCGCTGGCTCCTCGTCGTTCGTCAATGTTGTTTACAAAAAGGTAAGAATATATAGTGTTAAGGTTTTATAGTAATGTTCTTCAGTGTAATAGTTAATTATGTGTATTATGTACAGGCAAAGATTACTAAGGCCGCACCTAATCCCATAGATATTTACAAGGAAACGCACTTCAGTGAAAAGAATAAGAAATTTGTTAGTGAGTACGCTGAGAGTAAATACGTAAGTGAATAAAATGAGTACTCATGATGAATATGTCTAATGAACTTACGCGGCTTATTTAGTTAAGGTTTATATGGCTTGTGCAGAAAGAAATGGAATCAATAGCAGCAAACTCCGACAATATTAATATCAGCCCAGAAGACATTGTCCTAAATGTGTTAGGTGGACACCACTTAGGACATGTTAGAGGACAAGGTTGTGGTGCCATACCGATCCGGTCAAATTCCTCGTCAACACACAATCATGATAAATGCTTGTCTAAACAGCTAGAAACTGAACATAAACTAGCTGAATCACTAGAAAAATGTGCAAAGTTGGTGGAATCACAAGTTGCTCTGAAGGTTGAAATGAACGCATCCCAAGTTGCTCTATAGGCACAAATGAATGCATCCCAAGCTACTCTACAGGCACAAATAGATAGGCTGCTAAAACATATGGGAGGGTAAGAGAATTTCGCTTGTCACTTTTTTAAGTTTTTTTTTTTTTTTTTTTTTTTTTTTTTTTTTTTTTTTTTTATACACACATATCAAGTAATTGTTAGAAAAATCATTAATTATGATATGAATTCTAGGCTTGGAGGGAGCTCTCATGGATCTCAAGCAAGCGAAAGCAACGTCTAATGGAGCTTTTGTTATATTTTGTTTATGACTTTGTTTTAATATTACAAAGATTGTAACAATTTTGGTTTGTATTAGAGGGTAGAGACTTCAAATAGTTTTTTGTTTAAAAACTTGGAGAGAGCTTTTATTGTACTTTGTTGAAGAAGTTTTAATATTACAAAAATTATAACAAATTTGGTTTGTGCTAGAAGGTAAGAACTTCAACTAGTTTTTTGTTTAAGAACTTTGATTTAGTGAACCTCTCTTGACATGTTTATCAAGTTGAGTAAACATTGTAAGAGAGTAATATTATATAACAATATTTCATTTTAAGTGTGTACAGAATGGTACGAGTGGTAGATGTGCAAGGAGTTGTGACGCTAAAGGACTCAAATAACAATGGGTAAGTTATTTCAATCCTATTGTCATTCGCGTGTTGGTGGAAGTTAATTCCATTTAATACTAGAATAGTTCATAACTTATGGTTTCAAGTTTTGTATACTCAAGTGTTCTCAGAGGTTGCTTTTTATTCTCCATTGTCATGATTTTTATACAGCTTCTTCGTTGTGTCCTCTGTATATCAAGTTATGATTTTCTTGAGCTGGGACATACGCTAAAATGGTTTCTGTGTTAAATGAGGGTTCTGCGGCAGTTTGTTTATACATGTCTTGGGAGGAAATCCCATTTGTTGTCTTAAGGGCCTTCAAGTGATTACATCACATGTTTTGTTGATTGACTTGTATCTTGTGATATGACTGGGGGCCATATTTACTTTTTTTGTGTATCAACATTTTTGGTTTTTATTTTTTGAACTTTTTTGCTAGACTTTGGTGTTTATTTGAATAAGCTTTTATTTGCAACCATTTTTTAAGAGGACATTGTTAACTTATTCCCTTATGAATTTTTTATCCCTATATCTTCTTGTCTAGTCGTCTATATATTCATTAAATGGGCAATATGTCTTATTCTCCCAAATGATTGATCAATGTTTAGTGGACACAAGTTGGGTTAATTTTTTTCATACCACGGATGCTCCTTTATTTACTTCTGGACTTAACTTTTTTGAATACGAATCTTAAAAAAGCTTTAAAAAATATATATATGTTGCTATGCGTCTAATACAAAATGGTAACTGTACCTGGTGATTGTATGCCATCTTAGCAATCTGTAATTGAAACTTAAGGGCCTTCTAGTGATTACTCCTTGTCATTATATGTTTTGTGATTAACTTTTTATCCTAGTTATTTATTTTGTGTCTTATTAACTTTAAATTTACATTGTCAACTTCACAAATTTTTAATCATTGTTGATCTTGATGCTTGCATTTGAGGATAATGGAGACAAGGCAATTTGTTGTTAACTGGTTGGAGATTGTTCGTTCATTATCTTCTTCTCAAGGAATGTGTTTAACAGATAGTTCTTTTCCACTTTTTTGTTTTGCTATGTTTTTTTAAAATGCATGTGATAGATTGATGCGCTAAATACTAGTGTTTCACCTACATCTTAGATGTTGACATTTTATTCTTCTCTCTTGAATCCTATGTTTAGGTTACTGTGATGCTTGAGAATGGATAGAGTTTTACAGGTGATCTTCTGGTTAGAGCTGATGGCATATGGTCAAAGATAGCATTCTATACTCTGTATGTAAAGCCTTTCCTTTATCCGACAACCCCCCCNCCCCCCCCCCCCCCCCCAATTTTTTTTATATTCTTTTGTTGACATATAACGAACATGTATGAAAACTAACTGATAAACTGTCCACAATATCAGGTTCACCAAATATCTCCCTAGTATTTCACAAACATCTTTATCCAGCATTCCCAATTAAAAAGTTATATCAACTCAAAATATTTGATATTTTCAGCTCTTGGTTGGAAGCCCTATTGTCAAAAAATTTCCTCTAGTACTACATCTTAGAATGCTGTTTTGCTTCTCAATAGGTGAGGAAGAACTTATTTGGACCGAATAAAGCTATTTACTCAGGCTACACTTGTCATACTGGTATTGCAGATTTTGTGCCTGCTAACATTGAGTCTGTTGGCACTACAAAAAAAACAATGGATTAGTGACATGCTCTTTGTGACATGCAGAAGGGGAAAAAACGTCACTCTTAATGTAGTGACATGCTAAGGGTGACGTGCAGCCAAATGACAGTAAACTGGGTGACTAGAAAATAATTTAGTGACGTTCAAAATTTTTGCGCGTCACTCTAAGGGTGACGTGCAAAAATCGCACGTCACCTTACTAAGGGTGACGTGCAATTTTCTGCACGTCACCCTTAGGGTGACGCGCAAAAATTTTAGCACGTCACTTTAAGGGTGACGTGCAGATTTTTCGTGTGCATATTTTTTGCACGTCACCCTAGGGGTGACGTGCTAAAAATTTGCACGTCACCCCTAGGGTGACGTTTTACGCGTTTTTGCATGTCACTAAATAATGTTTTTAAAAAAAAAAATTTCCTTACTCCCTTTAATTTGTTTTTTTTTTTTTTTTTGGTGTTTTTTATCCAAATTTCTTTCTCTGCCACCTGATATACACAATCTCATTATCTTATCCACAATCTATCCACAATCTCAATATATCATCTATCCATTATCATATACACAATCTCAAGTATACTCAATCACAACTTAATTATATCAACTACAACTTCAAAATATATAAATATATCCATGAAATCAAATTACATACTTAATAGAAAATAAACATTTGAAAATCTATCCCATAAATTACATTGTATTTCACCGGCCATTTAATGTCCTAAACAAAAAAAAATACAACTCCGATTGATACTAAATAAATTCATCAGTAGTCTACATATATAAGATCAGCAATCCTACATATATGATTCAATCAAAACCCCAAAATATGACGATACAAGACTGGGTGGCAAATGCTCTCCTGCAATATGCGCAATTTGCCTGATTTATCCACAACTTCACTCAATCGTCAACTGCAAATAATAAAACAATATAAATATAATGAAATGTAAAAGTTACAAATTTACTTCGACCCCACATATATGCACCTTATAAGTTATATAATTATTGTATCAATAAATCACATTAATGTAATCAGTTGAGAATAGAAAGTTTATGTAACAATTTCCAACAGACAGTCCAAAAGATTCACAAATAATTATAGAAAAATCAAATATTATGATTTGTTTCATGTCATCCCTATAGTGCATTTTTTCTTTGAATTAATATGAGTATATACGTACGTATGAGGTGAACCCCGAGAGAGCTGTGCTGATCCCTGGGATAGTAGTGAAGCACGTTGGCCAGGTTCGCTTGTCGCATGACCTACATCCCCGTCCTCCTCTCCTACACATATTACATTGCACCAATTCAAATATATATATATATATATATATCAAGATTTCTCAAGTTTAGTTGCAAAATGGGAAAATTATTAATGCATGCAAGCATGTATGCACGGTATTGTGGTTGATCTGCACAATACCCTCTAAATTGGATTGATGACTGGTCCATGAACTCCTCCCCACTACCATATGAGGTTGACCTGATATAAGAATTTTTTTATTTTTTTATTTTTTTTTATATATATGATAATTAGTTTTATGTTTGATTGTAAATATTTTTTTTTCTCCTTTTCCATTATTAGCCACCTCGACTGATTAGTATGCCATTTATTATCTGTGCAGGCAAGGAGCCATTTGGAATTTATATGTGGCATGAAGGACCATATGCCAAGATCAATATTTATTGATAAAACTGTAAATGCAACTAAAATGGAGGTTTCCTTTAGACTAACAAAGTCAGAAGCCATTAAGACTCCTTCAAACAACATAATTTTGTCACTCAACCAGGCTATTGACAATGCGTGAATTGGAGACGGCAGCAGAAGCAACAGCTTTGGCTTCTTCATCTGAGGGTTCTCTTGCCGAGTCTTTTTCATAGCAATAACAAGTGCTAATGATGCTAGAGGTCTTATGCAATGTTACCTCTGAGTTTTGTAACAATTCCACTTTTTTCTTCTTCTTTTTTTCCAATTCAAGATGCATTCTTCAATTATTAAAATTATTAATGCATGTAAGCATGTATGCACGATATGTTATTCATGCATAGCATATGCTCAGTCAAAGGACCGTGGATGTAGGACGAACATAGTCACACCTAGCTCATAGGTTGAATTATTAAAATGCTTCTATATTACAAAATGAATTGACATCAACCACATGTACAACATAATGGTCCGTAAATGCATATATGTGAGTCCAACAACATCAACCTACTAGTGCTATGCCATTGAAAATTTTCAGCACCCTAATATTGATATAAAAGCGTAACAACAACTCCAGTCTCGCAGAATTCATGGATGCATATGAGCATTACCAACGAACTAAAGGTTGTTCTTGTTATTCTAAACAAATGCGAAAAAATAAACCAATTTATAGTTACCTTGTCGACTTGCAACTGATGATCTCACCCTCACTTATGGGGAATGGTTTTCTTGAACAGAATTAAATATTTGACTTGTGCCAACGCTTGCACGCATAAAAGACTCAATCATACTCAATCGTGCCTCATACGCCTGTTCTTTTGCTACTGCCTATGCTTGCTGTGCAGCTAGTTGTTCTTTGATTTCTATCAATTCTATACGCTGTTCCTCAATCAGTTTTTTCTGTTCATCTACCACCGACTGTAAAGTCGTTTGTGAGCGTGTTGCAGGCGTGTAATATTTAAGGGTGGTGCCTTTAACTGGTTGAATCCCACTACCAATCCCTCGAACCCGCCCAGCATATTCTAGCTTGTCCATAGCGAGTGCATAAGCATCGTCTGGTGCCCAGCGAATCGTTCCCTCGGTGATGCTTGACGTCGCTGCAGAATCATTTGCCATAAGCTCTTCCATCCTATTCTGTACGATATAAACAATTGTAAACATATTAAACACAATAATTGATAAACGATCATTATTAAGCATAAATAAATTTATACAAATAATAAGCCAAGTTTGATTGAGTAACATACAACTCTCTCCCTAATTGCTGGATTGGCAAAGCCGCCACCTTTTTTTGTATGGGCACATATGTACCACTCGGCCCGCGTAGGCAACGTGCCCTTTTTTATCAGCTACAAAGCAAATGATTTAATCAAATATTTTCACTACTAAGAAAACCTAGTCTATGCATATATATTAAAAAAAAAACTAGTAATAATCATAAAATATACCTTCTCATGACAACCCCAGGCATAACTCTTCGATCCAGTTGAGTGTGTCAAAATATGCTTTGCTCTTACAGTTTTCATACGCTCTGCCTTAAGCTATAAATTTACAATATTAATTTATATATATGCTATCCTTAAAATGATTGCAATATATTCATATTACGTTAATTTAATAAACAATGTCACATACCATCTCATTTGGATCACACCATTTTTCTAATGCGCAGTCCAAGTCTTCGGGATTGTAACCTTCCAAGTTTTGTGTCGTCGCCTTCACAGACGCAGGTGTATTGCCTCGTTTAATTTGAAATCCTTTTTTGGTCCGGTATTTGTAATTCCTAAGCAGCTTGCCCATTGCTTGGAATGTTCTTTGTTTAATGACTTCCACATTACACTCAGGCGGAATGTAAAAATGCATCTACATAAGTTGAAAAACAAAAATTAGTTAAAAACAATATTAAATTTATAAGTTAATGAAACAAATAATAATTAATGAAGTACACATAATACGACAAATTAATAACTTCCTATTCATATGTACCATCAACGAATTCCAAACATCCTCCTTCGCTTGCCGTGGTACCTTCAACCACGGTGTGCTAACCCCCACAAAATGTCCACTCCTCATGAGCTCAATAATCATCCGATTAAATTTTTTGGCGCTTAATCCTATGGGTTGCCATGCGGGATTGTACTCGCATACAATCTTACCCCCATCATTACTACACCACAAATCATGCGAGTCCCCAATGGTTCTAATGGAGATGTTTCCAGCCCTATCTGTATTGACGTTTAACACATGAAATGAAAATCAATGTTATAACATATATTTTAAATTGACTTTTGCTTTGGAATTAACATATAAATAGTAGACAATTATAATACATACCTAGAATCCGAACCTGGTCAATATCTAAATTTTGCTGCCCCGGCTCATGTGGTGAATCAATCCCATCAGGAGTACGAATGGTGTCCGGCCCCTGGGCATCTTGAAGGTCAGCATAATGCTCCTCACCACCTCTGTGCGGTGTCTCCTCACCATTGCTGTGCAGTGTTTGCTCAAGATGTCCTAGGGGTGATGACGTCACAGCATTCGAATCATACACAAAGCCTGGGATTGGGGGAATATCACGCATCCAAGCAATCACCGCTTCGGTATTTCCTGTCTCAAATGCAACTGGTGAAGCAAGTCGATATACGTCATCATCGCAACCTATCAAGTTTGGTTGCCGAGTATGGGGTTCCTGGGACTCTACACAAGTAGCTGAATCCGAATCCTGTGTTGCCGACTCCAACCGCACAGGTAGTCTTGTTGAAAATCTTGACTTTCTCTGACTCATGTTAACTTGCAAAATATAAAAGAGAAGTAAAGCTATATAAAAGCAAATATGAAGGGTTCAATCAATTTACAAAATGAGTTAAATAAAGTTATTAGGCACCATATAAATTAATTTCATGGTGTCATGCAATTTTTGTGGTTATTACTTACGCTTCGGATGGAGGTATGTCATCTCGAAAACATTGAATGTCATCCTCTAGAGTATGATTAATGTTCATATTCAATGGCACACTCTCGTGATAGTTGTCACATTCATCATTAATCCCTTGACCTTGACCAACATCATACACGTTCCTAGGTTTAGTCCTTACTGCACAAGCCCAATCTGAGTTTCGTGGATCCTCGACATAAAATACTTGGGAAACTTGGCTTGTTAGCACAAATGGATCGTCAGTTTCTTGCTCTCCCGGGTGGATAAGATTTTTGAAGTTTACAAACGTTAGCCCATACTCGTCCACCTTGTATCCCCTAGCTCTAGTGATGTCCGCCCAATCACACTTGAACAGCACATACCTAGTCCGATCATAATACTCCACCTCTATTATTTGAGTTAACTTCCCGTAATATGTATATCCATCAACAGTCGGCACGCACACGCCGCTGTTCTGACTCCTCTTTCTGACATCATGCTCCAAAATACAAAATAACATGCCATTCACCACATATCGGTTGTATTGGTATGCTACTTTCATTGGCCCTTTACTATGCAATATAAGTTTCTCACCCATTTCATTCCTTCTTTGATCGTCCAGTCCATCGACCTATGGTTAGATTATAAGGAAATACGAACACTCAGTTTTCATCAACAAACATGAAATGTAAGCAAATATTTTGTAATTTATAATTAAAAAATGACGTTGGTCTTACGTATTCACGGAACCATTTGCAAAAATGCTCCCTATGTATTGTTTCCAATTGATTTTCTATGATTCCCCTCATAGTGCATGTTTGCCTAACCGTATCCATGTGCATCCTACAATTAGAAATTACAAATTTAACAAATAACAAAATGTAGGCATATGAACTAACATGTGTTAGTGACATCACTCACATCCGCAATTGAAGGAACTCGTTCGAGTTATGCATAATATACCGGTGAATCTGTATCAATGTGCGTCGGTCGAGGTTGACTCGAGTTACCGTGCCTTTAGACTCATTCGGGTTTCTTTGGGGCCTATTGTGAAATAATGGTGCATTGTCTAAATACCTCGAACAGAACGTCACCAACTCATACGAAATGTAACCTTCCGCAATGCAGCCTTCATGAGCCGCTTTGTTGCGCACACTAGACTTGTACACCCCTAAGCCCCTACATTGAAAACTCACTCGATCATTGAAGTTAAATAAAAATTGACAAATTTTATTTATTTAAATAAAATAATTAACGTACGTAATACCTCTCAAACGGATACATCCACCAATATTGTACTGGTCCACCGAGTCGGCATTCACGCACCAGATGAATGACAACGTGAACCATACTTGTGAAGAAACCAGGGGGAAATATTTGTTCCATCTTGCACAAAGTAATTATCACATCTCTCTCGAGTCGGTCCATATCTTCTTGTGTCAAAGTTGTGGAACATATACCTCGAAAGAATGTACAAAGCTCAACTATAGGTCCAACCACGTTGTTCGGCAAGTTTCCACGCAACGCAATAGGTAGAAGCTGTTGCATTAATATGTGGTTGTCATGACTCTTCAAACCAACTATGTTACATTCTCGTACACATCGGGAAATATTCGAAGCATATCCATCTGGTACCCTTACATCTTTAAGCACTTGTAAAAAATTATTTTTATTCTCATTAGACATCGTGTGACAAGCTGCAGGCATATATGTTTTGCCATTTTTGTCTGTGTACGGATGAAGTTGTTGTCTCAAACCCATTTCTTCCAAGTCTTTACGAGCTTTGAAATTGTCCTTCGTTTTATCTTTAATATCTAGAAGTGTGCCAATTATATTATCCATCACATTCTTCTCTATGTGCATTACATCAAGGTTGTGCCTCAGTAAATTGTCTTTCCAATATGGCAACCTAAAGAAAATACTTTTCTTTTTCCACACCACATCATCGTTCGCTGCTTGTTGTTTCTCTTGCGCAGTTTTCTGCCTATTTTCACTACGCCCGGAGTCATCATCTCCAAATACTTTCCCATCTAGCTGTCTCAGAATTTCAACTTCATCTGGCACATCAGGGGGACCTTCTAGTTCTTGTGTACCATCAAATGCTCTTTTATTCTTTCTCCATCGGTGATTCATAGGCAACCATCGCCTATGCCCCATAAAACACCATTTATGGCCATGTTTTAACCATGTAGATCTTGTTGAATGCATACAGATGGGACATGCCTTTTCACCCCTAGTAGGCCAGCCGGACAAATCTGCGTAAGCAGGGAAGTCATTAATTGTCCACATCAATGCCGCTCGCAACACAAAATATTTTTTCATAGAGACATCAAGTGTGTGTATCCCTACATTCCATAACTCCTGTAATTCCGATATGAGGGGTTGAAGATAAACATCAATATTCATTCCAGGTGAACTGGGGCCTGGTATAACCAATGATAATATGAAAGACGATTGCTTCATGCACATCCAAGGAGGCAAGTTGTATGGAACAATCATTACAGGCCAAGTACTGTGGGATGTGCTCATATTCCCAAATGGATTAAATCCATCCGATGATAGACCAAGCCTTACATTGCGTGAGTCTGATGCAAACCCTGGATGTATATTATCGAATGACTTCCACGCTTCACCATCGGCTGGATGCCTCAATACCCCGTCCTTTGAGCGGCCATCTGCATGCCACCTCATGTGAAGCGTAGCATATTGTGACATAAAAAGCCTTTGCAATCTAGGTATGAGTGGAAAATACCGCAACACCTTCACTGGACGTCTCTTAGACGATGTGGGTTGACTTTCATCGTCTACAATTTCATCTTTCCACTTAGATTTCCCACAAACTGTACATGTATCTAACCCCGCATTGTCCTTCCAAAATAACATACAATCGTTTCGACAGGCTGGAATCTTTTCATATCCAAGCCCCATGTCACGTAGAAACTTTTTGGACTCGTATGTATTATTTGGCAAAGCTTCATCATCTTTTGGCAACAACTTATTGATGTACTCAAGCAAAGATGAGAATATACTATTACTAATTCCACCCACACACTTCAAGTTGTATAGATGCACAGTAGCACTCAGTTTGCTTTCTTTGGTCTTATCATGTAACAGCTTATCTGCTTTTTTAAGCAAATTGTAGTACATCCATACACTCTCCTCATCAGCAACTCCATGCACATTTTCTGCATCCCCCTCAACTACAGTCTCAGACCCACGGTTGCCTTCCCTGACCTCGTGCATCCCAAATGCATCACGCAACATGTCTTGCATATTTCTGGATTGTTCTGTGGTTGGACCAGCATCTAAAGGCACTTGGTTTGAATTAGAGGCTTCATGAGCATCAGGAGCCCGAACTTTCTCTCCATGAAATACCCAATGCGTGTAGGTGGTCAATATTCCTGCCCCTCCAGTCAAGTGGGCGTACACTTCACATGGTGACAATTTCTTGTTCAAGCGACACCTTTTACATGGGCACTGAATTAACTTAGGGTTTATAGCATTCCTAACTGCAAAGTCCATGAACGACTTAACTCCGTCCATATATTCCTTCGAAGTCCGAAACTTTGTCATCCAACTCTTGTCCATAGCGTGACTACATTACAAATGTAGAAGATATTTATGATATCCCATATCATGTATTCTACTAGTTAAGAAATAGGAAGCTAATAAATGTAGAAGATGTGGTAACTATTACATTTCAACAATCTAATTACAACATATAAGTAGATACTAAATGTACGAGATATAGTAATTATTAAATTTTAGATTTGATATATATGCATAGAGTATCTAATTTAGACGTGTGCAAAGTCCCTAAGATGGATAATTGGTTTGTCCATACATAGAAGTTTATATGCTACTTTGAAGGGGAATTCTCTAGAACCTTACAACAACATTAATGAATTATTTGTAAAAGTATTAGATAATTATATTGTTTATTGTTAATAATTAAATACAACTACATTACTTGGGGTCCCCTCACCTTTCTTTTTTTCAAGAATTGAAATAAATATAAAGTACATAATGTTTTGTTTTGATGAGGTAGCTGTCTGTTAGCTTTTTGTATTTTGATAGAAGCTTTGTTAATGGGTTAGATATTGATGTGTTTAGGGGTTTTGGTTGTTATTTTGTTTGATTTGTAAAGGTTGTTGTTCCAGCTTGCTTGCCGGATTGTGGTGTTTTCAGTGTTTTGTTGTTATAAAATTTTCATTCATCAAAATAAGAAAAATATAGTTTTTTTTATTATTATTCTGAAAATTAAAAACCAATTGATGATCTGGGTCTTTATGTGTGATTGGGATTGGTGTGTCCTCAAGTTCTATATTTACTCTTGTTTAAATTACTAGCAATCAAGCAACATAAGTTTACCATCTATAAAGCCTCAGGGAAGATCCCATAACTTAGTTGTTCCAAGTAGTTATAACAGTTAGTAAGGGGAAGCCATAATACTCATGTTTTTCAGATGCTTTATGTTACAAAAACTATCAGCTTTAAAAAAACAGGTCGATAATAACCACCACATCAGATGGTTAGTTCAATCTGATAAGTGCATTCTATGTGCATGTAATTAATGGAACTTGGCTATCTATATATTAATGAGAAGAAAATTCCACTATTGCGTAAAGGAAGATCAATCCCTGAAATCTGTGTGTGTGTGTTTGAATATATGGTTGTATATGTGTGCACACACAAGCATGTGCACTACAAAAAAAATCAAGTTTAATGACATTTGATTAGTGACATTTTTTTAAAAAATGTCACTAAACCTCCACCCTACAATATGTTTTCTAGCTAACAACCAAGTAATTGATCAAATGCCATTAAAAAGTGCCATTATTCCAATGCCATTAAACTTGAGTTTTTTTGTAGTGGTGATTTATGACAACCAGTAAATGGAGATCCATCAGTAAAATATCAATAAGTCATGAAATTTACCTTATTTATGGAAACTTTTTCCTGATACCTACTTTATATGAATGGGCTCATATGCTGTAATTCATTAGCACATCAGTATCAACTTCCTTAAGACGAAGATTTGCCAGTACACTTGCAGAAATAGAATAGTAGACTCAACTTAGCATTTGGAAACTTCTTAAAGCCTATAAAGGAAAAAAGAAAAATAACAGAATTACCCTAACAATATTTTGTGCTTGCCTTCCTTGCCTTCCCTTAGAAATGGCCTATGCATAAGGATTAACATAAGTTAGAAAAAGGAGACGGACAGAGACAGAGAGAGTAGCTCTAGAAACTTCATATAATAATTTCTATAAGGGAGCCAGAGAGAGCAGTTCTAGAAACTTCATATGTTTGTTTTTTTAAAAAAACTTCTTGAGGGAGCCACGTCCATATAAAATTTTTAAGGCTCATATAAATTTTTTTTTTTTTTAAACTTCTTGGGGGAGCCATGGCTCTTTTGGCTTAGTTACATAGGCACATCACTGCTCAACCTCATATAATAATTTCGACTGGTGCGGTTTCATCTGGAAGACTCAAACAAAAAGCCTTATTTACGAAAATATAACGCTCAAAATTAATTTAATTCCTGAATCAAAAGTCATATAATAATCCCTATTAACAACCAAATTACACAAATTAGATTCAAAATCTTAGAGCACCCATTTCATTGATGCAGCAGCTAGTAAACAAGTAGACAGAGAAGAAGTCAACTTTCAAAAAGTGTTTGACACTGAAAGGAAAAAAAAATTCAAAGCATGCGGCTTTGATTCAACCCCATTGAAAATTTACAATCCACCCGTCCTTTTCCCCACCCCACTGCAAACTTTCTGTAAACAATTACATTTAATATAATTTAATTAAAAAAAGAAACAACTTTTAAGATTAAAGACTAAAGTAGAGGCAAGACTTTTTCTCTTTAGCATCCTCACAACGTATTATGTGACATATATGGAAGACGAATCCAAACCGGATCAAATTGCTTGCAATTTATTCATTTAATTAGATAGATAAATCTTATAAACTAACTTTATCTGCTCTCCTCCCCACATGTAGTATAAGTACCAAGCACAAAGCAATGGCATTTCATCAGCTCTCTCTCTCTCTTCCTCTCCCTCTCTCTCTGAAAGGTAATATACACAAGAATTTCAAATCCCCACCAAACCATTTAAAAAAAAAAATTCCCCACCAAACCAATCCTTCCCTTTTCCCCTCTCTGTTTCTGAACAGAGAATTCAGCTTCATTTTCCCCTGTAATTCAAGAAAACCGATTTAAGTAAGTACGTCCTTCATCTCCCTCTGCTTTTAATTTGTTTGGTTGATGCATCTTTAACTGTCCTCAACTCAACTCAATCAAACAGTTGTGTCAGGTTCGGTTGAGATTACATGGTACCTTGGCTTTTCAAACACTTGTGTTAAGCTCAAGTTACAGAGCTTTACATACATAAATTTCATTTCTTTTTTTCTTTCTTTCTTTCTTACCTTTTCTCAGCAACCAAACAAAAACGTTAACAGGTTATTTTCTTCTTTAACTTTGACATTTTAAGTGCCCAATCTAACTTTTATGATCTGGGAATCTTCCTTTGAATTTGTTACAATGAGGTATCAACAGGTTGTGCAACATAACTAGTGCAGGAGAAAGAAGAAGATGCAGCAACAAAAGATTAATAGCACCAAATGATGTAAATAAAGATGGTCATTATGATATTTCACGTTCAAATATCAAATGTAAACAAAGTATTTTGCTGCCCCGACAGTGAAAGATATCTTAATTTCTTAAACAAGAAAAGGGGGCTATATATTGGATCGACATGAAAACATGGAAAGAGCAGCAAGATCTGCCACAACCACAACAAACAACATAAACAAACATAAAAGTGATTAAACAGGACAACAGAGATAAATTTCACCAACTAGAGCAATAGACCTAGCCTCCCCAACCCCAACCCCCTCTCGAGTAAATTAAGGCAAAAAACTAAAGCAGCGCCCCTCTCATTCCCCTCCCGTCTCACCCAAACCAAAGGACACTTACCAAATATCTAAGCCTTCCCTTAGCCCCACATATCCCCTCCCTTTTTAAAGTCACGAGACCCACGTACTGTCCCTTTGTTCTTTCAATTTTCTGAGAGAGAGAGAGACGGAGAGGGAGCAGAGTTAATTAATTACCAAATCCTTCATTCCTCAAAGAATCTGATGACCCTTATCAAACTTTAGAATCCCTAATAAACTTTACAATCCCTAATAAAATTCAGCAGATAAAACTTTGCTGAATTTTTTAAAAAATAATCCAACTTTCAAATCCCAAATCAACAATAAGAGAGACAGAAACTAAGAGAAACAGAGAGAAAGAGAGAGTGACTCACTTGTGGTTCTCAGTATTGACGATTGAGAATTCTACTAAGAATTTGACGTCTGCTTAATTTTTGCTTTTACTTGTGCTTCTCAAAACCCTAAACACCTCCCAAAGAAACCCAAGAACCCTGCTGGACGATGTCTGTACTGCTTATGTCGCCCAGTCGAAGAGAGAGCGCTGACGGAGATGAGAGGATAAGGCGACGCACGAAGAGAAGCTGGAGGAAGTGGAAAAGCTGCAGGCCAAAGAATACCAAGAAAAGAAGATCAACGCCCAGAATTCGTAAAAGCAGGGGAGCTTCGTGCAGGGCTGGAGGTAGCGTACGTAGGTGGCGTTAGCGCGAATTGAAAGAGCTTGAAAGCGCGGGTTTCTAAGAACGCAGGGTGACGTGCGAAAAGGAAGCTAACACGTCACCCTCTATACACGTCACCCATAGAGGGTGACGTTGAAAATTTTATGCACGTCACTCTCGGGGTGACGTGCAAAAATTTTAAACGTCACCTACTAAGAGTGACGTCGAAAAATTATTGAATGTCACCCTTGGGGTGACGTGCGTCCCATTTTTTGCACGTCACTCTTTATTTGTGACGTTTACTCATCCACTCACGTCACCCCTATTATGACGTGTTATTTGTTAAACGTCACTCTTATAAGGAGTGACGTTTTTTCCTATTGCATGTCATCCCTAGGGTGACATTTCATAAAATCCTTACTATTTAAACGTCACTAATCCATTGTTTTTTTGTAGTGTGGGTATGTTCATTTTATTTTGAGTTTAGATGCTTGCTTTTCATCTTCATTGGCTTGGTTACATCATGAGCTACTTAGAACATGCATTCGAACCATTGTTCTTTTATATATATCGTGTATAGAGTGTTATATATGTACTTCTCTTCTGAAGGTATCGAGTATTTCTGGGACACAAACAATACTTCATTTCTTCAGACGTAGGTACAAGAAAGATGCAGTGGTATGCATTTTACAATGAGGCACCTGGTGGTGTTGATAGTCCTAATGGTATTATGTTCTTCCGATGTTTAAGTTCTTTAGAAAAATCAATTAGCAGTAGTAAAAATAATGCCAGGACAACACAGCAATATGTGTGGCTGTGAGTGTCTGTGTGAAGGAAATTCTTGCATATATGTAAATAAAACAGAGTTTACAAAAAATAGATAAATTAAGAATAAGTTACCAATTGTTGTTCTGTTTTCAATCTTGTATTTCAATGAGGTTGGTGGAGGAGCACCATCATCTTTCTAGCCCTTCCCTGTCAATTATTTGATTGTGCTAAGATTTAGGGTTGTCTGCATTATAGGCACATGTTGGTTTAGTGTTCATTTCTAATAGCATAAACAGTAAGTGTAAGGTATATATTCCTACTTGAACCGTGTTAGTTGAACTCAATAGGTGATACTAAACTGGGAATCCTGCCCCTAAGAATAGGTCGTATGAAGACAATTCTGCTATGACTAACCTTAGATAAGTGGCAGACAGATCAATGGTGTTGAATCATTTATTACTCCCTCCTTGTCCCACAATGGATTATGTGCTTTTCCTTTTGGGCTGTCAAAATAGATTAAAGTTTATAAAAATGAAAGCATTTATCCATTTAACTTCCCATATTACATTTAAATTCAAAACCATACTTTTTCAAGTTTTATATCCATTTTGTTTTAATTTGAGTAATTTATTACTTCCTTCTTGTCCCACAATAGATTATGTTTTATTCTTTTAGGGTTGTTCCAAAACAGACGAAACTTTTCAAGGATGAATATCCATCTAACTTTTCATATTACCCTTAAAGTCAAAACATTTTTTAAAAAAATTGAAAATTGCCTTTCTATAGTGGGTTAGAGGAAATATTACCTGTCAAGTACTTAGTAAAGAAAAAAGATGTTTTACTTATCACTTATTAATGTTTTACAACTTGGTAGGTAAAAAGGAAAGGTTGCTTAAAATATTTGAGTGTTGGTGCAATAATGTGATGGATCTAATACTTGCCATAGATGAAGATGCCATTCTTCGACGTGACATATATGATCGCACGGCAATTTTAACTTGGGGTCGTTTGACCTTGCTTGGGGACTCTATCCATGCTATACAGCCAAATTTGGGTCAAGGGGGATGTATGGCCATTGAGGTATACCTAGCATCATTTAGTATGATACATTTTTTATCCCATTTCAAGCTAATGATAATTATGGATTACAACTTAATCACTATTCATCAACTAGAGCTATACATGGGATGTGATGTAGTGACCCAAATATTTAACTAAGCATAAGTAGCTTAGTTAAAGGGTTAATTTCGACTTAGGGTCACTAGGATCAGCTAGAAGGGCATTTTGAAAATTTATCTTCTGGTTTGTCTTTTAGTGCGAACGTATGCTACTTTCTGGCAAACGTGCGCTCTTGTCTTTTAGCCCGGACGTATGCTAGGGTTGGTGGATGTACATTCTTATCTTTTTCCGCGGACGTACGCTACTTTTTGGCAAACGTATACTGGGGGACCACCTGACATACGCTGATATATAGTACGCCGTACTCTGTGAATAGTACAACGGACATACGCCAAAAATATCGGACGTACACTACTTTTTGGAAGACTCTCCAGGTAATACCTAGACGTACAAAATAGCCTTTGGACCGCTGTGGAATAGTACCAAACATACACCACTTTGGCCGGACATCAGCTACTTTCTGGCCCTATAAATACCCCCTCGCCCCCTCGCCCATTTCACACCTATTCTGCCCCTTAACCTCTCTCTCCACCCCTAGGCTGCTTGTAGGCCGTCTTGTGAGTGTTTGTGAGGTTTTGTGAGTGTTTCGGTGTTGCTAGAGGAGGAACTCTTGAGGTTTTGCTTCAAGGAGGTAATGCTCGGTTTCCTTAGCTTTTTAATATGTCATTATGCTGCTCGATTATAGTTCTATGTTGCTAGTTGTAGTTGTTAGCTTAGTTATACTTTAATCTTCCTTAGGCTGGCGTTTTAATAGCTTAGCGTTGTTGTCTTTGCATAGAGGCTTCGATCTGTGTTAGGAGGCCTTAAGTAGCCTTTGCTGGCCTTAGGAGTCGGAGAATAGGCGGACAATAGAGAGAAAATGAGGTTCTCCCTGAAAGACGTCAAAGCGTACATACGATCTCGTGATTGGACTTAAGGCCCTTCGTGTCGTAGTGGATGTACGGACCCGAGCCCAAACATACGACTAGAGTGTGATAGGGAAACCCTATTTTCACCAGCCGTCCCATAGCTCATGTTTCCTTGTTGTAGAGTTGTTTTAGTAGAAATAGAGCTAATAATAGGTCTTTTCTCAGTATTCAAAGTTATGGAGCCTTAGGGGAATTACATGGAGGAACTTTACGGCCCGGGTGAGTATAAACTCACATAGGTGTTTTGTTGTTACTTTTCTTACATTGCATGTATTTTATATAGATGTCAAACATGCATATTTTGTAACTTTCATGAAATACATTTTGAAATTACAGGTAACTCTCTTTTGTGAAAACGTGTGTCTGTTAACAAGATAATAATGAGACTTGTAAAACTGTGCATGTAAAATACATATAAGATAATTGTATCGTATGACATGGTACACCGGTATGTACAGTATAATGGCCATGGGCTTACTATACGGGTTACCTTTATAGTCAATGTGTGCGTGTGTGGGGGCTTTGGATCCAATGACTCGTGACCAATGATGCAGCCATTCCCAATAGATGATCACTATAGGACAAACACCATTAGCGGTGTGGGTCATCGGGGTCGGACCAAATCGTGCCGCTAGTGTTACGTACGGTATGTTTCATGCAATTGCTGGGGCACCGACATTGTACTACAGGTCCCTCGGGACAACGTCAACCCTGCTGAGAATGGGTAGTATCTCGGGTAGACCATATTGTTGAACTCTTACTGTTACTCATTATTATAAACATATATTATATTATATTATATATATAGCACCTGCATGATAACGGTTATCTCATAATGTTGCATGTGTTTTATAAATAAAAGAATCCACAAATTAATGACGGGTACGTTATGTGAATTTCTACTCTCTAAGTTGTCGGACTTACCCTTGTGTTATTTTCTTTTTTTCTCAATATGTACGATTATGCTGTTCTAGATAGTGGATACTGTGAAGCATCCGGTTCTTGTGGAGGATTCAATCCAAGAGATGCTTGAGTACTTATTACAAGCTTAAGCGGGTACTCATAGTAACTAGTACTTTTGAGTTATGTTGTAGACATTAGGGCTTGATGCATGCTTGCTTGCATATTAAGGCTTAGCATAAATCCCTTGTACTGAGTATGATTTTCGCTGCTTGATGATCTTTGGTTAGACGCTCTAATTATACTAATTAATGTTTATAGTACTTTATTACTTTCACTGCTTAGTATCCTCTGTTTTTGAGGAGTAGAGGTCCCGGAGGTCTTGTTTGGAGTGGAACAAAGCTAGGAGACAAACCGTTGAATTAATTACCAGTTAATTAATTCTCGGGGCTTTACATGTGATGAGCACAATTTTCTTCTTCCTTATCTTCTTTCTTCATCTTGTTTTCATTTTGTGAAATCTTGTAGATAAAACTTTTCTTTCTTTCTTCCTTTTTTCTTTCATTTTGTTTTCATTTTTTCAATTCTTGTAGATAAAATTGTTCTTTCGTTCTTCATTGTATTATCCATAAATAAGCAATATCATCTTAGCTTTTTATTATTTGCTCAAATGGCATGTGGCCACTAATTATGCAAAATCTACTTCAATAGTGAAGTAAGATGTGTCTGAACCATTCATGCCATAATGACAGGATGGTTATCAACTTGCATTGAAACTCAACAAATCTTGGAAACAAAGCATTGAAGAAGGAACTCCTATTGATATTGTTTCTTCTCTAAAGAGGTAATGCACCATTTATCTATCAAATTTTCCAAAAGTGAATTGAATTTCAAAGTTAAAACTGCATATTTACCCGGTAATTGTCTAATTGTAAAACTTTTTAAAACAAGTAACGAGAAAAAATAGCTTGTATAGAAAAGACTTGGGTGGGGCCCTTTTTTGTATTAAGGAGGATAGGAAAGTCAAATAATCAAATCAGTATCTGAATCTCCACTTCTTAAGGCATTGTCTTTAGCCATTGAGCACACCCATTGAGTCAAAACCCAAAAGGTTGGAAATAATAACACAACTGTGTTAGTTGAGTTGGCTTGACTTGACAAATCTTGTGTTACATAAAGATTATTCATTATGGTTAGTTTTGCTGGCTTTAAATCGATCTTGTTTAAATTTTGAGTGCCTTACACTTTCTTAGATCAGATTTAAATTAGGTGATTTATTACTTTCTTTGATGTTTCTATGTCCTTTTTCTTGGTCCCCCAGATATGAGAAATCTAGAAGATTACGAGTTGCCATTATTCATGGAATGGCAGGAATGACTGCTTTAATGGCTTCAACCTACAAGGCTTATCTGGGTGTAGGACTTGGTCCATTATCGGTAGGATTTTTGGTCAATTGTACTGTTAGATTAATGATATGTATTGTGTGATCTGTCCTTGTTTTGAATGGTGTGTGATGTGTCCATATTCTAGAAGGGGTGTGATGTGTCCCTTATGTTTTGTCCTATTGTGAGGTTTGTGTGAGCGCTCATGTTCCAGAATTTTGTACAAAGTTTCCAATAGCAAAAAATAATTGAATTTGATGATGCAGTTGATATGTTTTTTTTTTTAATATGTTTACACAAGAGGGGGAAGGGAGATTCGAACTAGTAACATTCACTTCATTAGGCGTGGTCACAACCGATTGAGCTACCTCTTGGAGACTGCAGTTGATATCACTACAAAAAACTATTTTTTTAATAACTTACCATTACTAACGTTTTAAGGCAATCAAAACGTTACTAACGGATGGTAACGTGCCATTGGTAGCGTTTTTGGCACGTTACTAAACCTTAAGTTGCAAAAAAACCGATAGTAACGTTTGAACAGTGAAACATTACCAAATGGTAACGTTTCACTTTTTGAAACGTTACTATCAGTTTTTTTAAAAAAAAAATTTCGGTCCCCGTTGGTAACCTTCAGTTTTTGAAATGTTATCAATAAGGTAACGTTTCAAAAACTGAAAGGTTACCAATGAGAATTTTTTTATTTTATTTTTGGACCCTGTTGGTAACCTTTTAGTTTTTGAAACGTCACCAACGGGGTAACGTTTCAAAAATTGAGACGTTACCATTGGAATTTTTTTTTTTTTAATTTTCAGACCCCATTGGTAATGTTTCAGTTTTTAAAACGTTACCATTGGAATATATATTTTTTTTTATTTTCAGATCCCATTGGTAACGTTTCAGTTTTTGGAATATATATATATATATATTTATATTTTCAGACCCGTTGGACAGAGAGACGGACTTTGCATGATGAGGCTTCCCTTCCAGCTCTTTTAGCAACCAGATTACCAATATCTTGGAGAACCCGCCTATTCCTTCCTTCTGGTTGCATATTTTTCGGTTTCCCTTCACCTGAGAAATATCATAAAATCATAAATAAACATGATTGATAAATAAATAAATAAACCAGTATCTTTTTGGTTCCAATCAACCCCCCTCCGCCTCCGGACCAGATTTTTTGATCCTTACCAGTCACTTTCCAGTACCCGGCTCTGGTTGCATATTTTTCGCTGGAGATCTTCTCGTCGAGCTCTGGTTCTGGCTGTGCATTACCGGCCACCTGACCGTTCTGCCATAGCAGCTCCACAATCTCGTCATCAGGCCTGCGTTCTCATTCCCGTCAAAAACCATACTCCAATCCCTCAAAATTTACGAAAAAAGAAAATGAAATCAAACAAAAACAAAAAACTCACAATGACGATTTTCTTGGGCGAGCAACGCCATTCGATGAGGGGATTGAGTAATCGTCGTCCATTTCGAAATCCGGCACGCAGTGATACATTCTATAATATCTGAAACTACAGCTCCAAAAACTAAAACCCAACAAAAATCAAAAAGAAAAACACAGCGATTGGAGGAGCAAAAAAGTTAATTAAAACAAAAGCTTATCATCCACTCACTGTGAAAACTTGGAAGTGGGTTATGGTGTGAAGGACATAGCCGCCGTAGACCGCTCGGTGTGTGTTAATTTGCTCTGTTTCTACTTCACTGGGTGTGGAAGGAAAGCTCTGCGATTCTCTTTATTCAGGAGTATCCGTGCAGGGGAGGAAGGTGGGAAATGGAGAAAAAAAAATGTTCAGATCTGAACATCTTCTAGAAGATATCCTGTTGGCTGTATATGAGCATCATCAGCTTTCTTGCTCTTGCCTTTTGAACAAAGATAAGGTCTCTCTCTCTCACCGAATAATATGAAAGGAAGGATTTCTTGCTCTTCTTGCTCTTGCCTTTTGAACAAAGATAAGGTCTCTCTCTCTCACCGAATAATATGAAAGGAAGGAGAGAAAAGCCTTGTTAGCTAAGGAAGTTTGGCGAAAATACCCGATGGTTTAACTGCGAAGTATAGTACTAATTAATTATATATTAATTATAGTAATAATTAATTATATATTAATTAAAAACCAAAGGTAACGTGGTACATGTGCCACGTTACCTTTGGTTTTAATTTTTTTTTTCTTTTTTTTTTTGCTTCATTTTAATTAGTTCACTGCCTTGGGCGGTGTCGTGGGTCTGCAAGGTCAGCGGTAAACGACGGGACAGATCAGCGTGCCTGGAGCTCCGGTGGTGTTGGGTCGCGCATTTGGATATCCGGCGAGAGTGGGTAACGCCGACAGCAGTGGGTCAGCGATGTGGTGTTGTGACCTTGGAGCTCGGATCTCCGGCAGTCTAGAGATCGGCATTAACAGAGAGGAGACTGGATCTGCAGCGAGCGGCGGTGCTGCGTGTGGCTAAGAAGAAAAAAAAAAAAAAGAGAGAGAGAGAGAGGGAGAGGATGAGCGCGGAATGAGAGAAAAAAAGAAGGGGAAGAGAAAAAAATCAAAAGAGAAGAAAGAAAATGGAAGGTCTAGATCTACATGCAAAAACAAGTTTTAAAATTTGAGAATTCAAACAGATGGTAACGTTTGAGAATATTACCATTTGGTTCAATTAAAATAATAAAAAAATAAAAACGTAAATAATATAATATAAAACATATATAAAACATATAATAAGGTAACCTTTGAAAGTTCAAACGTTATCATTTGGTAACTTTTGAATTTTCAAACGTTACTAAATTTTTAATAGGAAAAAATACAAAATTAGTCCTTGTGGTTTACTTGATTTACAATTTACTCCCTGTGGTATCAAAACGAACTCAAAAGTCCCTATGGTATGCAAAAAAAAACAATTTAGTCCCTACAGTTAAATTCCATTCATTGATTTAACGGATTCCGTTAGCGTGCCATGTCACATCCAATTAAATTATGACATGTGTCATGTTTTATTTATGACTTTTAAAAATCACACTTGGACTTTCCACATCATATTATTATGCCAACTAATATTCCCACCTCAGGCTTCTTTTTTTTTACGTTAAAAACATTAGGTAAAATATTTTTTAAAACCCTAATTCTACCAAATTATTGATTTGAAAACCTAATTCAAAAGAAAACAAATTATTCTTCTTCTTCCCTTCTCTTCTTCTTTGTCGCTTTTTCTCTGTCTTCTTCTTCTTCTCCGTTTTTTTCTTTCTTCTTCTTCTTCTTCTTCTTCTATAACACAAAAGTATATATAGTTGACATCGGAAAACCAACAAAAACTTCAAATTGCTGTTTTGATTTATTCAATTTGTTTGTCTTTTCTTTTTTTGACGGAATTAGTGAATTCTTTTCAATGGAGTTTGGGTTAGAAACATTCTTATTTTGAGATTTAATTGTTGTAAATAAAAATTGCTTTTGTTGTCCATAGATAAATTAATTTATAAGAACAATGTAAACCTTTTGGTAATCAATTATTTTAAATTGTTAAAGATGTTGTGAGAAGTAAAAAAGAAAGTGAGAATATATACAAACTCTACTGAAAGTCTAGAATTAAATTTCTATATCTTATCAGGGGTGTCAGCAAAGAAATTTTTTTTTTTTTCCTCCGTCTCTGTACTGCCCTCTTGAATGTTGCCAAGAAAAAAAGGAATTTCAACATAGGAGAAGAGCATAAGTGAAGAAATAGAAGATAGGAAGAGACAGAGAAAAAAAAAACCACGACAAGAAAAAAACGGAGAAGAAGAGATGGAGAAAAAACCACGACAAGAAAAAAATGGAGAAAAAGAGAAGGAGAAGAAAAAAAGGGAGAAAAAGAGAAGGAGAAGTAGAAGAAGAAGAAGAAGACAGAGAAAAAAAGACGAAGAAGAGGAGGGAAGAAGAAGAATAATTTGTTTTCTTTTGAATTAGGTTTTTAGATCAATAATTTGGTAGAATTAGGGTTTTTAAAAATATTTTACCTAATGTGTTTAATGTAAAAAAAAAAAAAAAAAAGCTGAGGTTGGAATATTAGTTGGCATAATAATATGACGTGGAAAATCCAAGTGTAATTTTTAAAAGTCATAAATAAAACATGATACGTGTCATAATTTAATTGGATGTGACATGGCACGCTAACGGAATCCGTTAAGTCAATGGATGAAATTTAACTGTAGGGATTAAATTATTTTTTTACATACCACAGGGACTTTTGAGTTCGTTTTGATACCACATAGAGTAAATTGTAAATCAAATAAACCACATGGACTAATTTTGTATTTTTCCCTTTTTAATAAAAAATAAATTATATAATATATAATAAGTTTTTGTTTTTGAAACGTTACCAATTGGTAATGTTTGACTTTTCAAACGTTACCATTTAGTAACATTTGAATTCTCAAACATTACCAAATGTTTTTTTTTAAAAAAAATATATATAAATTGTCCATTAGTAACGTGTCAAAATTGACACGTTACTAACCCTTCATTTTTTTGTAGTAACGTGTCAAAATTGACACGTTACTAACCCTTCATTTTTTTGTAGTGTATGTTGGATCTATATTCATGATGCTTTACAAATCTAATTACAGTTTTTAATTTATTTGGTCAGATCTCTTTCTTAGCTCAAGAATTGTCTTATGGAGTCTTAGTTCCAATTTGTTATATATATAAATATATATAAAAATAAAAAATATATATAAATATAAATATTTATATAATACATATATTTATATATGCTTCTTTCTTTTTCTTTTTCTTTTTTTTTTTTTTTTCTCATTCGCGGCTATTGATTGTTTTAATTTTTTTTTATTTTCCGATATCATTAGCGGCGACCTACATGTTGCCGCTAGTGATAGATAAATAGCGGCCACTGCATGTTGCCGCTAATGATAGAGGAATAGCGGCAACTATCTGGCAACTATCTGTTGCCGCTATTGACTTTTTTTTTAAAAAAAAAAAAAAATTCTAAAATTATTAGGAGCAACAATTGTGTCGCCGCTAATGACATACCATTAGCAGCGACAATTATAATAGATGAATAGTAGTGACTCTTTGTCGACGGTATTCAAAATTTTTTTTTTTTCCTCAAATCATTAGCGGCAACACTAAGTCGTTGCTAATGACATGTCATTAGCAGCAACAAGGTAGTCGCTGCTAATGATATGTCATTAGCGGCAACAAGAGAGTCGCCGCTAATGCTATGTCATTAGCGGCAACTTAATGCTATGTCATTAGCAGCGACCTCAACGTTATTTTCAACATTTTTTCTGGCAAAAAAAAAAAATTATTAGCGGCGACCCAAAAAGTCGCCACTATTTGGCATTTGTGTCCAATTATCAGCAACCACCAAATAGCGGCAACTTGTCGCCGCTATTTGGCAATAGTGGCAACTTTTTTGTCATTAGCAGTGACTCAAAGTCACAGCTAATGATAATTTTTTTTGTAGTGAGAGTGCAACATGGGCTCATAGGCATTTGATTTTTAGCTAGGGTTTTAGATTTGGGTGTTATTGTACGTGTTAGTCTTAAAATAATTCATACATGTGCAAGTTTGATTGAATGAAGTTATGCTCCTCTCAATCAAAATGGCATATCCATGTGGTAGTGCTACACATGTTCGAGTAGGTAATGCAAATATAACTTAAATTTGTGAAATGAGTTAGATTCACAAATTTCTTCAAATAAAACCAATTTTGAGCATGCAACTTAAGCTTCATAAACATGAAAAAATGGATGGGGGTAGTTCGTTTTCTTTTCCCCTCCATTTGAGCGCCACATAGAGCAACAAAGAGAGAGAGAGAGAAAAGAACATGTGAAGGGCCGGGAAAGCTTCAAGCGTGCGTGAGTCCTCTAAACTTTTTTTTTCTTTTTTTTAAAGTGATATGAGCTGATGTGGCAAGAATGGAGACGTGACAATAGTTTATTGGTCTTATGTGGTGTCCTACGCACTTGGCACAAATCTGTTAACTCTTTTTTTTTTTGGTATTATGTTAACTTTTTTATTTGAATATATATAGATGGAAGGAGTAAAATTAGGGGTGTAAACGAGTCGAGCTTGAGCGAGCTTCCCTTGTTTGGGCTTGACTTGTTTAAATTTTACTCGAGCCAAGCTTAAGGACAAGCCAAAATATCAAACTCGAGCTCGAGCTCATAATAAGTTGAGCCGAGTCAAGCCAGTTCGCGAGCTAGCTCTTATATTTAATTTCATTTATTTTTTTATTAATTTAATTTTTTATTATAAATTTAAACTTTAAGTACTCTTAAACGGCTCAAGAATTCAACTTGCATATGAGCATTTGCTTAGCCTGGCTAGCCGAATATGGTTTTTATCAATACAGCAAGACATTTGGTTTCAAAGAGAGATAATATGCATCATTTTATAAAATGATGCATATTAGAAATTTAGAAGAAAAAAAAATCATCAATTTTTAATATTAATATGAATAATTACGTGAACAACTACTAATTCGAGCCTTATATAAGCTGGTCATGAGCTTAACCGAGTCGAGTCAAACTTGCTTCGTTTAATATTCAAGTCAGGATTCGTATTTGCGAACGCTTCGTTTAATATTCGAATCGAGTTCGAGCCGAGCTTATGCAAGCCGAGTCCGATCTTGCTCGCGAAATGCTTCGCTCACTTAATACCCCTAAGTAAAATGATAAACAATGAAAGCACGAGTTCCGTTTCTATTGCTTTAAAAAAAATTTAAGTCTATGACGGACTTTTCAAGTGGGTCGTCACCGCTGACTGCCCCTTACACCCCAACTATATCCTCAGTGACATATAATGTGACGCAGATTTCACGTAACCGACCTAAGCAGTGACGCAAGCAACGAAATCCGTTTACTACAAAATCCCGCCTCTTCTCAGTTCTCCCACACCTTCCCATCGAAACACAGAGAAAGAAAGAGAGAGAGAAAGAGTGTGAGCTTAGCAATGGCGAGCGTTGATGGAGAGAAAGTAGTGAGCAACAAGCAGGTGATATTGAGGGATTATGTCAGTGGTTTTCCAAAGGAATCAGACATGTACGTCACCACTGGTACAGTTAAACTGAAGGTCCCCCAAGGTTCTAATGCTCTTCTCGTGAAAAATCTATACTTGTCCTGCGATCCCTACATGTGCAACCTCCTGAGGCCGACCGCGTCCACTTGGGTCACCTACGTGGCCCCCTTCAAGCCCGGTTCGGTCAGTGGATTCTCTGACCCCTTATTTTGAAGTTCTATACATGAGTTTTATTGTTTTCTTTTTCGGGTTGATGTTTACGAGCTTGATTTTGGAACTAATTGGCAGCCCATTATTGGACATGGAGTGGCTAAAGTTTTGGATTCTGCGCATCCCGACTTCAAGAAAGGAGACTTGGTTTGGGGAATGACCGGGTGGGAAGAATATAGTCTCATTACGGAAACTGATATTCTGTTTAAAATTCAACACACAGATGTGCCTCTTTCCTATTACACTGGAATTCTTGGTAAGCTTAGTGCTTCTGGTTCTGTTTTGTCCTTGTTTGGCTGTCTTAAAAACATGATATGTCGGAAATTAGCATCATCTTTTGATATACACAAGTGATGCCGTATGCAATGGTTAGAAGCTAATTAATTTGGTATATAAATCTAACATATTCATTTTATATATATGTAGGTATGCCTGGTATGTCTGCTTATGCTGGCTTCTATGAAGTTTGTTCTCCTAAGAAAGGAGAATATGTCTTCATTTCAGCAGCTTCTGGTGCAGTTGGTCAGCTTGTTGGACAATTTGCAAAATTGTTGGGTTGTTTTGTTGTCGGAAGTGCTGGAAGTAAAGAGAAGGTACCCCTTTCTATTGCTGTAATTTATATATGTGTGTGTGTTTGTGTTTTATTTCTTTCCTTTTTTTTTTATTAATAAACTCGTATGTCTTCTGTTAAAAACCAGGTTGATCTTTTGAAGAATAAATTTGGTTTTGACGAAGCTTTCAACTATAAGGAAGAGCCTGACTTGGATGCAGCTTTGAAAAGGTTAGTTTTAATTAAATTTGCTCTAAAGCTAGCTTGAGTAATAATATTAACAAACTGGATGGGACCATTACTTGACTCCATATATATTATCATAAATGACTGCAAAGATATTGGGCTTAAAGAAAGTTTTAGCTCGTACCTGTAGCTTTAATGTTGGGTTAATACTGGCTTCTAATGACTACGAACAGGTATTTCCCAGAAGGAATTGACATTTACTTTGAGAATGTTGGAGGTAAAACACTTGATGCAGTGCTCCTAAACATGAGAATTCATGGCCGCATTGCTGCATGTGGAATGATCTCACAGTACAATCTTGATGAGCCTGAAGGTGTGAAAAATTTAATGACTCTCATATACAAGCGAGTCTATATGCAAGGATTTGTAGTTTCTGATTACTATCACCTCTATCCCAAGTTCTTAGAGACTGTGCTGCCTTACATCAAAGAAGAGAAGATAGTGTACCTGGAAGACATAGCTGAAGGCCTTGAGAGTGGCCCGGCCGCCCTGGTTGGACTTTTCAGTGGTCGCAATGTTGGAAAACGACTCGTTGTAGTTGCTCGCGAATAGTTCATAGACTGTCTTTTGCACATGTTCGTGTTATTGTTTGTTACTATCCGACTTAATTGGCAACACAGTTTGTATTGGCAAAATAAAGTATACTCATTTGGGAAGAATAAAATGTTAATTACCTCATGTATTCTCTATTTAGGGAAAAACAATAAAGAGTATCTTTCTCCAAATAATGTACGTAATCTTATTTGTTAGGTAGTATGTTTCCTTCTACATATAGAAATTCTAATAAATATGTAAGGTTTTTGAATTGGTATGCATCAATCACACATTAAATCCAAGCGTAAACAAAGTAAATAAGGCGTGTAGAAAATGAAGAACAACAAAAACACAAGTAAGAGAATAGGGTGCCATCTACATTTGCAAAGAGTGTTGTCGAAGGGGGAGAACAGTGTGCCGTCAGAGGATATCGTCAGAGTGCCGTCTACATTTGGCTCCGATTTGTGTGGTCCCTGCCCAATCGACCACTCGTCGCCTGGTCCACCTCAATGCGTGCTCCATCACCTTGCTACCCGGATCCACCAGTGCCCATCACAACTTTTGCACTAGATCCGTCTCTCTGGATATGTTTTTGTTGCCTTTCCTGTTTGTCACACTTTGTTGGCGATGCTTTTGGGAGATTCACTCAAACTCCCCCCCAATTTGTTTTGTGTGCGACGCCGATTTCCTCTGTGCCCACTTTGCCGCCTACAGTCCTCTGTCGGTTCTTTTCTCGTGTCCCCCCGAGATGGGCTCCAATGCCACCTTCATCGTCTGTTTCCGGCCAGCACGCGATTAGCTTCCTTTGGGCTGCCGTTACTCGCTTAGTGTGATTCTCCGGTTTTTATTCTATTTGTATTTCTATTTTAGTCCCTTTATTTCCTTATATTCTTTTATTTCCTAGTTTTTTGCTTGTAATAAGGCTTTGTCCCCCCTCAATCTGCATGATTGATGCCCTCTGGATTATTTGCTATGGTCCAGACCTTTGGATTGTGGATGTGAACATTATCCTAGCTGTCGGGTCGAGAAGGAAGAGTTTCAGTTGGGGGTTTGTCTACCCTTAGTTCCGAGAAATAAATACTACCTATGTCTTGGTTTGAATCTGTTTGGCACAGATATGTTTTTTAATATATAGATTAGTCATGAGTTAACGGATTGGTTTTGGGTCTGGAATGTAATACGTCATCTATGACACTTATAACCTCGTAACTTTGGCTATTGTTGCTTGTAAGAGCTTTATGCTCATTATTTCTATGAATGAGACAATTATGGATTCCATTTAAAAAAATAAAAGTATTTAATTTGTGTGGTTGAGCATTAAAGCATGTATTCACAGACAATCCAACAAGGAAGAGTGGTTTTACAGCACAATCATCTCAACTTTTATAGTCTTACACTCTCATAATGCATTTTTTTTAAAAAAAAACCAAGCAAACTAGTCGGAGTAAAACTGCAATATATTTTGAGCTTAAGATTAAGGAAATATTTGTAAAATAGAAAGCTAATTCAAATAACTACAATTTTGTGCTTGCAAAAACGTTTTCATTTCAATGTTTACTCGGTCAAACCCGATTGATGAAAATCTCGTGTACAAATCTCACTTGACTCTCACTCGAACAAGATTGCGATAGGGTTTTCATTCAACACTGGCTCAAACAAGATTGTGACTAGTTGTGGGAGAGAAACTTTGCTTGACACTTGTGTGACGTTCACTCAAGCAAGACTGTGATTATTTTAATAAAGGCTAGTTTCGTAATTTTTTCAGGGTTGCATCCCTAAGGGTTAGCTTGTATAATTGTAATGCCATAAAAAAATTAGGGTTAAGTATGCTCTAATTATAATTTAAGAATGCTAGGGTTGGTTCTCATATCGTATAGTATGAGGCCTTGGACTTTTTAAATATTTTCATGTTTCACCATACCGGATGTTCGAATTAGTGGGAAAGCTGAACGTTCAAGCCAAACTTGAGTAAAGGACATTTCGAGCATGGACCACCGAACGTTCAACTTGAAACCCTATGACTGTTGGGTAATAATACACTAAACGTTCTAGCATAGTACGTCGAACGTTCAACTGTACATAGACTTGGAAAATCAGTTCATCCTTATCCTTATCGCTTTTGTTTCCTATATATACCTCACCCCCCTCATCCCTCAAACTATTTCCAGCCCTTTCCAATCAGTTTTGCTCTAGTGT